>CM037852.1:68926659-69391659 GCA_021234595.1 Delia radicum | reverse complement strand
GGTCATGAATTGGCCCATCAATGGTTTGGTAATTTAGTAACACCTAGTTGGTGGGCAGATCCCTGGTTAAATGAAGGTTTGGCTAGCTATATGGAGTATTTAACGGTGGATGCTAGGAAACCAGAATGGAAAAACAATGGATCAATTTGTGGTTAATGAATTACAGAATGAATTTCTATTGGATGCGTTATCTACCTCACACAAGGTATCGGTCGAAGTAGGCAATCCCGAAGAAATTACCGAAATATTTGGTGGCATTTCTTATTCCAAGGGGTCGACGATTATTCGAGGAGTAATGTTTTTTTTTAAATCAAATGTCTTGTCGTAGAAGTTTGGTTAGCCTCGTGGTGATGGTGCGTAGCGCTTGTAGTAAAATAATGTGTTTTTTTTTGTCAAGGCATGCGTAAAAAGTATTTGGTATCAGTTGGATAAATAAGTAGGTTGGAATAGATTAAAGGAGGATTAAGGAAAAATCGATATGGCACCTTTATAGAAATGTAGCGCAGGGTTGTACCTAGTAGCCTGTTCCCATTCATAAAATTTGCCTGTAATTTGTTAGTGCGTTTCCAATTGATATGTTATGTTTTGTCCGCCTAATTTAAATGTCAAATTATTATGATATTTGTTTTAGGGTACAAAGTCCATGGGAAATTATAGTTAAGGAGAGCAAATTATGGAAAGAACAGAGGTTTCGTGGATGGGAATTAGGAAAAAGGCAGCCATTGTGTAAAAATAATGGTGAAGGAAAGTTCAAAAGGGTGAACATTTAAAAATTAAAAGATTAAAAAAATTTTAAAAACTTAAAAGAAAAACTTGTAAAAATTTGAAAGTTGAAAATTAAAAAAAAGTAAAATTTAAAAAAAATTAAAAGTTAAAATTTTAAAAATTTAAAAAAATTTGAAGTAAAAACTAGAAGGTGAAGAAAGTTAAAAGTCTAAAATTTAAAAGTAAAAAACTAAAAGAACAAAAAAAAAGGACACGGATTGATATAGTGTATGTGGTGTGAGGACGTTGGCTATAGATACCTGCGGAAAAAATTAAAAATCAGTGGGGTTGGAGAAGAAAAAGTGAGTCGTTAAGGAAATGTAGTTATAAATAGTTTCGAATGAAATTTTTATTGTTTTTTAATATAGTTAATTGGAGATAAGGTCACTGAGAATATTGGAGATCTGGCCTCTGAGGGTGTTGTCCTAAAATCCATAAGGACAGAGGCCAGCGATCGTTTTTTTTATTTATTAAAGTAACCCGGAAAAAAAAAACTTCAACAGCAGTTCATACGTTCCGGTGTGGACAGGTTGCGGGTAACATACGGATCAGTGGCGCATCAAAGAAGGGTTTGTCCAAAGAAGACCCAAGTTCAAGGTAACCCCGATGTTTTAAATTTTTTTTTGTCCGCCATTTTTGCCGCCATTGCGCTTGCGCCAAAGCGTGATAAATAAGCGGTACGCAACCGGCCATTTGTTTTTTTTTACATGAAAAGAGAGAAAAAAAGATATATTAGTCATCGTTAAATGATAATTTAAGGGTGGGTTTTTTTTATATGCAGTGTTGTAGATGTTAGATTTTTTTTTATATTTTATATGCAAATTTTTTATTTTTGGTATTTATACTATTTGTTGTAAGTGCCTGAATTTTTAAAAATTTTATGGTTTTTTTTTATTTAAAAGGAAAATTTTAGGGTTACAAAGTTTTTTTGAGTTTTTTTTCTCGTTAGTGGCGAATGAGCCATTTGTTTTTTACCGCCTAAGAGAGCTCATTTAGGTAGGTTTTTTTTTTGAAATATATAGTTATACGTTGACTTAAAAATGGAGTCGAAATTTTAAGAGAACTTTGTAGGCTTAGCAATTTTTTATTTACATGGCCGTTTTTTTTTATTTGAAAGCCATTTTTAATTAATTTTGTTTTTTTTTATTAATTTCGGCACCATTACTTATATATTTTTTTGTTGTGGCTGAATAAATTCAAGTTTTTTTTTATTTAAATTTTTGATAGCCTTAATTTTATTTTATATATATATTTTTTCTTTATTAGCTTGTTTTTTTTGTAATAGTAAAAATTGTTTCATAGACATAAATAAGTTTTAAATATAATAAAAAGATATGTTTTATATTTGAAAATTTAAAAAAAAATATGAATTGGTAATAATTTAGTAGGGCTTAGTTAACGGTGTGAGGTAAGTGAGGTAAGTGTGTGTGTGGGATTTGGGGTCACCATTAAATTAATGTGGTACTATCTGGTGACCATGGTTGGGAGGGCGTATGTGGGGGATTTTCGATCTTGTCCTCCCTCTTAAGTTCATTGTGTGTGATAGTTTTTTTTTGTGTTGATTTTTATTAGTTTTTTTTAGTGTGCTTGTCCCTGGGCTGAAGTGGTGGGTTGGAATCCGACCTGGGATGTATGCCAACGCAGGCTAGCTGGCAACACCACAACAGTGCCGTTGGGGACACGTTACAGTATGGCGCCCAATCAAATGAGTTTAGGAACCAATAGTCCGGTTCCATTTTAGTAAAGGTATATATTTCATCGAAATATACCAAGTCCATAGTATACTAGTTTGTTTTTAATAGCCCAACGAGGGGATTTGTGTTAATGGGTATCCCGAAATTTCAATTCTATGAACCTACAAGGCCCAAATGGAAGATTAAGTTTTACATTTGAGAGTAGAATAGAAACGTACGGAAACTTAGGAACATAAATCCTCTCGACAATTTCAAGGGGCAAAATTAAATGAAGGCGTGAAGGCTTTATAAGTAAAAAGCACTTCATAGAATTATAATTTTGTCCAATGTTTTGTTTAAGTAAATTTTTAAATTTTTTTTTAGATTCCGTTTATGCGAACTGTGAACCGGAGGATATCGGTGAGCATTTTGGGAATCCTAAAACCTTGAATTTGACACCTATAAGGCCCAGGTTCAAGGCAAAACTGTGAACTTGAGGTCAATATCAAGGTGAAAGGAGACCCGAAAGCACACCATTCCAAAAGTTCAGTGAAATTGTAAGCAAATTATTGTTCATAGACCAAGTGGCTCACGGATACCCGCTCGGATCTTGGATTCCGAGGACAGGAATATTCAAGTGGTGACTTGACCTTCCGGAAGCTTGACACAATAAATGATATAGATGTCAATGATACGGAAGGACATGAATTTTTTTTTTAATTTATTCAATTTGTTTAGATCTGATTTAATGAACTATTTTAAGAGGCCTAAAGTCAGGCACATCGAAAAGTTTTAACTGAGTCCACACACACACCCATTTAGTCTCACACCGGATAATAACTAGCCCGTTTGTAACGTATTGTATTTCAGAAATTATATTGTGTGAATTTTGGAATTTATATTTTGTAGTTTGATTATATATTTAGTTTTTATTGTGCATAAATTATTGGTGTGCAATTGAAGTTTGGAAAAAAAATTTTTAAAGTAAAGTGAAAGTTTTCACCAGAGATTGGTATTTAAATTGATTTTTTATTATAAATTTTTTTATTGGTATTTTAGTAGATTTTTTTTTATTATAAATTTTTTTATTAGTATAATTTCGTTTCTCTTGAAACTTTTGGTTTTAATTGCAATACATTTCTTAATATAATAATTTTTTTGATATTTTTATTTTTTTTTTAATCAAATTTAAATTAAAGTCGTTAAGTTAATATTTTTTTTTATATATTTCAAACTTCAATTTTTTTCCATTTTGTATTTTTGGTATAATCTTGTTGTGTAAGTTTATAATAATTTTGTTTTATTTTTTTTTGCTTTAATTTATAGTTCAATTAATTTTTTTTTTATCATAATAATTATTTTCAAGTTGTGGTCATTTTATTGACTACTGATAAATATATTTTTGTTTGATTTTTATTTAAATTTTTTTGATTATATTGGAACGTAAAAATTTTTTTTATATATAATTTTTTTTTAGAATTTTTTTTTTGCAATTTAGTTTTATTTTTCGAGTACTTGAACGCTTTTAGTCTAAAAATTTCAAAAGTGCAAATATCGTTTAAATCAAAAGATTTTTTTTGTTTTTCAATTATATTTTTTTTATTTCTTGCAGTTATCTTTAATCTCAAAATAGTATTTTACCTTTTTTTCGTTCCAATTTAATTTATTATTTTTTGTTTTAGTTTTTTTTGAAACTTATTATTTCATTTTTTTTATTCAAGATTTTTATTAAATTTTTTTTTGCGATTTTTTTTCAAAATCATTTAAATTCTTAATTTAAAGTCTTTGCAGTATTTTTGTTTTTTTGAATTTAGTAGTATTTTATTCATATTTAAATTAAAGTATATTTAGTTTTGCATGTTTTGAAATTATTTATTAAGTGTTTATCTTAAGTCTTTTATACGTAGTAGTTTAAAGTAGTTTTTAAAGTATTGTATTTTAATTTTTGGAATTTTGTTTGTGTTTAATTTTTTTTATTTTTTTATTTATTTTATTATTTTTATTATTGATTTAATTTTTTTTATTGATTTAATATTAAATTTTTATTTTTTTTTGCCACTTTCTGCCAATCGTATTTTTTTTTTTTTTTGCCCTTAGGGTAATTTAACGTTTTTATTTCAGTTTGATATTTTTTTTTATTTTTATTGTTCTTTTCGATTACCTCGTTGTTAGAGTTTTTTTTTTTGGTTTTGATTTGGTTTTGATTCCGAAAACAATTTGTATTAATTTTGAATTTCGATATCAAGCGGTTAACGGGTCAAAGATTGTATAAATGCCAGGAAAATCTAATAAGGAGGAGGAACGACGAAAAAGATTAGAAAACAGAGACAGGCCATACGAGTCAAATCGGTCTGCAATACAATCGGCAAAAACCCGGGATACAAATAAGAACCAGGGGAAGACGATGTCGACCCCGTACGGCTCCAACATGCGAGATATGTCGGAATCCATCAATATACCGAATGGGAGTACTGGCGCTATACCGAGGACCGGGAACAACCCGGGTAATAATAGACCAGTGAACTCCGGCCGTCGGGTAACGTTTGCGGAGGATCTTTCTCCAAATGTTCGTTCCATGGTCTGCGAAAGCGTCGAGGAAATGCGAGCTTCATTGGACCAATCGATCCGCGAAATAGTACGTGAGAACGTAAACCGGGAGCTGAGTCGAGTTAACGATAATATAGCTCAGATTAGTGAGTCAATCCGGCTGTTAACTGATAGGGAACTAGGAGGAAGGGTAGGTAGAAACGGGGGCGAAGACAGCCTCAATACTTCAAACTCTAGTACCTCAGCCGGCAACGCCCAAAATACGAATTATCAAAATAATGAATTTACGCATCCTTCTGCCCAAACAAATCGCGCAAGAACCCCGCCAAGACATCTGGCGACGACTTTGGCTTTACCAACCATGCCACCGAACCGGAACCCACCGAATGTACAGCCAGTATATGTAAATAGGCCACGAGTGGAAAAATTTGGTATACGCTTTGATGGGACCGAATCACAATTGTCAGTGGAATCGTTTATATTCCGGTTAGAGCACTGCCAACGCCGATATAATATGCCTTATGAAGAAATAATGCAAGATTTTCATCTCTTGGTATCTGGCCCGGCTTTAGATTGGTACTGGTGGTATGTGGAAACCCACGAAGTGACCGAATGGGAAGATTTGAGAACGTCGTTACTTCAAAGGTTCAAAGCGCATCGAACGAATTTCGACATAATGCACGAGCTGGTAGAAAGACGACAAATGGCAGGGGAGACGATCGACAATTTTTTTCATCATATTAACTTATTGAGAGCAAAGCTCGAGAGACCAATCTCTGAATATGAAATGATTAAATTGGCCAAGAAGAATATTCGTGAAAACATACGTCAGATCGTCTACCCGATACCAGTGTCATCCCTTGAGCAGCTTCGTGTGGAATGTGTGGAGGCGGAAAGAAATTTTCCAAGAAGGGACGCAAGGCCAACGGTCCAGCAACCATTAAGGCCTGCTCAAAACCATAGGCGTTATGTAAATGAGCTCGATTTTGATGACCAGGAAGAAACTAAAGATCCTAGTATTGAAATAGCTGCTATCAACAACAATATTGTGTGCTGGAATTGCCAACAAGAGGGCCACATTTTTATAGATTGTCCCTCAGACCAGCTAAACTATTTTTGCTACAAATGTGGTAAGCCTGACGTGGTAGCTCCGAATTGTGCCACCTGCAAACAGCGGGGAAACTCGAAACGGAGCGTGGTTTCGACGGGGGAATCACGTTCCTCGAGAAACGCCCCGAACCAACAATACCAACAACAACCGAGAAATCGACAACAAAACCCACAAATTTTACAAAATCGCCAACAACAACCCCAATCAAGAGTACAACAACAAAACCAACAACCAGTTCAGCCATCACAGCAAGATCTGGAACAACAACAACAAACCCAATAAAATTTTCCAAAATACGTCATTATTTACCAAGAGAAGTTCGGGAGCAAAACTATAAAATAGTACGCGAACGAATTTTCAACGAGGATAATGAAGTTAGTGATACTCAACCGCAACAAGACACGTTTAACGTAAATTCTGATGAAAGAAGTAAAAATCCGTCTAAAAATCTATCAAGTAGAAAATATAATGAAATTTTAAAAACTAGAGCAAATTACGCGAAAAGAAAAATGGTACGAAAACTTATTACGGAAGCTATAAACCACCTTTCATCCAAATCAGATCCGCGACCATACGCCGAAATCGTAATTGAGGGCGAAAACTATCGTGGACTTTTAGATTCTGGTGCTTCAGTGAGCGTACTAGGTAAAAATTGCCGCGAAATGATAGCGAATTTAAACGCAAATTTTACGAAAATGCTATTAAATGTCCAGTCAGCTGGAGGACAGCCTCATAGAGTTTTAGGCAAAACAAAATTAGAAGTTGGGTATAAAGGACAAACACATTTGGTAACTTTTTATCTCTGTCCAGACCTTCAACAGGATATTTACCTAGGCGTTGATTTTTGGAAGAAATTTAACATCGCGCCCGAAATCTTTTCTGTAAGTGAGTTAGATATTGAACTGGTGAGAAAAATTCACGAAGAAGGCGAATCACACAAAACGAAAATGCATGATCTAACGGAAGAACAACAAAAACAGCTAAAAGAAGTGGTAAACAAGTTTCCATCTTTTGAGGAAAAAGGTCTCGGGTGTACCAGCTTAGAAAAGCATGAAATAAAGTTAAAAGAGGGCACAAATCCAATAAAAGAAAGGCATTATCCAATTTCACCGGCAGTCCAAGAGATAGTCTACGCCGAAATCGATAATATGCTTGCTTTAAACGTTATTGAAGAGAGCGACAGCCCGTGGAGCAATCGGACTACGGTGGTCAGAAAACCCGGAAAAAACCGTTTCTGTTTGGACGCCCGCAAATTGAATGATGTTACAATAAAAGATGCGTATCCGCTTCAGAACATAGAGGGAATCCTGAGCCGTATAGATCAAACCCATTATATCAGTAGCGTCGACCTAAAGTATGCTTTCTGGCAGATTGAGCTGGAGGAGGAATCTAGGCCATACACCGCATTTACAGTGCCAGGTCGACCGCTGTACCAATTTAGGGTAATGCCGTTTGGTCTATGCAATGCGGCTCAGCGATTATGCCGCTTAATGGATAAGGTAATACCAGCCCGATTAAAATCCAACGTTTTTATTTACCTAGACGATCTGCTAATAATATCAGATGAATTTTCAACTCATTTACGGATCCTAGGACAAGTAGCCGAATGCCTACAAAAAGCTAATGTGACGATCGGGTTAAAAAGTCAATGTTCTGTTTCAAAGAATTAAGATACTTGGGTTTCATTATTGGCGGCGGTATGCTGAAAACCGATCCCGAAAAGGTGTCAGCGATTCAGAGGATCCAGCTGCCAAAGTCACCGAGGGAAGTGAGGAGTTTTCTAGGGACTGCCGGATGGTATAGGCGTTTTATTAAAAATTTTGCTTCGATTTCCGCAGCTTTAACCGATACGTTGAAAAAGGGGAAAAAGTTTTCGATAACGCCGGAGGCGGAAGAAGCGTTTGAGTCCCTGAAATACGCCCTCACAACCGCCCCAGTATTACGCCACCCAGATTTTAGCAAACCGTTTTTTATTCAGTGCGATGCCTCAGATTCCGGTATCGGAGCAGTTTTGTTTCAGAAAAACGACAGTGGAGACGAAAACCCTATAGCTTTTTATTCACAGAAGTTCACCTCCTGTCAGCTAAACTACTCAGTGACCGAAAAAGAATGTCTAGCGGCCGTCTTAGCGGTGAAACGTTTCCGGCCTTATGTAGAAATGATGAGGTTTACGATCATCACCGACCACGCGAGTCTAAAATGGTTGATGTCGTTGAAGGACCTTAGCGGGCGCTTGGCTAGATGGTCACTGCAACTTCAGGCCTATGACTTTTCGATCGAACATCGTAAAGGATCTGAAAATGTCGTCGCCGATACGTTATCTAGAATGTCGTTTGAAATTAATGAAATAAACGAAGACTATTTGGAGTTCGACACCAATGAATTCGAATCAGAAGAATATTTAAACTTGATAAAAAGCGTTGAGGAAAACAAAAGTAAGTTACCGGACGTGAAAATAGAAAACGGAAAAATTTTTAAAAGAATGAATTTTGATAGAGGCGAAAACCTCGAAGAATGCTCTTGGAAGTTATGGGTTCCACAAGACATAACACATATTTTAATTGAAAAGGCTCATGATGCCACTACATCGGCCCATGGAGGCTTAAAGAAAACGTTAAACCGCATAAAACAGCTATACTATTGGCCAAAAATGACGTCACAGGTACGAAACTACGTGTTAAATTGTCAGGTTTGCAAGGAAGCTAAACCATCAAATCAAATTTTAAAACCTTCTATAGGACAAGAAGTTGTAACTGAGAGGCCGTTTCAGAAACTCTATATCGACTTTCTCGGGAAATACCCTAGGTCGAAAAAGGGAAACGCCTACATATTTATAGTGGTAGACCACTTCACAAAATTTTGTTTTTTAAAGGCTATGAAAGAGGCCACTACGAAAAATGTAGTACAATTTTTGGTTCAAGAGGTCTTTAATAAATTTGGAGTACCGGAAACGATTCACAGCGACAATGGCCAACAATTTGTTTCTAAAGCATTCAATGAAATGATCGAAACCTACAACATTAACCATTTGAAGACGGCATTCTATTCTCCGCAATCAAATGCATCAGAAAGGGTCAATCAATCGATATTAGCAGCCATCAGGGCGTATATGGAGAAAGATCATCGAGATTGGGACCTGTATCTTGCGGAGATAGAATGTTCGTTAAGAACGTCAATACATACGGCAACCGGAACCACACCATTTTTCGCACTATTCGGGTACCATTGGTTTTCTAATGGGGCAGATTATAAACTTGCACGCAAACTTAAATCGATGACAGATCATCAAATTATAAATCTCGAAAGAGAAGATCGGCTGAAACTCATTAATGAGAAAATTAAGGAGAATTTACACGAAGCATTCGAGAAAAGTGCAAAAAGGTATAATGAGAAAACGCGAACAGTAAAATTCAAACCGGGTCAGGAAGTTTACCGAAGAAATTTTACACAATCGGACTTTAAAAATAATGTAAATGCAAAATTTTGTAGAAAATTTTTAAAATGCCGAATAGTAAAACCAATTGGGAATAATATGTATGAACTGGAAAACATACAGGGCAAATCAATTGGCACCTTTCATGCTAAGGACATAAAAGTCTGAATAAAAATGTGATTACAACGTAAACCTATGAAACATCTCATCGAGTGCAATATAGTTTAAGTCTATGTGCGTATCTGTCCTATTCTGTCCTCAAAAGTGGAGTCCCGTTTTTCTAGTACCTATACCAACTGTGATTAAGAATGCTAAAGCAAACTCCTGTGCAATAATAAAACCTCAACAGAACCAAATAGCATATAAATATAAAAAGGGTAACCCTACTGGCAATACAATGTACCTGACAGCGAACAACAAGAAAACATGATTCGCGAGAAATTGTAATAAAAAAAAAAAAAAAAAAAACCCGAGTCGCGAGAAATTTTAATCGAAAAAAAAAAATCCCGAAAATAATCTAAGTTATATAACTTAAAACTAATCACTCACATGAATCGATGAAAAGGATGAAATATGGAGGAGAAAACTTTTAAAGATTATCAGCTGCATAGCCACCAGATGAAACTGCAGGTAAAACTAGAGAGAAAAAAAGCATTTGCATGAAATTTCAGTATATATACCGCTCATACTTACCCGTAAGTGCCCGGCTTCTCAGTCGATAGAGCATCGAGACTACAGGGTGTGGGAGTTCCCCACGTTGGGACAAAATGAATCCCAGAATGGGACAAGCACCCCGAGTCTGTCATCCGGCACACCGGTTCTCCTGGCGTACACTTGGCAGCACCGGAGTTTTGTTGCGGATGAGGCCTGGTATTTCGGGGATGGTTGCTGCATTAATCTGGGGGTGGCATATATTGACTCGGCAAAGCTAGAGGGAAGAGATGTAGAACGTGTTAGAAAATCGGTTAAATAAATAGATAAATAAATAAATAAATAAATAAATAAATAAATAAATAAATAAATAAATAAATAAATAAATAAATAAATAAATAAATAAATAATAAATAAATAAATAAAATAAATAAATAAATAAAATAAATAAATAATAAATAAATAAATAAATAAATAAATAAATAAAATAAACTAAATAATAAATAAATAAATAAATAAATAAATAAATAAATAAATAAATAAATAAATAATAAATAAATAAAATAAATAAATAAATAAATAAATAAATAAATAAATAAATAAATAAATAAATAAATAATAAATAAATAAATAAATAAATAAATAATAAATAAATAAATAAATAAAAATTATTTATTATTGTATTTCTTATTTATTTTATTATTTATTTTTATTTAAATATTGTTTATGACTGCATGTTTTTCCATTTTTGAATATAAAATTGGTAATATCTGAAGTTTCACTTTGGAACACTTTATTTATATTATTATTATTAGGCCTGTTTTTTTTTTGGCACCGATTTATGTTGGATGTATAAGTGAGAATATTCAAACTATATGTTTGTTTCGCAAAAACTTGGAAGTTTTTTATTTAATTTAAAAGATAGTTTTATTTTTTTTATCTCCACTAATTACACTTTATAAAAAAATATAAATATTAAAAAACAAACAGTGTTGGCATTCATTATCTTTTCATAATAATGATTGGCTATCACAGTAACACTAATAGCGGAATGGAAAATTAAAGGGACATGTTTCGCTTTATGTAAACGGTTTTAGTTTTCTATTTAACCTGTTTGATTTTGATATATCTTGAACTAGTTAAAATCAAAATAACGCTAAAATACCGAAACGACGATTTATAACGTATTTTTGTTGATGTAACAAAATTTGATGTGTAAAATGCTGAGATAAATCCTGTAAAGACACAGGCCGCTATTGAAATTGTAGTTTTAAAACGTTCATAACAGCATTGGTGTGGCTGTGGTATGCAACTGTCGTTGTAATAAAAAGGTATGGTTTGCCAACCATGAAAAAAGAAAGCACATACTCAGGGTAACGTCACCTTTGATGGTGAAATTCAAAGCAATATTCCTGGCCTGAAGGATTGTTATAATATTAAAATGCATGCCATAGATTTGAATATTTCGAAAATGATGTTACCATACAACCACTGCAAAGGAAATCTGATAACAAGCTCTCAATGCCTATGACTGCCAAGAATGGAACAGCAGCAGTGACATTAACTGAATTGCGTATACGTAAACAATATTTATTTGAGGCCAAACAATTTTTCATGACTGAATTGTATGACAAACTTTTGGATAACACTGAATACGTGATTAATATCGGATTTAGTGGTTTAATACGAGACTACGTGCAATGATTCTATCGCAGGCGTACATGGTGCGAAATGAAACAAGGTGGTTATCCTCAACACAATTTCAAGCTACTGATGCACGCCGAGCATTGCCTTGTTTTGATGAGCCAGCATTAAAGGCAAATTTCACAGTGAATATGGCTAGACCAAAAAAAAAAAAAAACCTGTCAACAATACCAAGTATGCCTAGAATTGCAACTAAAAAGAGAACATGAAACGTTACTAGACTATTAGTGGGATTTGTTTTACTGAATCTTTACCAATGTCAACATATTTGGTGGCCTTTAGTATATCGGGGTTCGGTAAATTGTCAATGGTAATTTTTCAATTTGGGCTAGATAAGATGCCATACAATCAGCCGTCTTGGTGTTGGTCCAAAAATATTGAAATTCTTAGAATTTTTCGACTTACCATTTCCCCAACCAAAATTTGATAGTATAGCATTGCCGGATTTTCAAGCTGGGGCTATGGAAAATTGGGGCCGTATAATATATAGGTAAACTACTCTGCGTTTTGAAGGTGTCTCCGCATCTTCTTATAAGCAACGTGTGGGCTGTTGTGGGTCATGAATTGGCCCATCAATGGTTTGGTAATTTAGTAACACCTAGTTGGTGGGCAGATCCCTGGTTAAATGAAGGTTTGGCTAGCTATATGGAGTATTTAACGGTGGATGCTAGGAAACCAGAATGGAAAAACAATGGATCAATTTGTGGTTAATGAATTACAGAATGAATTTCTATTGGATGCGTTATCTACCTCACACAAGGTATCGTCGAAGTAGGCAATCCCGAAGAAATTACCGAAATATTTGGTGGCATTTCTTATTCCAAGGGGTCGACGATTATTCGAGGAGTAATGTTTTTTTTTTAAATCAAATGTTTGTCGTAGAAGTTTGGTTAGCCTCGTGGTGATGGTGCGTAGCGCTCGTAGTAAAATAATGTGTTTTTTTTTTGTCAAGGCATGCGTAAAAGTATTTGGTATCAGTTGGATAAATAAGTAGGTTGGAATAGATTAAAGGAGGATTAAGGAAAAATCGATATGGCACCTTTATAGAAATGTAGCGCAGGGTTGTACCTAGTAGCCTGTTCCCATTCATAAAATTTGCCTGTAATTTGTTAGTGCGTTTCCAATTGATATGTTATGTTTTGTCCGCCTAATTTAAATGTCAAATTATTATGATATTTGTTTTAGGGTACAAAGTCCATGGGAAATTATAGTTAAGGAGAGCAAATTATGGAAAGAACAGAGGTTTCGTGGATGGGAATTAGGAAAAAGGCAGCCATTGTGTAAAAATAATGGTGAAGGAAAGTTCAAAAGGGTGAACATTTAAAAATTAAAAGATTAAAAAAATTTTAAAAACTTAAAAGAAAAACTTGTAAAAATTTGAAAGTTGAAAATTAAAAAAAAGTAAAATTTAAAAAAAATTAAAAGTTAAAATTTTAAAAATTTAAAAAAATTTGAAGTAAAAACTAGAAGGTGAAGAAAGTTAAAAGTCTAAAATTTAAAAGTAAAAAACTAAAAGAACAAAAAAAAAGGACACGGATTGATATAGTGTATGTGGTGTGAGGACGTTGGCTATAGATACCTGCGGAAAAAATTAAAAATCAGTGGGGTTGGAGAAGAAAAAGTGAGTCGTTAAGGAAATGTAGTTATAAATAGTTTCGAATGAAATTTTTATTGTTTTTTAATATAGTTAATTGGAGATAAGGTCACTGAGAATATTGGAGATCTGGCCTCTGAGGGTGTTGTCCTAAAATCCATAAGGACAGAGGCCAGCGATCGTTTTTTTTATTTATTAAAGTAACCCGGAAAAAAAAAACTTCAACAGCAGTTCATACGTTCCGGTGTGGACAGGTTGCGGGTAACATACGGATCAGTGGCGCATCAAAGAAGGGTTTGTCCAAAGAAGACCCAAGTTCAAGGTAACCCCGATGTTTTAAATTTTTTTTTTGTCCGCCATTTTTGCCGCCATTGCGCTTGCGCCAAAGCGTGATAAATAAGCGGTACGCAACCGGCCATTTGTTTTTTTTTACATGAAAAGAGAGAAAAAAAGATATATTAGTCATCGTTAAATGATAATTTAAGGGTGGGTTTTTTTTATATGCAGTGTTGTAGATGTTAGATTTTTTTTTTATATTTTATATGCAAATTTTTTATTTTTGGTATTTATACTATTTGTTGTAAGTGCCTGAATTTTTAAAAATTTTATGGTTTTTTTTTTTATTTAAAAGGAAAATTTTAGGGTTACAAAGTTTTTTTGAGTTTTTTTTCTCGTTAGTGGCGAATGAGCCATTTGTTTTTTACCGCCTAAGAGAGCTCATTTAGGTAGGTTTTTTTTTTTGAAATATATAGTTATACGTTGACTTAAAAATGGAGTCGAAATTTTAAGAGAACTTTGTAGGCTTAGCAATTTTTTATTTACATGGCCGTTTTTTTTTATTTGAAAGCCATTTTTAATTAATTTTGTTTTTTTTTATTAATTTCGGCACCATTACTTATATATTTTTTTGTTGTGGCTGAATAAATTCAAGTTTTTTTTTATTTAAATTTTTGATAGCCTTAATTTTATTTTATATATATATTTTTTCTTTATTAGCTTGTTTTTTTTGTAATAGTAAAAATTGTTTCATAGACATAAATAAGTTTTAAATATAATAAAAAGATATGTTTTATATTTGAAAATTTAAAAAAATATGAATTGGTAATAATTTAGTAGGGCTTAGTTAACGGTGTGAGGTAAGTGAGGTAAGTGTGTGTGTGGGATTTGGGGTCACCATTAAATTAATGTGGTACTATCTGGTGACCATGGTTGGGAGGGCGTATGTGGGGGATTTTCGATCTTGTCCTCCCTCTTAAGTTCATTGTGTGTGATAGTTTTTTTTTGTGTTGATTTTTATTAGTTTTTTTTAGTGTGCTTGTCCCTGGGCTGAAGTGGTGGGTTGGAATCCGACCTGGGATGTATGCCAACGCAGGCTAGCTGGCAACACCACAACAGTGCCGGTGGGGACACGTTTCAACTGTTAAATTTTACCAAGTACTACTTGATTAAAAAGTGCTAATAAATATTAAGAATTGATTACTATGAAGACAAGAATGGAGCAAAATTGATTATTAATAGATTTTTTGTTAAAGTTCTGCCTATTATGGAGGCTCTAACTTTTCTAAAACTTCGGGTTTTGATGAGATCTTTAGCCAGATCGAAATACTAGTATCAACCTAGCTAATATGTTTGATTTGCTTTATTTTTGTAAATATACGGAGGTTGAAAGCTCGTTATAAATTGAAAATAACATAAAAATAATCTCGATGTATATAAAAACAAAAAACTAATATAACTGTTGACAATATAAGTTTGACATTTTTTTTAAGATATGACATAATAGGAACAATTGTAAATGAAAAAAATGTTACTAAGTATGCTTTTATCGTCTTCCCTCGGGGAATTTTTTGCGTGTAGAGTTAAAATTCTAGATTTAATTTTGCCCACGTTTACCAGGCTTGCTAGACACTTTTAATCGATATAAAATTAAAAAATACCCCATAAAATCCTCAAATGTAAAATGTGAATTTTTAGTAAATTCGGAGCTCAAATTATTTTTTAAATAAGTCCAAATTTATTTTACAAGTAAAATTCGCAATTCATTAATAAAAATAGCACTGCAAACTAGTTCTGAAAAGCGGTCAAATTCAACACTATTATTTGAATATCCTTTCTTAATTCTCAAATTTTTACAATTTTGCAAGAAAAAAAAACAAGTGTAAAATCAACTAAAAATAGAGTATAAGTTACCTAAGTTTATTGTATAGAATACAACATGAAAAGTTTGTCAAGTAATTAGGAGCATTTCAACTAATAAAGTTCATTCGCAAAAATTATGTAAAAACTAGTAGCATTTTACCAAGTATTTTCTTGTTTCTATTTAAAGTTTTGCATAATTTATGTGAAAAAAACTATTAGTTTTTTTGCTGTGTCAGTTATTCAAACAACTACGGCAAAAAAGTGGAAAAATAAAGCTACGGACATTAATACTTTAGAAACTTTGTAAACTTATCATGTGTTGTTTTATTTTGTGAAATTACATTATATATATGTACTTTGTTAACTTGACCGATTTAGTTTTGTTTATTTTATACATTTTTATTTTTATATTTGATATTTTTCAATACATTTGCAATGAAAAGCTTCCCAATGGACCAAAACCCTTTAGAAAAATATTATATTAAGCTTGCAAGCATAAGCGTTAAGCTTTAAAAAGACTTTAGAAAGTATTGAAAAACGCTTTAATTTTATTGTAGAAAAATCAAAACGGAACCCTCGTGATAATATTACTGAAATAATATTTAAATAAGCTTATGCCGCTAATTTTAGAATAAGCTTATGTCAACAATTGTAGAATTAGCTTATGCTTACAAATTTAGAACAAGCTTATGCTACCAATTGTAGAATTAGCTTATGCCTACTTTTGTAAATTTTTTTATTATCGTTCCGATTTTCAGAAATTTTTGTGACTGTCTTACATTTTTGTGACTCTTACCTAGAATTTTTTTTTTTTTCAAGGTAAGATAGTCAGACAAATTGTTATTATTTTTTATTTATCAAATTATGACAACCGCACTATCTTCGATCAAAATTGACAATGACAATGACAATGCAAAGTAATCAACGACATACATACAGAATTTAACGGGACTTTGCTGCAGCGACATGTTGTCAGCACGTTGTAAAGAATACTACTTTCTCAAACACGGTTGAAAAAGGCTTTAGTATTTTTTTTTAAAAAAGCTTATTCTAAAGTACTGTTATACTTTACTTATTTTGTGGTCCATTGGGTTATTATTTAGTTTTTTTTTAATAATATGTGTTTATCATAATTGTATAAAGAAATTAAATACTACAACACAACACATTCTACAAAAACAAACCATAATAATGCTTCTGGTGGCTGTTCGAGATGACGTCTTCAAGAAAAACCTAAAAAGAAAACCAATAAAATATAAATGCATTAAAATCAACCGCAATAATTTTTAACACAAATAGCTCCAACGCCTCCTAATATTGCAATTTAATGAAACATTTTAATTCTTATTTTTTTATTTCTAATATGTAGACCTATTTTGCTTTCCGTTTTACCTTTTTGTTTTTGGTAAACAGTTCACAGTCAAGTTTTTTAGTTTTTCTTTAGTGTATGTCAGTCAAATAACCCATTTGGTATCTTGTTTAACTGCTGCTTTGGTAGTTTTAATATTTTACTTTAGAAAGTTACAACAACAAGAAAAACACGTAGTTAAGCTACAAAATTGTATAAATTGGAGAACGAACAAAGTGAAATATTTTAAAGTACTTATTATCAACTAAGAGAACTTTATACAATAAAAATATTACAAAGTTGACTTCGATACTCTTAAACTAGTTTATTTTTTGAGTGTACTTAAAATCTTAAGATTTTACGTATTTTTCTCTACAATTACTATGACGATTATAAAAAAGTCAAATTTTTGTTTAGTACAACATACAAAAACTATCTTAATTGAATTGTTGAGTAAAAACCAAGCGAATTTTGGACATTTTTATGAGGGTTGTTATTTTAGGAGTTGTAAGCGATCCTATATATTTAAAGGAAGTTCTTAAAAAAAAAAAATGGCCCAAAAAAGTAAATAGATTTTAACATTGTAAAAAATTCCAAAAAGTCTTAAATTTTTAAGCGTTTCCTATAAAATGTTTAAAGAATATTTAATTTTTTTTATTAAAAACCATGGGTATCAATTGTGTATCTTTTTTACGACACACGACAATAAAGTGACACCTAAATCATTTTTTTTTTTGTTTTTTTTTTTTAAAAACAATTTTTGTTTAAAAAAAACATTTTTTTTTTTTGAAACAGTACTTTATTGGAAAAAGTACATTTTTTGTTAAAAAGAATTTTTTTTAGAAAAAGAACTTTTTTCGATAATGGTATTTTTTTTTTTTTTTTTTTTTGAAAAAGCACGTATTTTTGGAAAACGTAATTTTTTTGGAATAAATAATTTTTTTTTTTTGGAAATAAAAAAAATACATATTTTATTAAAAATACTTTTCTCTACGTGTTCCTGAGCGTTATCTCGCAAATTGTTTTGAAAAATCGATTACCATAAATTTTTGATGTTAGATTACCGAACATAACTAGTATTGTTTTCAGAACATTTTTACCATCAAAATTACTGAAATTCCTATGCGAAAGGTGCACATAGAAAAAATATTCGTGCTGTCCATAGACTTTGTTGCCAATTTAATGGCTTTGTTGTTACGGAATTTTTTTTGTTAAGATAAACAAATACCAAAATCCTGAAAACAATCCCGAATTCCGGGATTTTTAAATATCAATCCCGATTGGCATCCCTAGCCCAGACGGATGAGTGATATTTAAGTTTTTATGAAAATAAATTATATGAGTATAGGCAGTGATGCATTTTGAGTTTTTTTGTTTTGTGCCAAATTGACAATTTAAAAGGGCCAAAATACCATTGATAGGGCCACAGGGATGATAAAGTTAGTACTATAGTACTTTTTTTGGTACTATTTGATCCGGAAAAGTACCATGGTACTCATTTGACTCTTTTAGTACTATTTACATATAAATAAAAATTAAAGATTGAGTTTGAATTTTAAAGTCTTCTTCACACAATTGCAATTAATACTATAATTAATATGCAATTTTATTTAATTTTAATTGTGAAAGACGTGGTAGAGAAGAATGAGTGTATTTTCTAAAAGTACAATTGAAAAAAGGCCATTGCCAACATCTTCAAATTTGCATTGTGATTCTAAAATCGAATGATTAATGAAATAGATTTCCTTGCAAAAAAAAGGTGAAATTAAGAAATAGTCTGATAATTTTTATAAATTCTGTAACTAAAATCAACTAAATTTTGTTTTTATATACAAATAAATTTTAAAAACGTTAATTTATAATAAAAAACTTGTATTTAGTACTATGAGGGTCGAAAAAGTACTATTTTTTATGCCGATTGGTACTATTTGAAAATCCTATTCCCTGTAGGGCCATATTTTTTAAAAAATTCGATTATTAGATTTTTACTAAAATAAAAATAATATTAATTTGTTAATTAGAGTTCGTCATTTTAATGCTTTTTTTTTAAATGCGAGACACACCCCTCTAACAATAAAGTTTAACATATTTTATGAATTCTCCTAAATTATTTCCTCTTGCGATAACATAACATTTTTAAAAAGCCTCCAAAAACACATTTTTTTTAATAAAAAATGAATTGCGGCACTTCTTTTAAAAATTTGGACAAATATAAAAAGATTTAAAAATTTTATCGTCCTGCATTCAAAAATTTTAAAACCTGACCTCCTGGTAAGAAAATATATGATTTTGAATGCGATTTTTAAAAAAAATTAAACAATTAGCATATGCTCTCATCGAATAAAAAAATCAGGCAAATTTCATAAAAGTCTGAACTAAACGGTTTTAAAGTAGTTAGTTCAATTTTGAGCTGAAAGGGCCAAAATAGATAGCAGCAGTCAAACGTGCCACAAATGGCCCTACTGTGCCACGTTTTGCATCACTGAGTATAGGTGTTGCATTTTCTAAACTTGCTGTTGCATACTTTAGGGGGACTTGAGACTAATGAGTGATATTTTTAATTTTTAAAATTTATAAAGTATACACCTATTTTTTTTATTCCATTCTTTTTAATAATGAATATTCTTAAAATAAAACTAATTTTTAGTGTCCGACCGAACGTTCGGCTTCGGAGTTCGGCCAAAAAGTGATGTTCGGCCAAGTTCGGTGTTCGGCCAAATTGTGGCCGAACTTGGCCGAATACCGTATATTTGAAGAAGAACAGTTCATTTTTGATTTATTTCACGTAAAAAAAACAAAATTTTCAAATTTATTTCACGTAAAATACAAAATTTTCAATTAAATTCGTCATATACTTTAGTTAAAATAATAAAGTTCAGGTATTTCCATATTTTTGTTGAAAACTTCAATAAAATAATTGAACTGACTTTATAATATTTTTGAAAAAATATTCTAAATTTGCTTTTTTACAAATTTATTGATGTTTAAATATTTTTTAATATACTTTAATGATGCTTTTGTAGTCAAAATCAACGAATATTTAAATTTTATTCAAACTAAAAAAAAATTAAAAAGTTCGGCTTCGGCTACGGCTTCGGCCGAATATTAAAAATTTGGCCGAAGTTCGGCTACGGCTTCGGCTTCGGCCAAAAAAAGTGACTTCGGTCGGACACTACTAATTTTCTGCATAAAAAATTTAATTTCATAAAAAATTCATTTCCAAAAATAAATTTCTTAGATATCAATTTTCGTAACTTTTTTTTTAATGTATTCTAATATAAATGTCCATATATGATTATATATGTATATGAAAATATGATCCCATTTTCATCTGGGTTGATAAATCGAAAAATTGTCCCGAAAAATCCACAAATTCAAAACCCCCTATGAGGGTTTTGATCTACTGATATTCTATTTTCATGTCCTGTTCGTCTCATTCGGGATACAATTGATGGTATTTGTTGCAAAGTATGTTAATTTTAATTGCTTTTAATTTCTATTTTTTATTATGGCATATCTATATTTTTATTATGGCATATCACTCCACGTAAGCTGCTAATCTGTCTATTTATTATCTATCAATTGTATTTTATTTTTTTGTTTATATTATTATTTATTTTGTTTTTATTTCAATTTTCTTTTTCTGTTTTCTTTCAGTTTTTATTAATAGAACTTTAGTTTATTCCCCAACAACCACAACACAATTAGACTCCACATACGCCTTATCTACCAGCACCAGCCACGAAAGAAGTAAAAATTAAATAATAGAATATAATTTTAAAACCCCCTTTTTCCTAAAAACTTACTTTAAAATCGTTTTGTTTTCTTGGTTTATAACATTTTTTCAATTTTTTTTATCAAAATTTTCTACTGTGCTTTGTATGCCAGTTTTGATTTAAAAATATAAAACGAGAAAAAAAATCGAATATAAAGCGATTTATTTTGTAGATTTCTATTTTGTTGATCTTTTAATATTTATTTATTTCATTCATATTTATACATTTGTAAGAAAACCAAAAAAAAAAACATAGATACTTTTTTTTGCATATTAAAAAAACAACCATTTATTTTCGTAAATAATGGCGGCCTATTTGAATCGTACAATTTCTATGGTAACTGGTAATGGCGGCAACGCCGATAATTCAAAATCCTCTTCATCGCAACAACAACAAAATAAATCATTAAATTACGATCCGACTGCATTGATGTCCGAAAATCGTACAATGCATATTAACTCTGATAAATCACCACTACAGATCTTTGTTAGAGCTAAGAAGAAAATTAATGATATTTATGTGGAAATTGAAGAATATGTCAATGAAACAACACAATTTATTAATGGTTAGTTAAATGGATATAGAAAATTATGGTTGAGGTTTTAATTGAAGATTTAATTTCTCGTATCTTTTTCAGTTTTGCATGCCGAGGCTGAAATCGTCGATAAAGCCGAACGTGAATTGTTTGAAAGTTATGTCCTCAAAGTATCTGGCATACGCGAGGTATTGGCTCGCGATCACATGAAGGTTGCCTTTTTCGGTCGTACATCGAATGGCAAAAGTTCCGTAATCAATGCTATGTTACGTGAGAAAATTCTTCCTAGTGGCATTGGTCATACAACAAATTGTTTCTGTCAAGTCGAGGGCAGTGATAGTTCCGAAGCTTATTTGATTAAGGAAGGTTCAGATGAAAAACTCAATGTAGTGGTAAGTTGATATTTGTTTTTTTTTTTTATTTTTAATACGTTAAGCCCAAATAACTTAAGCGAAAACGTAACTTCTCGGGCAGAAATTGCCAACCGTATAAAAATAGTACTGTCAAAAGGCTAAAACTGATATAGACTAAATATTTATCCGAATCATCAAATTTAGAATAAATTGCAGTTGCTTATTTTGACTTTTTATAAATATTTTGTGTTTTTTTTTATGTATATTTTGCCTTTTTTAGTGCATATCTTTCATTTACTTTACATATTTTTTTAATTTGTTAAAAAAATAAAATTTGGTACATTTTTATATTTTGATTTAAGCAAAATCAGTTTTACATTTTAAAATCTTGCTGAACCCAAGAAATTGTGTTCCGATTGAACAAATATATTCCAAGTTCAATTTTTTTATTTAAATATTTTTTGTTTTTAAGCTTAGTTTTTTCCTCGCCCTAGAAATTACCAAAGGTACAACTAATTTTGTAAGGGAATGTTCCCTGTTGTGGCCTCCTTTCGTTTTTTCGTGTTGTTGCATGAATATGTCAAAACTGTCAACATCGAGTTTTATTTCCGATATCACTATTTTAAAAAGTTTTCTTTGAAATTGTCAAATTTTACCTACCATATGCATATTGTCCATAAAAAATATAGAGATAAAATAACAAATTTGATAACAAAAAACTCTATAGATGATTTGTTAGGACAATATCCTAATAATGAAATATAGAGTATGGACTCGAACTTATAATAATAATAATTTTCATTGCACAATTAAAAGTCGAAAAAACATAATTTTTATTTTTAATAAAAATTATATCAAACATGTGAAACGCAATTTTTTTGCTGTTTTCAAAAAAGTTCCCGCACAACCTTTTTGAAGTTTGATCAAATTTTTTTGTTTAATTAAACTAAAAGTTAATATTTCGCTAAATTTTTAAAGTAAATCGACTATTATGATGCTTATCAATATTAAAGGACACAAACGTTTTAAAATTTGACGTGTTTCGCGGATTTTGACAAAAAATTTATTATAGCGTTGTTTAGAGATACGGGTAAGGTTAGGTTAGGTCGAAAAGATGATTCGGAGAATTGAAATGCTTTCCTAATCCGACTCTAGTCCCTAAGGACTTACACTTAAGCCAGAATGTCGGCTTGTTGTGTGCTCTAAAAATCGGTCCCATGTCTATTTCCTACCCCAGGAACTCCGTCGCACTGACGAAATTCCTCAACCTCTTCCATCCTATGCCCTAAGATCCCCCAATGTGGATATTGGGTCACTGGATAGTATTTCGACCCGGATCCCGGCAAATGCCGGGCATTTACAAAGATAGTGTTCCAAGGTCTCCTCTTCCTCCCCACAGGCCCTACATACTCCTGTCCGCTCTACCAATACGGTGGAGATGGGTCCTCAGTGTTGAGTGTCCCGTGAGGATTTCCATCAAAACTCAGTTCCTTCCTACTAAGGTTCATAATTTCCCTCGTCCTATCCCTGTCCGGGTTGCCCCAGAGAATACCCGTGGTCCTGCCAACACCCGCATTCTCCCAGATGGTCCTATGCATGGTGTAAGCCCAACCCACCAGCTCCGTCTTGAGAGCTCGAAAAGGTCTGGCGTTCCCCAAAGTGACTAACTCCAGGGAAGATCCTTCCCTAGCCAATTCATTAGCCATTTCGTTCTCAATGCGTCCCCATGCAGAGAAATCGTTAATTTCCCCTTTACACCTGTGTATCGTCATTGATCCCACAGAGTCCGTAGATAGAGCCCGGATAGCCGCTTGGCTATCCCTGAAAATCACAATATCACCGATCAAGCCCATGATATTCACCTGCTTAATGCATTCCGTAATCGCGGTGACCTCCGCCTGTAGTACGGTATTATGGTCAGAAAGGCGAAAGCATTTGCGTACATTGAAGTCAGCGTCACAGAAGCCCTGACCCGTTTTCCCATCCAGTTTCGATCCATTTTTGTAAAAGTGGATCCCCGGGTGGTTTCCCAAGAAGGTCCCATTTAACCATGGTTCCCTGTCGGGGATTAACGCGTCACAGAGCGTCGTGACCGACCTCTCTAAAGTCCTGTCGCAGTCCCATTCTGGGACGCAATACCCTGGCAACTGGTCCAAAATTGTACGGTGACCAGTAATATGGCCCTTACTGTCCCATTCCCCGGTAGCCCTCAGCCGCATCATAGTCAATGCGGCCTCGTACTTCACCTGTACCTCAATTGGGCGAATTGCTAGAACAGTCTCGACAGCCCTAGTAGATACGGGTATTCATATTCGCTAAACAACGAGAACGTTACGTGAAAAGTTATTTCAAATATGTTGTGCAGTAATTTTGATCCACTAATACAACTTTAGCTCTTTACTGTGTGAAACTTTGGATTTAATAAAAAGATATATATTTTGAAAGAAAATGCAAAAAAAAATTTTACCTATTTCAGCATTTTCATTTTTAAGGATTTTATTGAAGGATAACGATTCGTTACATATATGTATGTAACAAACACGTATAAAGGAAAAATTGGTAGTTTCACTATAAATTATGTAACATAGCAGATTTGTTAGCATTTGATAGCCCGAATTTGTTTCTTCAAAAAGCTCTTCAGATACCTCAAAAGTTTTTCAAATATCTCATTTTTCAGATATTAGCACTAACAGCGAAAACACTGTACTAATGAATATCAAAGGACATTATCTCCGGGAAGTAATGAGATATTAAACAGGTTAATCCTGAATTTTAAAGGCAACATGCAGGAGTTTCATTTGACATAAAAAGTTTTGTGAATAAATCTTAATTCGCGATTTTATAACGTTCCGAATATAGCAAAAAACAGTGTTTTTAAGACTTTGGGTTATGATATCTCAAAAATGCTAAGGAGAAATTCTGATTCCAAATTCGGATTCAGCGAACATAACAACTTTAGAAAAGTATATACTACTCTTAGTTTACAAATATTATTAGTACAATTATCACCTATTTAAAGAAATAATAGCGGTATATAACAACAAAAGGAGATGGCCTTTATACTGATATTTTTGGATTTGGAATACTGCATTAGCCCAAATACTACGTGTAGGGCTACATAAGGAACATAGGAAACATTCCCTTACTAGAAAAAACAATATTTTGTTTGCAAAGCATGCGTTTTGCCAGTAACACCCGAAATATTTTTGGCAATATTGTTTTTACTAATATTTAGTGTCCGACGGAAACATTTTTTGGGCCGATACCGAACATCGGTCAAATTCACAATAATCAGCCTAAGTCGATCTTACCCAAATCAGCCCAAACAACAACTTACAATTTGAATATGGGAATGTGTTTGGCTTAGTGCGGTAAAGTACGCGAACAGGTAAATTTCAAGTTATACTTTACCGCAGTAACTCAAAGCAGACTAAAATCGCTTCCGTTTGTTTGGCTGTTTCGGGAAATAATAAGTAATCGGCCGTAATTTAGCAGATTGCCGATGCCTATTTTAAGCCGAATCCGATTAATCGGTCCGACACTACTAATATTACAACCAAATATTATTCTTTTTATTACTATTCATTTTATATTTTATTACTTTTCACACGTTTAACCCTTAGACCGGCCTAAGCTTTTTTGCAATGAAATGTATACCACTTTTTCAGCACGAAAAATAAGCAATATGTAGTGTCCGAACGAAGACTTCGGACAAAAAACGATATATTGTAGATTTTTTAGTATTTGGAGATAATGTGGAAACATATTTGTTGAACCGCTTTAATTTGATTTTGAGTAAAAAAATTTAGGAAAAAGTCAAAGTGTAGCTGTAAAGTTAAATAATCGCCCGCCGAAGTTTTTCCAATTTCACCGATTGTTCGGAGGCCTATTATTGAATTCATTGCTTAAATACGGACTCTTCTTTAAATTTGACAATGGTCGTCGTATTTAATAAGCCAAACATTTTTCTGTTTGTCAAATTTGTTCATAATACTTTAAAATACCGAATACAGACCAAAAATCATATTCTGACCAAAGTCTTCGGTCGGACACTAACAATATGTTCTTCTACCTAATTTTTTTTTCGTTGCCTATTTTAGGCGATATGGGCCAAAAGAGGTTTAGACCGAATCTCAAAAACTAATCCATAAAAATTAATAAGGTTAGGCCTTAATTATTTCTCTTACCAAGATATAATTGAAGTTCAAAAACTACACTTTTTGTTGTTTTACTTAAGATATAGCCATTTTCGTTTTTCGAAAAAACGGGAAATTGAGCTAAAACGCACCTAAACTGCAACTTATATCGATAAAACTTAAAGGCTTTACTAACACTACATTAAAAAAAAAGTTTGTAAAGTCAGCAGAAAATTTTGCTGAGTCAGCAAAATTTTAGTCAGGAGGGTGCTTGCAAAAAAAATCCTAATGTCAACAAAATCGTTTGCTGAAAATCAGCAAGCTAATTTTTCTTTTTTTCAGTTTGCCTAAAAATATAAATAGTATACTTGATTTACAAGACGTTTTACTAACTTTCCTACTTGTTCCTTGAGTGTACTAAATATATTGTTTCTGCTAAATTGCATAAATATCCGTCCACACATTTTGAAGTTAAGACGATGTTCTCTAGAGGTATGCTATTGGAATCCTGTATGTCCTTGAACCGAAATTAGACCTTCTTTAAAAAACTTAAGCTTAAGCTTCAATTTTAATTTGTGTTATGTATAAGCGGTTTCTAGTCAACATAAATATATTTTCAAGATTTTTGAAAATTGTATTTATTACCAAATATTTATATTTTGAAATCTTACGAAATTCAAATCTACACAACCGTGGCATGAACACACAAAATTACTTCGAAAGATATGTTGTAAATTTGGGTTTCTATCGAAATCGCCTAATTTCTTATTATAAAGCACTAATATGGAGCATTTATGGCCAATTAAAAATACCCCGCATGGAGCCGATCTTGCCGGTTAGAGGGTTAAATATAATCTAAAAGACTAACAAGGAGAGTCCGTTCATGGTTTCCCGCCGATTGCGATGAAATTTGGATATGTTATAAAGAATCAAAAATTAAGAGACCCTTTTTTTTTAGCTGCCCAATCTGAAATTAAAAAAAAATGATGAAAAACGTATATCATGTATTTATTATTTAATTTTTTTTATATTTTTCACAATTTACCAAATATTTTTTTAAATCTAAAATTTGGTTATAAAGTTTCCTTTAAAATGATATGTATCATGTGGTACAAATAACTTACGTAATAATTATAAAAAAAAATCAAATAAGATCTTTTAATTGTCTAACTAAGGGGTAATAAGAATAATAAAAAATTATTATAGTACCCCTTAGTTACACAATTAAAGTAATTTATTTAATTTTTTTATAATTAGTACGTAAGTTATTTGTAACACATGTTATATATGCAGGGCTTATTGTAAAAACTTGATAAGCCACATTTAATTTTTGCTTAGTTTCCGCCTTTTAAAAGGTGAATACATTTAGGAAATATGGCTACGGCAGGACTTTTGTACTTTATATACATGTGACAAGTGTTTACGCAAGAATTCATTCAATATTTAATCAACGGATGTATAGAAAACAGCGAAAAATAGAAAATTGTATATGTGGCTTATCAAGTTTTTACAATAAGCTCTTAATATCATTTTAAAGGCAATTTTATAAGCAAATTTTAGATTTTAATAAAATTTTGATTTATCTAAAATAACAACACTATATTGTGAAAAATATGCAATATGATAACTTTTTGATCATTTTTTGAATAATAATTTTTTGATACAAAGTGCTTGTAAAATATGTTTTTAGCTTTTATCACGTTTATGGTTGGTAAATGTGCATAGTATTATGTATCGTTGGAAAGCTTTTTGAAATTCACGTAATAAAATCGGTGTATAATATATAGCTCCATATAAAAAAAAACAAAAAAATCTGTAAAAACAAACTATTTTGTATGGGACCATGTCTCAAAACTGAGCTATTTGAAATTATTTTTACATATCAGTAATGCATTTTCAAAAATATGAAGTTGATACCCAATTGCCTATATTTTGGCCATAGAGTTGTCACCCTGTTGCAAAATATAGTGCTTTGGGAAACTAAAGGGTCCGCCATCTAAATTTTTTTTCAACTAGTGCTTATTTCGTGAATGGTAACACTTAGCTCATGTCTGATTTGACAGATAATTAGTTTTATCCTTCCGCTGAACGAATATTGTCCGTATTTTCGTTATCTTGTGAAAAAAGTGAAAGAAACTGACATCCTCATCGATAAACCAAAGCGTGAAAAGCCAAAAACAGGGCGTACACCCGAGAATATTGCTGCTGTGGCAGAAAGTGTGCGTGAAGCGCCATCAACATCAATTCACCGTCGTTCTCAACAATTGAACATTTCGGAGACATCATTGAGACGAATTTTGCATAAAGTATATGGTATGACGCCATACAAAGGCCAATTGGTTCAGGATTTCAAAAAAAAAAAGTTATTTGGCGGACCCTTTACGTACGAATATCGAAAAAATAAAAATTACGTGTCCACTAAAACTTAATCAAGAATAATATATGTGAGTTTGGAGTTTACCTCCTAGTAAAAAAAAACCCCAAAATGTATGTTTTTTTTTTTTTAATACCACGAAAAGTTGAGCATGCTCGGACATGTTCTGTATACTGGTGATGCGCATTTCAAATACTTTTCATTAGATACCAAATTTGTATTTTTAGAATATTGTGTAATATTTGACATCATTTTTTAAACCCTTAACCTCATTTTCACAATGCCCCGTTAACTACTAACTGCGACTTTAACTGACACATTTGTTATTGTTTTCCACATAAATTTTCAATTTAACTGTTTGTTAAATTTTAACTGGACATTCAGTAATCGGGCCTAAGTAGTGAGATTGGGCAGCTAAAAAAAATATGGGTCTCTTAATTTTTGATTCTTTATAACATATCCAATCTTAGGGAACCCATGAACGGATTCTCCTTGTAAGAGCGAATTGGGTTGCTGCTTTTTAAAAGCGTTATTATAAGTATTTCTCAAAATTAATTGAATTTTTGATATTTTAAAAAGCATTAAATTTTTTGAATTACCGTCGTTATGACAACAGTGGCAAGTTTGCTCAAACAAACGGTTGACCGCTGTTATCAATCGAGTAACAGGACAGATTGTTAATCCCAAGTTCTGCCAACGCATTACCGACCGTCACCGACGCTTTGACAACACTGCCGGTTGTATTTTTCTGCCCGGGTTATTTATAAAACGTTATATGCGGAAAAAGAAACATAGAACATAATATTGTTGTTTTGTCTCTTATCTAATTTTTATATTTTCTTTCCACAATTTTCTAGAATATCAAACAATTGGCCAATGCTTTGTGTCAGGAAAAACTTTCGGAAAGTTCTTTAGTACGTATCTTTTGGCCACGTGAACGCTGCAGCTTATTACGTGATGATGTTGTTTTTGTGGACTCACCTGGTGTCGATGTTTCAGCCAACTTAGATGATTGGATTGATAATCACTGCTTAAATGCTGATGTATTTGTTCTCGTGCTAAATGCAGAATCAACAATGACCCGAGCCGAAAAGCAATTCTTTCATACAGTATCACAAAAACTATCGAAACCCAACTTATTTATACTCAACAATCGTTGGGATGCCTCAGCACATGAGCCAGATTCTCAAGAATCGGTAGGTAGATTTAAACCTTAAAATAGCTATTGATGATTTTTAAGTTTTAAACCGAGTATTCATTATTTGTATTTTTTAATTTTGTAAAATTTGTCCTTTATTTAAAACAAAAAAAAATTTATAAATAAAATATAATTCACCCCAAGGAGCTTGAAAAGGTAATAGTTAACCTTTCGGCTAGCTTAGCTTTTTTTGTAACAATTATTAGAGCTTTTAAAGCTTTTGATATGCAAAAAATTATTGCATTATTAAAAGTTTTAATAATATTTTGCTATCATTTTAGGTAAAAATTCAACATACTGAACGTTGCATTGATTTTCTTACTAAAGAATTGAAAATCACCAACGAAAAAGAGGCAGCTGAACGTGTATTCTTTGTATCGGCTCGTGAAGCTTTACAGGTAAAGCAAAGCTTATATCGTTATCATTATAGATAAATTACATACATTGTTTGTCTTTTAACAGGCTCGCATTGAAGAAGCTAAAGGTAATTCACCCAGCCAGGGTGCCATTGCTGAAGGTTTTCAAATGCGCTATTTTGAATTCCAAGATTTTGAACGTAAATTCGAAGAATGCATTTCAAAGAGTGCGGTTCAAACTAAATTCGAAAAACATAGTTCTCGCGGCAAAAATCTATCCGGCGATATGCGTGCTATGTTAGACAATATTTTCGAGCGTATTACCATATTCCGCAATTTAAAAATGGATCAAAAGACTCTACTCACAGAACGTATTCAAGGTACTGAAACGGAAATGATGAATGTAACCCGTGAAATGAAATTGAAAATTCATAATATGGTGGAAGAGGTGGAACAGAAAGTATCCAAGGCATTAAATGAAGAAATTTGGCGTTTGGGTGTTCTGATAGATGAATTTAATATGCCCTTCCATCCAGAGCCTTTAGTTTTGAATATTTACAAAAAGGAATTAAATGGTCATGTGGAAGCTGGTTTAGGTTCTAATCTAAGAGCAAGATTATCTATGGCATTGGCTATGAATGTAGAGTCAGCACAACGTGAAATGACCGGTAAGTTTATATAAAAATATCATTATCGGTACGCAAATTACTTAATTTTTGGCAATATGAAGACGAAACTTAAAAGTATAAGATATTCCTCGATTAATGGGAGGATGATGAGATCTTTAGCCAGATCGAAATACTAGTATCAACCTAGCTAATATGTTTGATTTGCTTTATTTTTGTAAATATACGGAGGTTGAAAGCTCGTTATAAATTGAAAATAACATAAAAATAATCTCGATGTATATAAAAACAAAAAACTAATATAACTGTAAAAAATATTACTTGAGCCAGAGTACATACTAAAAATTTTTTATATAAATAGAACATTTTTGGTCTTCAAAGTTTAGTAACGTCATGATGCTTGTTAGGAAAAGACCTAACCACGTGCTTGATTACTAAGAAGACAAGAATGGAGCAAAATTGATTATTAATAGGTTTTTTGTTAAAGTTCTGCCTATTATGGAGGCTCCAACTTTTCTAAAACTTCGGGTTCTGATGAGATCTTTAGCCAGATCGAAATACTAGTATCAACCTAGCTAATATGTTTGATTTGCTTTATTTTTGTAAATATACGGAGGTTGAAAGCTCGTTATAAATTGAAAATAACATAAAAATAATCTCGATGTATATAAAAACAAAAAACTAATATAACTGTAAAAAATATTACTTGAGCCAGAGTACATACTAAAAATTTTTTATATAAATAGAACATTTTTGGTCTTCAAAGTTTAGTAACGTCATGATGCTTGTTAGGAAAAGACCTAACCACGTGCTTGATTACTAAGAAGACAAGAATGGAGCAAAATTGATTATTAATAGGTTTTTTGTTAAAGTTCTGCCTATTATGGAGGCTCCAACTTTTCTAAAACTTCGGGTTCTGATGAGATCTTTAGCCAGATCGAAATACTAGTATCAACCTAGCTAATATGTTTGATTTGCTTTATTTTTGTAAATATACGGAGGTTGAAAGCTCGTTATAAATTGAAAATAACATAAAAATAATCTCGATGTATATAAAAACAAAAAACTAATATAACTGTAAAAAATATTACTTGAGCCAGAGTACATACTAAAAATTTTTTATATAAATAGAACATTTTTGGTCTTCAAAGTTTAGTAACGTCATGATGCTTGTTAGGAAAAGACCTAACCACGTGCTTGATTACTAAGAAGACAAGAATGGAGCAAAATTGATTATTAATAGGTTTTTTGTTAAAGTTCTGCCTATTATGGAGGCTCCAACTTTTCTAAAACTTCGGGTTCTGATGAGATCTTTAGCCAGATCGAAATACTAGTATCAACCTAGCTAATATGTTTGATTTGCTTTATTTTTGTAAATATACGGAGGTTGAAAGCTCGTTATAAATTGAAAATAACATAAAAATAATCTCGATGTATATAAAAACAAAAAACTAATATAACTGTAAAAAATATTACTTGAGCCAGAGTACATACTAAAAATTTTTTATATAAATAGAACATTTTTGGTCTTCAAAGTTTAGTAACGTCATGATGCTTGTTAGGAAAAGACCTAACCACGTGCTTGATTACTAAGAAGACAAGAATGGAGCAAAATTGATTATTAATAGGTTTTTTGTTAAAAAAAAAAAAAAAAAAAAGACAAGAATGGAGCAAAATTGATTATTAATAGGTTTTTTGTTAAAGTTCTGCCTATTATGGAGGCTCCAACTTTTCTAAAACTTCGGGTTCTGATGAGATCTTTAGCCAGATCGAAATACTAGTATCAACCTAGCTAATATGTTTGATTTGCTTTATTTTTGTAAATATACGGAGGTTGAAAGCTCGTTATAAATTGAAAATAACATAAAAATAATCTCGATGTATATAAAAACAAAAAACTAATATAACTGTAAAAAATATTACTTGAGCCAGAGTACATACTAAAAATTTTTTATATAAATAGAACATTTTTGGTCTTCAAAGTTTAGTAACGTCATGATGCTTGTTAGGAAAAGACCTAACCACGTGCTTGATTACTAAGAAGACAAGAATGGAGCAAAATTGATTATTAATAGGTTTTTTGTTAAAGTTCTGCCTATTATGGAGGCTCCAACTTTTCTAAAACTTCGGGTTCTGATGAGATCTTTAGCCAGATCGAAATACTAGTATCAACCTAGCTAATATGTTTGATTTGCTTTATTTTTGTAAATATACGGAGGTTGAAAGCTCGTTATAAATTGAAAATAACATAAAAATAATCTCGATGTATATAAAAACAAAAAACTAATATAACTGTAAAAAATATTACTTGAGCCAGAGTACATACTAAAAATTTTTTATATAAATAGAACATTTTTGGTCTTCAAAGTTTAGTAACGTCATGATGCTTGTTAGGAAAAGACCTAACCACGTGCTTGATTACTAAGAAGACAAGAATGGAGCAAAATTGATTATTAATAGGTTTTTTGTTAAAGTTCTGCCTATTATGGAGGCTCCAACTTTTCTAAAACTTCGGGTTCTGATGAGATCTTTAGCCAGATCGAAATACTAGTATCAACCTAGCTAATATGTTTGATTTGCTTTATTTTTGTAAATATACGGAGGTTGAAAGCTCGTTATAAATTGAAAATAACATAAAAATAATCTCGATGTATATAAAAACAAAAAACTAATATAACTGTAAAAAATATTACTTGAGCCAGAGTACATACTAAAAATTTTTTATATAAATAGAACATTTTTGGTCTTCAAAGTTTAGTAACGTCATGATGATTGTTAGGAAAAGACCTAACCACGTGCTTGATTACTAAGAAGACAAGAATGGAGCAAAATTGATTATTAATAGGTTTTTTGTTAAAGTTCTGCCTATTATGGAGGCTCCAACTTTTCTAAAACTTCGGGTTCTGATGAGATCTTTAGCCAGATCGAAATACTAGTATCAACCTAGCTAATATGTTTGATTTGCTTTATTTTTGTAAATATACGGAGGTTGAAAGCTCGTTATAAATTGAAAATAACATAAAAATAATCTCGATGTATATAAAAACAAAAAACTAATATAACTGTAAAAAATATTACTTGAGCCAGAGTACATACTAAAAATTTTTTATATAAATAGAACATTTTTGGTCTTCAAAGTTTAGTAACGTCATGATGCTTGTTAGGAAAAGACCTAACCACGTGCTTGATTACTAAGAAGACAAGAATGGAGCAAATTGATTATTAATAGGTTTTTTGTTAAAGTTCTGCCTATTATGGAGGCTCCAACTTTTCTAAAACTTCGGGTTCTGATGAGATCTTTAGCCAGATCGAAATACTAGTATCAACCTAGCTAATATGTTTGATTTGCTTTATTTTTGTAAATATACGGAGGTTGAAAGCTCGTTATAAATTGAAAATAACATAAAAATAATCTCGATGTATATAAAAACAAAAAACTAATATAACTGTAAAAAAAAAATATTACTTGAGCCAGAGTACATACTAAAAATTTTTTATATAAATAGAACATTTTTGGTCTTCAAAGTTTAGTAACGTCATGATGCTTGTTAGGAAAAGACCTAACCACGTGCTTGATTACTAAGAAGACAAGAATGGAGCAAAATTGATTATTAATAGGTTTTTTGTTAAAGTTCTGCCTATTATGGAGGCTCCAACTTTTCTAAAACTTCGGGTTCTGATGAGATCTTTAGCCAGATCGAAATACTAGTATCAACCTAGCTAATATGTTTGATTTGCTTTATTTTTGTAAATATACGGAGGTTGAAAGCTCGTTATAAATTGAAAATAACATAAAAATAATCTCGATGTATATAAAAACAAAAAACTAATATAACTGTAAAAAATATTACTTGAGCCAGAGTACATACTAAAAATTTTTTATATAAATAGAACATTTTTGGTCTTCAAAGTTTAGTAACGTCATGATGCTTGTTAGGAAAAGACCTAACCACGTGCTTGATTACTAAGAAGACAAGAATGGAGCAAAATTGATTATTAATAGGTTTTTTGTTAAAGTTCTGCCTATTATGGAGGCTCCAACTTTTCTAAAACTTCGGGTTCTGATGAGATCTTTAGCCAGATCGAAATACTAGTATCAACCTAGCTAATATGTTTGATTTGCTTTATTTTTGTAAATATACGGAGGTTGAAAGCTCGTTATAAATTGAAAATAACATAAAAATAATCTCGATGTATATAAAAACAAAAAACTAATATAACTGTAAAAAATATTACTTGAGCCAGAGTACATACTAAAAATTTTTTATATAAATAGAACATTTTTGGTCTTCAAAGTTTAGTAACGTCATGATGCTTGTTAGGAAAAGACCTAACCACGTGCTTGATTACTAAGAAGACAAGAATGGAGCAAAATTGATTATTAATAGGTTTTTTGTTAAAGTTCTGCCTATTATGGAGGCTCCAACTTTTCTAAAACTTCGGGTTCTGATGAGATCTTTAGCCAGATCGAAATACTAGTATCAACCTAGCTAATATGTTTGATTTGCTTTATTTTTGTAAATATACGGAGGTTGAAAGCTCGTTATAAATTGAAAATAACATAAAAATAATCTCGATGTATATAAAAACAAAAAACTAATATAACTGTAAAAAATATTACTTGAGCCAGAGTACATACTAAAAATTTTTTATATAAATAGAACATTTTTGGTCTTCAAAGTTTAGTAACGTCATGATGCTTGTTAGGAAAAGACCTAACCACGTGCTTGATTACTAAGAAGACAAGAATGGAGCAAAATTGATTATTAATAGGTTTTTTTGTTAAAGTTCTGCCTATTATGGAGGCTCCAACTTTTCTAAAACTTCGGGTTCTGATGAGATCTTTAGCCAGATCGAAATACTAGTATCAACCTAGCTAATATGTTTGATTTGCTTTATTTTTGTAAATATACGGAGGTTGAAAGCTCGTTATAAATTGAAAAAAAAAAAGAAAACTTTTTAGTTATAGTTGAAACAAATAATTTCAAATTTGAAAGTTAATCGCAAAATTTTGATTTTTTAAGCGTTATTATTTTACGAGTCAAAAATTTTTTGCACGAAAATATGAGCCTTCTAAAAACGACCATAAAAGACACAAGAATTTGAAGAAAATTATTAAATCCAAAAAATGTTTCAGAGTTGACTCAGAAATGTAATTGAATTTGAATAATATGCTTGATGTTTTTGCCTATAGATATATTTTAAATATCTTCTCTAAATATTTTTTGAATCAAAAATTAAATAATCCATATTTGTCAAAACATTTTTTTTTTGTTTTTCATTTGCAATTTTTTAAATATCGCGGTTTTTATATATACATATTATATATATACAACTAATTTTGTTCGAATAGTTTGCTTAATTTTTCTAAACTTAAAATTTTCTTATATATAAAATAATTTTTTTTCTCCACCTTTTAACACCTGAATATAAGATTGGGACTATAAAAATCTGCGGGTGACGTTTTTTTTCACATTTATCACTATTGAATTTTTAATTTTTAAGTACTGTATTTTTGGAATTTCCAACGTTTTGCCTACGTTGAAAAGAAGAGTCGCATTATTATTTAAATGTGTTATCATTTCGACGTTGAAAGACCACAGTTAACGTTGAAATTCAGTCGTTTTGCCAAAATATGCACTAGAGTTTACAACGTTCTGCCGATTGTATTTTTCCGAATGGGTTGGCTTTTAAGAAAACTGTATACTGGATTAGAGTTAAATTTTTTTTTTTTTGGGAATCAAATCATTCTAAAATTTCTTAAAATTTAGTTCAAATTACCTAATATTTGGTAAACTTTTTTCTTAGTGTACAAGTTACGTACGAGTTACACGGTAACCCGCAGGGCTACCGTGGTTTGGCTAAGGTTTTAGCCAATTAAATATTTATAAATATTTTTTAGTTTTTAAAATACAAATTAAATGGCAAAATTACCTATAGAAATTTTGATTTCAACATTCACAAATTTCCTCAATTTAAAATTTTTGTTTTTGATAAGATTTTATTTCGTGAATTTTTTTGATTCACTTGGATCACGCGAGATGTGAGTAAAATCTAAATTTACTCACGTGAACATGATTCAGTGTAAGTACAAAAAAAAAAAAATTATGAGTGATTGTACGTGAGTGGAAGTCAAAATTCGATCAAGTACACATCTCTAATTTAGAATAAAAAACTATATAATGAATTCTTTGACCAGTTCTTGGTTTAGCATAATCTACACAAATATCGCATTCACTTGTTTGTGTTACCAATTTATGTAGCGATAAAGTTGCTTGAGAATCGTCAGCCAAATGGTGAACCTTAGCTTGCAATAAATCAAATTCTTCTCTTATTATCTTTAACAATCGGCATGTTACATTGGCGGCAACAGCATCCTGAGACCCTGATTGCGTATAAGTTTCATCAGATCTTCTGCATGTTGCCAATTTTTTTTAATTATAATTTGTTTAAATAATGCCAAGGTTTTTGTGGTTATATTAAATGAACCATTTACTTTAATATCATGTATTAGCTGTTGAACTTGTGGTAGGGGTTGTTTGTTTTATGCAAAAGTTGTCCACGCAATAAAATTAAAAGTTAAACGATGTTTATAAATGAACAGCTATTTTGATGGTTAAGCCATTTATATTTGCAGGTGATATTCAATTGCTATTTGGTAACTGCAGAGAATTTCCTGAGGTACTGACAGCGGTAATTAATTTTACACTTAACTTGATGATTAGCAACGATTTTTCTATTAACCCTTCCAAGACAAAGGCTATCATGTTTCGTAATCGTTATTGCAGAGTAGATTATCAGGAAATACATTTTGCTGGTACAAAAGTTGATTTTGTCCAACCGCTTAAGTGCTTGGGTGTGATAATTGATGAATGTCTGAATTTCGGCCAGCATATTGACTCCATCTCCGCTAAAGTTATATTAGGTCTTAGAAAATTATATAGTTGTGGGCTGCATCTTCCATTGGGGGTAAAGTATACTGCAGCGTATGCGTTGTTAATGTCTCATGTTAATTATTGCATTGAGATTGATTCTGGCACATGGGGTTATAATTTGACTAGGATTGAACTTATTGTTAAAAGAATTGTGAGATTTGTGTATGGTGTTGGTCGTCGTGATCATGTTTCTGCGGCTGTGAAAATTATTTCTGGGTTGTTCATTTAATGACTACTTGCGGTTAAGAAATGTGTTATTCTTTTACAAGATAATGTACTATGGAGTTCCGTATAATTTATATTCAAGATTCACATTCACGAGATATACTACAACGCCACGTATTGTTGAACCCCTTATTTCATGTTGGATCTTTGCCCAATCTTTCATTATTAGAACTTGTAGGGATTGGATCTACTTACCATACCATTTGCAAAATTTCATGTTAACACCTGGTACTTTTAGGCACATGCTTAGAGATGGGCAAAGGGTAAATACCCAAATGGTAAATACCCGGTAAAATAGGTAAATTGGGTAAAAATTGGTAAATACCCGGGTATTTACCAAAAAGGTGGGTATAAACTATGTTGTAGAAAATTTGGTGAACAAAAACATTTTACAGCAAAATTTTATGAATTTTGTTAATAAAAATAAAAATGATTACGGAACAGTTGGAAAATAAGAACTTAAGTCAATAACTATATTATATATACATATCTATTTTTGCAACATTACATTATTTAATCGAAGTCACTGTCGATGTCGCTGAATGTTTCATTGCCACTTTCACTCCGAAAATAATTTAACGAACAATGAGGTGTAGAATGTGTGATACCATTGAAAGTGGTACCACACCTTCATCCTCAGCCGGTACAATTTTTGGGGCAGTATTCCTTTGTCGTATGTCTTTATTGGCAAAATTCCAGTTACGGGATATAAAACATACTTTTCCGGCATTATCTGTTTGGTTTTTTTTTTTGAGTGGATTAAATTTTGAGTACCAAATGAGCGTTTCAGCAAAATGGGACATTTTACACATTTCATTAAATGTTTTCTCATTTTATTAACATTTCCCTGTTTATAAACCGTGTCACAATATCTGCAAACAACTGTGTTTGTGTTGCTTCCACTTGTTGCAAAATGCTTCCATATTTTTTAATTTTTAGGTCTTCCCATGACTGAACATAAAAATGATTAAAGCATTTCATCAATATTAGCTTCACTAATAAATACATACCTTCTCCACAATTTTAAGTCAATTTAATCCACTTTAATATAGTTTTAATTCGATTTTATCCGCTTTTGATATTTAACAACACACGTGCTATTGAAAACATTAAATCTAATTACTCATTTCATGAATGAAGTTTCAGCTGATTGACAACTAGAGCTTGCTAGATGTTGCATTTCAAATAATTTTTATAAATACCCAAATAAATTCCCAAAAAAAAGTATTTATCTTTTATTTACCCGGTATTTACCCATGCATCGGGTAAATACCGGGTAGAATCCCATCTCTACACATGCTTTTAGCTTACTTCCGAAGTAATTCATAGTTGTATCATTTTATTTGCCTCTTATTATTAAAAGTTGTGATCGATAGGGACTTGATGTATAATGACGTTGTTTGTGCCTCTGCCATATCCAAAAAATTTAAATTTAAAGCATACGATTTGAAACATTAGATACTTTTTCTTTTCTTTTTTTATATAATCCTGTTTTAGGGATATTTTGTTTTATGTATATACGGCTATTTACATATAACATAAGAAATTTGTACAATGTATTAACAATGCAATTTGGCCTAAGTGGCTTATTGCGTTGCAAATAAATAAAAAAAAAATAAAAATTGCAATCAAATTTTATGGTTTCAAAAGTTTCAGATCAAATTGAACACTTAAAAATTATAACGCTAAAAAGAATCGAATTAGTTCACTCTAGAATTGTAAATTTTTTCAATCTTGTCCTTTTTATTATTTCAGATCGTATGCATGCTTTGGTGCCAAATGAAAAAGTAATGCCACAAACTAAAATCGCCGCACGTACACAACCTTTTGAAATGTTATACTCACTGAATTGTCAAAACTTATGTGCTGATTTTCAAGAAGATCTAGAATTTAAATTCTCCTGGGGCATAACGGCAATGATACAACGTTTTACGGGAAAAGTTAAAGAGCGCAATATGAAGAAACAACCAGCAATAATGAATCGTCAAGGAAGTGTTGTTGTTAGTTTCGAACACCATTTCATGTTGAAATACAATTTTAAATTTATTGTTTTTCTATTTTTTTTTTTTTTTTTCATTTTAGCAAAATCCTATTTCACCCATTTCGCCAGTAAATGAAACACCATTGTGTCTTATACCCACACCGGTGGGTGGCATTACACCAGAACAATTATCGCTGATATCACGTTTTGCCATGACCTCAATAGGATCACAGGGCACAGTGGGTGGTCTTATCGTAGCAGGCATTGTAAGTTCTATACAAATAAATGGCAATTAAGGATAAGACTATAAACTTTTCTTTCCCTATTAGATGTTGAAAACTATTGGTTGGCGTGTTTTAGTTGGTGTTGGTGCTTTATATGGTTGTATTTATTTGTATGAACGTCTATCCTGGACTAACTCGGCTAAGGAAAGAGCCTTTAAATCACAATATGTACGTCATGCTACAAAGAAATTAAAAATGATTGTAGATTTAACATCAGCCAATTGTAGTCATCAAGTACAACAGTAGGTTTTTTCTTTAACCTTACCTAGAAAATGTTTAATTTTCAATTCTCAATTGTTTTTCTTTAGGGAATTATCCAGCACATTTGCTCGTTTATGTCGTACTGTTGATACAGCCACCACCGATATGAATGAAGAATTAAAAACATTAGATGCTCAACTGACGGTCTTGGAATCTAATCAAAAACACTTGAAATTATTACGCAACAAAGCCAATTATATTCAAAATGAATTGGAAATATTTGAAAATAATTATATAAGATCAAATTAGCGCCATTTGATGGAATATGGCACGTCTTAATTATGTTATTAAGTCAATGATGGTGGTTCAATGTGTAAACATTATTTCATTTAAGAATATATTAAATTTTATTAGTTATGAAAGAAATGGAAAAAATTAAGGCATTAATTAAGGATAGTAGCAGGAGTAAGCAAGTAGTTTAGAAAAGTACTTGCACTTGTGCGGTACGGTCCCAATGAATTGCATGAATTTTGATTAAATTATGTTTATACGAGAAACAGAATAAATTTTACCAACAACCTCAACATTTAAACTAAAATATCAAGAATTTTGTTTACAATTTAATAAGAAAAAACTTTTATGTTGATTATTTAAATAGTTTTATACATTAATTATGTTGTTTTCCATTATTAATGACTGTATTATCTATTTTTTTTTTTTTTGTTGCAACAATCCTCTCCTACATTATCATATATTGTGGTTTTCTAAAAAAAAAAAAAAAAGAATGACCTGTGGTCAATTATGATAATGGGTTTATTTACAATTTTTTATTTTTTTTGTAAAAATTATTAATTTCCTCCATATTTTTATGTAATTGTAGAAGTTCTATCGAAATCTTTTATTTAAATTTTTTAAATTTTACATTTATATTTGCATAAAATGTTTGTTGATCATTTATCTTTATTGATTATATTGTAATAAAAAAATAACAACTTATTCTAAAATTTTAAATAAAATTTGTTTTTATTTTAATAACTGATGATTTCACTTTGATTTGAATATGTGAAAGGGAGAACAAAAAATAAGCATAATATGTTCTTGTGAGTGTATTTTTATAAATTTTAAAATATAGTTTAAAAATATTTTGTAGCAATACACTGCAATGAAAGTGTTTGTTAAAATGACTTTCGCAAATATTAACTTTTTTGGCTGAATTTTGGCGCACATCATCAAGGATGAACTCATAGGTCGTCCTTTTTCGCTATGCTGTAATATAAATTTTAGGCACATTTCGTGTTTTTCCCATGAGCAGCTATTTTTTTGTATACACGAAATAATCAGATTTGCCATTTTGCTTATACACAAAATGCTTTGATTCATTGCTAAATGGGATGATAAATTCTGCAAAAAATAGTAAAATATATTAAAAACTAATGATGCCAATCGGGATTTCGAAATCCCGATTGCGAAATCCAGGGATTTTTTAAATCCCGATTTCCTGATTTTTGGGATTTTAGTAATGTTTTTGTTAACCAAAAAATTTGTTGTCACTAAATTCGATTGTCAGCGATAAAAACACGTATTTTTAGCAATTTTACAATGAACAAATTGAGATTCAATAAAAAAAAACGTAAACGTAAATTTTAGCAAAAAAAAACAAATCCCGAAACATCTCGAAAAATTCCGGAATTTTCTAAATCCCGGGATTTTACGTTTGGCATCCCTAGTAAAATTTTAAGAAATACGCGGATTTACTGGTCGATGTTGCACATTTATTAACCAAATTTGATACCCGAATGTTATTGAAGGTATTTTATGTATTTACCACAAAAAACTAACAATAAGTTAATGTATTCGATTTTCAAAATTTTATGTAAAAAAACTGCGTTAAAACATGCAAAACTTTAAAAATCTGGCCCACAAGCAGTGTTTACAATTCGGCTAATCGATTAAAGGATTCCCCGATTAATCGCCTCTTTTTCGGTTAATGTCGAAATAAATAATTTAAAACTCAAATAATTAATCGAACCGAATAACCGGTTAAAATAGCTCGATTAACCGGTTACATTTTTTATATGGATTATTTTCCAAAACTTGTTAGTTTTCATAACTTTGGCTAAAAAAATTACAAGAAAAACGTAGACAAAAGAAACGCTATATAAAATGCCATCAAATTCTCGAGTCGAGATCGAGTGAAAGCGATCCTTAAACCTCTGGGCAATATATTTTATTAAATAGACAATTTTTTCGTTGTGAAAGGCGTGGTAGAGAAGAATGAGTGTATTTTCTAAAAATCATAACTACATGGCAAATTTTCAATTTTCTGAATCAGACTGCGCAGTTTCTGGTATTGAACCTTCGTCAGTGACCCTGTTTTTTTTTTTTTGTTTTAATAATGTAATATTTGTTATGTTTTTATTCTGTTTCGATTTTTTAAAAACTCAAATTAATGTTAGCCAATATTTCAATGTACTTCAAGACAAGGTAGAATTTCTTTTGAATCTTTGTCATGTAACTGTTGAACAATTTACGAATTAATTCTGTAGAAATACGACTCCTTATCCCCAGAATATTTTTTATAATCGGTTCCCAACCACAACAATTTTCAAACATGTTCTAGTGAAAATGTAAGATCTAGCTACCTAGAACCAGTTTCAGAAGCTGTTTTAGTGAGCACCTGCTCTACTTCGGTGCAATGCAAAGATACAACAGCAATGCAAAGATGTTTTATCTACAAAGGTTTTAAATTATTTAATTCGCTTCCAAATGATGTTAAAACAGAAAGAAATAATACTCGCCCATGTCCTGTCTTTCCTTACTTTCTGAATACGAATGAATTTTAAAAACACATGAAATTGAAATTCGGTGCTTTCTAATCCCCAAAAATGTAAAAAATTCGAAATAATATTCGAAAAATTATTGAAAACTTTTCTGTCAAAATGCTAAATTTCTACTTATAACCAGAGTACGTATACGAAACCACGAACTGTTCATTTTTGGTTTTTCTTGTATTAACGCAGAAGAAAGATAAAACAAAAAATGTTTTCCATGTGTTTCCATTTGAAAATAAACCTTGCATCTCATTTTCATGCGTATGATATGATTATTTTATTTACTTGTTTCTCTTTCATAGAATGAAAAATGAATCGTAAATAATTTGGTGAGTTTTTAACATTGGAAAAAAAAAAAATATTTTCTCTTCTTGAAAAAGAACGGCGAACAAAAAAAAAATTGTAAATAACCCTAAACTTATCAATACTATTTAACGTCTGTATTCCTCTTTATATGATAAACTACCAATATAGGGTACAATATTTTATTTTGAAATAATTTATTGACAAAAAATAATTATCAATAATATTGAACGTGTATTGTTGGTCACTGTATATTTTTAAATTCCAATTAACAATACAATTTTTAAAGTCTTTATCCATTTTATTAAGTTTGCAGAATTGTGAAAAAGAACAAATAAGTATCATATATCATTACATTCATTGTAAAACACATTTATATTTTTTTTTCACCGTTCTTTTTCAAGAAGAGAAAATATTTTTTTTTTCAATGTTAAAAACTCACCAAATTATTTACGATTCATTTTTAATTCTATGAAAGAGAAACAAGTAAATAAAACGATCATATCATACGCATGAGAATGAGAATGAGATGCAAGGTTTATTTTCAAATGGAAACACATGGAATGGAAACATATTTTGTTTTATCTTTCGTGTGTATGTAAAAACTAAAACAGAAAACATATAACATTGTACGTGGAGATGAAATGAAAAAGAACAGCAAATACGTACTCTGCTTATAACGCAGTCTTATGATTTTTAAAATATTCTGTAAAGAAAAAAATGCTTTTGTTTTACTTTATACAGGAAAGTAAATCGAAAATAAAAATGTGTATGTGAAAGTCAAAGTCAAAGCACCAAAAAGTCGTATTGATTTCACTTTCATGGGAATGTGAAACATAGGACAGAGGTAGGTGACTGTGTTAAGACAAAAATGTGGAAACTTTGTAAAAACTAACGAATCTTAAAATCATAAAATTACTATTTTTAATGAAAATGTTAATGAGAATATTAAAAGAATTTTAAATACTACTAATAACACTGTGCTAGTTCAAAAACGTAACAAGCGGGGCACCCGGCGGGTAAAGCTAATTCGAGTACGCTGAATCCAGTGGTGCTAACCGTTTTTTTAGGTTAGCTCTCGTTTAAAAAATAATTAAGATTGAAAATTATGGTTCCAAGTACCTAAAAAAAACAATTTTTTTAAGTTTTTTTCACCATTTATTGATTTTAAATGTATGAAATTGAGAACATTTTATGAAACAACATCAACAATAAACTATTTGCAACAAAATTTAATTGACTACAACAATTTTAAAGTGATTTATATTTTTTTTTTTTTTTAATAAATAAATTTTTCATGATTTTTTCAATTTTCATTTCCTGATTCTTCTATATCATTATCTTCCTCTTGCAAATTCCAACAAATGTCACCTAAAAGTGAATATCGCATTCCGACCATTTTCAGTTCGACTACCAATATTTGTAATTGATGGACTCGTACAAAATTTGAAGGCTATATAGCTAATATAGAACCCTAGATATTTAATATTAATATTAATTTTGTATATGAGCTTAATATTCACTTTGTATGGGAGCTGCCACGCCCACTGGTATGATCCCGCTCAATTTTCCCATGACTATTCATAATATAATCAACGTGCACAAATTTCTAAGACTCTGGCTATTATAGAACTGTAGATATATGATATTAAACATTTACTTTGTATGGGAGCTGACACGCCCACTGGTCCGATCACGCCCATTTTTCCCATGACTATTAACACTATCAAATAATCAACGTGCACAAATTTCTAAGACAAAGACTATTATAGTACTGTAGATATATGATATTAAATATTTACTTTGTATGGGAGGGAATCATAATTTTCAATCTTAATTATCTTTTAAACAAGAGCTAACCTAAAAAAACGGTTAGCACCACAGGATTCAGCGTACTCGAATTAGGTTTACCCACCGGGTGCCCCGTTTGTTACAAAAAAAAGTGTCCGATTCGAGCACAGTGTAATAAATGAATAAAATAAAACCGACTCTAGAACGGGTTATAAAAAAAAATTATCACCCCTGTTACGGCTTTTAAATCAGAGCGAAAGTGAAAATTTTAGAATTTTTCGGTGTTCTTGCTATTAAGTCAGAACGTTTTTCCCTATTTTTAATCGTTTTAATTCATGTAAAAAAGCCTGGTCGAAAGTAAAACGAATGCTCTTTTTTTCTAATAAATTACAATTTAGGGTCAACAATGGTGCTTAATATTAAAAATTTAAAACTTCTACTTATTTCTGATTTTATTGTATTTTTGGTTGTATTGTTTATACTCTAAAAAATTGTTTTAAAAAAAACATTTTTTTGTTTTGATATTCTAGAAAACACTCAAACAAATTGACAACAATGTTAGAAGCATTACTTAAAACCATTTTACTTTCCATATCGCACTTGATCAACAAGAGGGTATTAACTCAAAATTTTAAAATTTTCAGTAGAGTCAAAAAAACTGTTTATGGCCACATTTTAACAGAATTTAAAAATTCAAACAAATCATAATAAGCTAATTCCATTTGAAAATATATATATGTACATTGTTTTTGTTTTAAACTTTACCACTCATTGCAAAAAAAATCTATTTTTTGAGTTAATACCATTTTTTTTGAAATTTTATCGATTTTTTTTTTTGTATTATTTTGAATTATGACGCTTTAGTTGAAATTTTAATAATATTTTCAAATTTTTTTTTTCAACAAAAAGGTATTAACTCGAAAAAATAAATTAAAATTTTACAATGATATTTTACCAACGAGATGATATTAGTTCAAATTTTTTTTTATATCTTGAATACATGTTCTTTATTTCAGATTTACTACTACGAGTATTATTTATTAATTGAAAACGGTAACAATTATTATGTGTATAAATTAAGTATCAATTAAATTTTTGTAATACACCTCATAAATGTGTTTTGGGACTTTATTTTTTTTTACAAGTTCCTTTTTCTTATTTTCAGACAGAGGTAGCATTTCCGAATAAATTGAAGATAAACTAAATAATTGAAATTAATATAACATTAATATAAAGAAAATAACGAATTAAAAACTTACTTAAGATTTTCCCAATAGCTGGTGCATTTGAATTTGCTTTTCTGGACCGTTATTTTTGAAAAATCTTTATCTTTATAGGAATTTTTATACAAAAAAGAATTAAGATTTTCGTATTCTACACGCAAAACTTTGATATTATGCCAATTAACATTTTCATTGGCATCATTTTTAACAAAATTTTTACGCCATTGCTCTTGTAAGCTCTTAAGATCGTAAAATTGATCATGCTTTATATGGTATGCCAATCTTTTTAGCGGTGGCTATTAACGTGATGTATTGGTCTGCCGTATATATCAGTTTGCTTAAAAGATGTCTTTTGACTTGTTTTTCAATAACACTATAAACGTTATCTCCTTCAAAAAAGCGTTGTTTAAACTACGATAATTTTGAGTGCTTGAATATCTATATTTGTGTGACTTGAAATGAATTCCCTCTGTCTTTGAAAGTCACTTGTATCCCAATACTTTTGAAATATTTGATAACGTGAATATTCTGTTATTTTTTCGTTGCTCCTAAAACGGCATTTTTCTCCACAAGCAGTTCGCAGGCGCTTTTCTTTTATTTTATATTATATGTAGGATTAGATAGCGAAATATATGAACATCCTGAGTTTCGCAAATGTTGTTGGCGTTTTTGTTTTTCCATTAACTACTTCCTGCATTTCTATGTCCGAAGAACTGCTTTGACTTACTAACGACGGATTGCAATCGTCATTCGAATCACTGCTGAATGGATCTGCAGAGCTATAACTATTATTATCAATATGAATATCCTCTAAACGCAAAGACGCAGAATAATGTTGTAGGTTTGGACACGTCATATTGAATTTTTATTAACTATTGTTGGTTTGAACAATATAAAATACAATGATTTTTAATATATTAATATTTTTATTATTATTGCAATGAGCAATTGATTTCGTTATCAACAAGTAAGTATTTATGTTAAAGTAGATTTATTAAAAACACGATATCATGTAAACGGTTATAACTAACGAATTTTTTTCATGAAAAGGGTCACAACTCAAAAAAATGTGAACAATTTTTTCATAGAAATAGTCACATTTCGAATTAAATTTATAGAATAAATCAAATTTTATCAACAAAACAGTATCAACTCAAAATACAACCAAATATAAATAAAACAGTTTGATTATTTTTAACATACATAAAGGCTCAAATCAAAATAATACAATTTTTATGAAAATATATGATTCATTTCTATTTGAACTTTTGTATTAACTCGAAATAATACCTTTTTGTTGAAATAAAGGTAATCACTACATTATCATGAAAATGGTGTCAAAAGTGGTTTTCGATATGAAAGAGTAATCGGAATACGTTGAAATTTTTACAATAGATAGATATTTATGTTGTTAGTTGATTTCTTGAAAAAAGTGATATTTTAAAAATTTTGAGTAATACCCTCTTGTTGATCAAGTGCGATATGTTTTTTATTTTCCATAAAATCATATGTTTTTGGCAATTCGATAATAATTTCGAAAAAAAAATCGAGTTTTCGAAAGCTTTTAGGATTTGAGAACACCAAATTTCAAATTCGTGTGATTTCATAAATTCGTTCTAATTGCAAAACGTTCTAAAGTAGGGATATGGGCGTATTTGTTATACAAGTCGTTCTTCGAAACTCGCATCTTTGAAAAATGATAACGCCGGTAGATTCTTATGGCTTTTTAAAATAAAAACAGTTTAACTCTAAGGATTTATTTATTTTCACTAAACAAATACGATAACTGGGAGAAGTTTAAAATGACAAAAAAATTAATATATAATATCACAAAAACAAAGCATGATAATTCAAAAAGTTGCTTAAAATAACAGTTGATTTAAAGTTTTTTGTATAATATTTTTAATTAAAAACAATAACGAAGACATTTACAGTTAAAGTGCTAAATTGTTAATGTTGTGAATAAGAATGAACTTCAAAGTTTAAAATTTCGTTGCTTTAAAAGAATTTTTTTTTATATTTTATTAATAACACAGGCCAACACTCAATTTGCTTCTTTGAATTTATCAACTGATTCTAGTTAGGTGTGCTGAATTCAAATCTGTAATCAGTTTGTCTCTATCTCTAGTTTTCGTGATATAGCTTTTTTTTTAAGTATTTAAACAGTAAAACTTTTCTATAGGAATTGCCGTATTTTGTAAAAGTAACAATGTGTGGGATGGACATATCTCAGGAAGTAGGAGGAGCTTATCCATGATTATGGTATCAATCCCTTTTTAAGATTCTATAGCAGATTAATGCATCAATCATATTTGTGGGTGGGGTCTAAGGGTTTAATTTTTATAAAAGAAATAGCAAAATAGCACTATTTTGAAATTAAAAATTAACCCCTTAAACTTTACCCACAAATAGGATTGATGCATTAATCTGCTATAGAATCTTCCAAAGAAGGGATTGATACTATAATCATGGATAAGCTCCTCCTACTTCCTGACACATTGTTACTTTTACAAAATACGGCAAAAATAGCACTATTTTGAAATTAATCTGTGTAATCATATAATTACAAATTATATACTATTACCCTAACCGAGCACTAGCTACTATGGCCTTCGGCGCGTTGTACCGAAAACAGTCCAGTGCCTCTGGTGGGAATCGAACCCACAACCCCTGCACTGATAAGCCAGCACGTTACCAACTAGAAAATATTATGACATTTTTTTTACAAACATCTAATTTTACATTCAACTATATTTAACAGAATTTCTTAACGAAGGATCTAAACAAAATTCTAAAAATGGGATTTTTAACAAATAATTGAAGAAGTGGCATTTAATGGTAAATGCCAAAAAAAACTTGACCTGCTGATAACATTTTCTTTCACGCTGAACTGAACCCCAAAATACGTATTTTAATTTTTTCAAGTTTTCGACTCAAATTCCATGTATATTAAATCGAAAACTTTAAATAAACGAAAATACGTATTTTGTGATTAAATATGAATGTAGTATTAGATTCCTTCAATATAAAATCCCAAGATTCTAAGGCATGTTTCATTAAAACATAGCAGGATGCTCTGAATCATCCTCAACAAACACTTTTTAAACCAACGCGTTCAACTTTACTTCATGTTTAACACACAAAAAAACAGTTCCTTGTATTTTTTTTTTTTGATAAAAAACCAAAGAAATACATTTAAAAAGAATAATCGATTAATCGCAAATTTTGTCGATTAACCGGTTAATACATTTAAGCGATTTTTCGAATAATGCCTTAACCGGTTAACCGCCAAGGTCGAATAATTGGAAACACTACCCATAAGTGAAAAAAACTGGGAGCGCCATTATAATACGCGTGGCCGAAATATTTAGGATCAATGGTCGGTACTCTTGTTTTTTTTTGTAAAAAAAAAAAAAAAATAAAGTGTTTTATTTTTTAAGTTGCGCAGTGTAATTATAATTTTAAGAAATATTTAAAAATTAGCGGTTAATGAAAATCACATTGGTTAAAAATAAATCTGTATTTAAAAACTGGATTTTACGATTTTAGTATAAAGTCTGTATTTCGTTACCTACACTGAACCAAAAACAACTGTGAAATCAACTAAATCCCATGTTAAATTGATGAACCATATAACCGACAAAACTTATCCGTCATTTTAACAACTTGTTTAGTAAATGTTTTTTTTTGACGTTTAACTATTTCTTGATTGTTATTTTGACGAAATATCGCCAAATGTACTAACAGAAATTAGTTATTTTAACAAATTTATTCCATCAAATTGAATAATTATTTTGTTGTTTTAACAATTCGCTTTATTCAATTTAACAATACGCTTTATTTAATCTATTCGTGTTTTGTCGACTTATTAATTCTTAATTTTATATTTCTTTATCTTTTATATTTTATAAACTTCAATTTTTAATAATATACGTCTTTAGTTAGTATATTATAAAAATTAAAATTTGATAAAATACAACAGATAAAGAAATATAAAATTAAGAAGTGATGCATTCATCAGAATCATTCAAAAGCAATTTTGAATTTTTTGTTATTTATGACCGTTTGCGTTTGAGCTAACGATTTATATAAAATTTGTCATAAATTCAATAAAATTTAAGTCCTACAATCCTATTTATTAGATTAAAGACAAATAATTTTGGTAGAAACAACCCAGGCAGATAAATGCAAACGGCCCAGCATTGGTAAAGCGTAGGAGACGATCGGTTATGCGTTGGCAGAACGTGGGATTAACAATCTTGACCGTATTGTCATGTTACCCGATTGGTAACAGCGGCCAACCGTTGTTTAGAGCAAACTTGCCACCGTTGGCATAACGTTGGAAATTCAAAAAAATTGTTGCTTTCCAAATACCGTAAATTCAATTAATTTTGTGAAATGTTTACAAGACAAACGCTTTTAAAAACTATAAACCCAGTTCGGTCTTAATCCCAAATTATTCGAACAGATTCAAAACGTAACTCGTCAATGAAACGTTGTAGGCGTTAAAATAGAATAAGAGATAATGTTGTTGTTTTGTCACTGTCTAACTCATTAAAAGGAAACCAGAAAAGAAAATATATTTTCAACAGAATTTTCTTTCCGTTACCATTTCTTTAGTATGTAAAACAGAGACAACATGTTATATGTACACTATGGATATTATGTAGGTAAAGACGACAGCAATTGTAGTCAATAATAAATGAAATTTCACTTGAAATAAGGACGACTAACATTTCATTAAATTCAATTAATATTTGTCATTTGTTTTTACTCTTCAAAAAATTACTAACAATTGTAGTAAAAATAATACACATATGTTAGTAAAAAATTAACAAGCAATTTTTTTTTTATTTTTTAAATACCAAAAAACAACTGTAAAAAATTAATGTAAAATCATAAAACAATCATTTGATGTGGTTTGTTTTTTTAAATGAACTACAAGGTTAGTAAAAAATTAAATTTGTTCTCTACGTTCGAATCGGTACGCTAGTTGGTAGCGTGCTGGCTTATCAGTGCGGGGATCGTGGGTTCGATTCCCACCAGAGGCACTGGTCTGTTTTCGCTACAACGCGCCGAAGACCATAGTAGCTAGTGCTCGGTTAGGGTAATAGTATATAATTTGTAATGATATAAGTATTAATTAATAATAAAAAAAAATATATATAAATTTGTTCTAAAAATGTCAGATATTTACATTAAAAATAAAGAAACGGTATTACAACACAAACAACTACAAATTTTTAAAGCAGTAGGTCCCTGACTGTAGGTACTATTTTTACACATTATATGGAGTTACTTTTATTTACATCTTTTTGGTCCGTTTACGAAACGTATCCGCTCGAGTTATGAAGCCTTTAGGCCTAGTTTTTGGGATGTCAATTAACATTAGGTTATTGGCCTTTTAAGTTAATCTAAAAACAAAAATTAAACTGAATTTAACTGGGTCTACTGTGTCAAATGTGAAATTACACGATGATGTCACATTAATTTTGACAAAAATTTTAATTTCCGGTTGAAGTTTACCTTAAAAGGTGGTAGCGTTCTATATTTTAGAAATACGTTACAATGTGACATCACCTAAACAAATTATTATATAACAGCTGTTTTTTGTTGACAAATTTATACTTTAGTTTAACTGGCCAACCAGGCTGGGTTAAACCTGTATTAAAAATAATTTAAACCACATCTAAAAAACAAAATTCTAAGTTTAACTAAAGCTTAACTAACAAATTTGATCTACGTCCTAAATACTGGGTCTTAGTCTTTTACATAAATAATTGCAGATTGAACGTATTAAATATAATAAAACATTAAAAAAAAGATAATGCTATGGTTGTAATATTGGCCAATAATTCTGTGCGTGATACTGGCAAAACACATGCTTTGCGAAGAAAATATTTAGTAAGGACATTCATGTCAGAAATTTTGGTTTTGGAAAAATGCAAAATTGTAAAATTTTTCAAAAACACAACAACAAATACAAAGAATATAATTTCATGCATATTGCAGCATTTTCTGGGTCAAAGCGATTGCGAAATTGTCAGGCTAAAAATTACTGAAAACCAAGATATATTGATATAGGTAGTTTCACTAGAACAACAACTACAACAAACAACTACAAACAATACAAAAACAACAGGGTTTTGACATTTTAAAATACTCAAGATACAGTCTTTGTTCTGTCAAAACCATGTAAGAAATGTCAAAACCAGGTAAGAGGAAGATAAGCAGTTAGGCTACTAAAACTACCTTATAAATATATCTTGACTGAAAACATATATGTTTGTGTAATATTTTATAGCATTGCCAACATTGACAAATTTTACAAATATTACTAAAAAATGCAACTCTAAATAAAAAAAATGCATATAAATAGTAAGCAAAAAATGAATTATAAAACATTAAAAATTATTTAAAGAAAAGTAAAAGATGCAAAGAAAAGGAAAAACACATCCAAAAAGTGGATCAATACTGAAGTACTCTCATAATTCTTAATTTTTCGTGTACTAATTATTTTTTTATTTACTATTGAATTGTGTGTCCCCGCTTTAATATTGAATTGTGTGTCCCCGCTTAAATGGGCAATCAAAAATGCAATTTTCAGCGCATTTAAGCGAGGAATCATTTATCCAAAAACTCGGATAAATGCACAGTAACACATTTAGGAAAATATATCATGACTATTTATCTTAAATTATTTATCTTTAAGTAAACATTTTAACAAAAAAATGTATGTATTTTATCGATTGTTTTTTTGACAAAAAAAACTTATGTTTTCATGTTTTCAAAAACTCATTTAAGCGATCAATTTCGTTCTAACTTTGTTAATTTGACTCATCCATAGGAAATCATTTAAGCGGAAAACGCATTTAAGCGGGGAACGCATTTAAACGGAATTATTTCTAGGCATTTTGTAAGAAATATATTTTTGCCAGCACTTATTACGCATTTAAACGGGGAACGCACTAAAGGGGGAGCCTTTAAGCGGGAACTACTGTATCCTTCAGCTCAAATATATTATTAACATTTTTAGAAGAAAAAAACGTAGATCCTGCCTGGGTTTTTGTGAAATGGATGTGTTATCTTAAAACTTGATTTGGAAATGCAGATAAATATAGATCTAACACAATTGTTTGCATTCTCGCAATCATAATTGATAAAAAAAAAAGAGGCGCCCTCCTCAACAATAGTGTTATTTCAAAATTTTACATTTTTGCAAGGGCAAAATTTCTGACATGAATACCCTTAGTGTTTTTAAAGTATAATATCACAGATAATATTATGTAGGACATGTAAAACTTTTTTGAGTGTACCCGAGTTTATATATACGACTATATATGTGCCAATATGTAAACATATATACTTACTTATTTTACGAACATTTCTAATATGGCGCTATATATAATCATATATTATTATATCTTATGTTATATATAACTTGATTAATATTATAATTGATATATGTAGGTATATATAAAATCACATATACTTCCATATATAATTATATATAAGTACATATAAAACAGTAAAACCAAACAAATTCTATAATTTGTATATTATAATTATATATGGTATCACATACAATTCTATATAAATATGTGTTAAAATTAAAAAAAAATTCTATCACTTTTGTATATGGTGGAAATTCACAAACATTCGATGACTTTTTAAAATAATTATCATAGAACACAAAAAGCAAACTTCAATGTATTTAAACTAAAGAAATTTGTAAAAAAGCAAAATTGAAAACTTAGAAGAGCTACACTTTTTAAAAAGAGTTCTAAGTTAGTAGAATAAATAATGATGTGAGCAAGATTATTCAAGTTCAAGATCATTTGGTTTTAATTTTTTGGTATTAATTTTTTAAAATTTGGTGTTTTACTTTCATAAGAATAAATAATATTCCATAAGCAAAAAAAAAAGCATTTAAAGGCAGAAACTTTTAAAATAAGCAAATTAAAGCCCAAAGGTAAAAAGAGCTTTATACCAAAAAAGAACCATATCGGATTTGGTCAAAAACTCATAATATGCGATATTTATTTCGTTCTTCAGATGTGGTTTATAAAGGCTTTAATTAAGGTTTAGCCTGGTTGGCCAGTTAAACTTAAGCATAAATTTGTCAAGAAAAAACCGCTCTTAGCCAATAATTTGTTTAGGCGATGCCGCACTGCAACGTTTTTACAAAGAAACTTTAAAAGGTTACCACCATTTTTGACTTTTCCAATTGGAATTTTCGCAATCAATGTGGCATCATCATGTAATTTGACATTTCTTAAACTAGCACCGAAAAACAGTATGTTGAATTAAATTCGATTTAATATTGTTTCGAGATTATCTTAACTGGCCAATAAACAAAGTTTAATTGACATCCAAAAAACAAGGCCTTAATGACTTAATAGACAAACGAAAAAATACAACGTACGATAAAAAAACTTTCTATGTTGCATCAATCGAAAGCTAACACAGAGATGACTTCATCTTCTGAAGACACTTAAACGATTGGTTCAGTTGTTTAAGAACTAATTGGAACACAAAATGACGTCATAGCTATGAAACTCAGTGTATTAGAAGTCAAAATGAAATCATGTCTAATTTTCCAATTTATTTATATTTAATTCTTTTTAATTATTTGGAATGTGAAGCAAAATTGAAATGCGCATTTTTAAAGAATTTTGGAAGATCAAATTGTGCCTGATTACGGTTGTCGTAGTCGTATTTCGACTCTAGTCGAAGTCGTTGTCGATTTTTATTTGTTGTGGTATTACGTAAATTTTTCGACTAAAAGGTTTTTGTAATAGATTAAAAACAACGGAGTGTTGACAAATTTGTTAAATTTATTAATATTATGAAGCACTCTATGACAATCTGTCAAAAACAGCTGATTGGCGGCAATAAGAAATTTTGAATTTTGTTGTTAAATTATCAAATTTATTAAAAAATGCTAAGTTTGGACTTATTTTTTTAACTTCAGATGAAAAATATGAGTGCCTATGGCTGAGACGAATGATAATCGAAGAAAACGGCTAAGTGTTGTTTAGCAAAATAACTCCGATCACGTCCAAACTTTTACCACGCATAGTACTTTTTCAGCTGATTTTAAGAAGCAAAAAAAAAATGTCTCCAGAGCCCCCTTTCGGTTGGACTAGGCATTAAATTCGGAAAAGTTTTTTACAATTATCTCAAAAAGTACACGTCCGATTATTACAATATACATGCCATATCCAAGCTTATTAAAATATCTATTTAATGATGTACGATATGACCCTAGAATTTAACCCATTACAGCCCAATTCAAAATTTCCTTATATTTATTTGTGTTTTTTTTTTGTAAAAAGATCGCCTTATTAAAAAAATCGCCTATATAAGCATGTAAAAACTGTACAAAATATTAAAAAAAATTTCACAAGCTTTCATTAAAGGTATAATGGACTATCATTTAAAATAAAAAAGAGATTAAAGGTTAAAAAAATCGCAAAAAATCCACATTGTCTAAATTTAACCTTTGATATTTTTTTTTTGTTTCAAGAGATATGTGGTCATATTGTACGTCAAAAGAAAGCTTATAAATCCGGCTATCCATTTCTATAAACTTATTAAGTACTTACACAGGCCAATTTTTGAATAAAAAGCACATTTTATCTAAAAAACTAAAGTAAAAATAAGAAACTTTTAAACCGACCTTTAATGGGTTAATTTATATTGACATATTGTACACCATTGAAAAGCCATTTAAAAGAGCTTTCATACGACATGCATATTGTTATAAACGGACTTGTACTTTTTGAGATACTTAAAAAAAACTTGCCCATCCCAGCCGCAAGGAGGCGCCGGCGACTACAAATATTTTGTTTCTTGAAATCAGCTCAACATGTAGTTTTTAGGGTAAAAGTTTTGAAGTAATCGTAGTTATATTTCTAAACTGCACTTGTTCCAGATTTTGCCAATTATGTTTTTTACCCTAAAACGTCCTCCAATTTCGCAAACAGCTTCGGTGCTATAATTTTTATTCTAAAAGTATTTAAATTTAATTAAAATTTCATTGAAATTTGCATTTTTTAAGAATTCTTTAAATCTGTTGTGAGAACGACAACCGTAATACGGAAATTGTAATAGATTTTCTAGCATTGTTGTACATTCGTAGTTTTCGACAAACGTAATACCGTTTTTTAAAAACGACAAATTTTCACTTCGACTACGACAACCGCAATCAGGCCGATTGTATCAAATTATACTATATAACTTGATCAAATTAGATAGACAAATTTTTCGGATCAAAGTATATCAAATGAGATACCATGGGATCACATGAGATAAGGTTATGTATGCCATTTTTCTGATCCCCTGATATATGATGTGATATGGAATTATATAATAAATTCCGATATAGCTATAAATTACCTATATCGGAACTTTTTTCATCTAACGAGTTTAAGCTAAATTCGGGGAATGAAAATAAAAATACTCGAACAATTTTTTGTTTGTTTTTTATTACAATATATTTATTATATTAAATTACAGTTTTTTTTTATAATAATTATAGTAGTAGTAATAATATGCAACCATTTTTTTTTTGTCTTCTTAACTAAATTTCTAAAAATTACATATTTTTTATGTTTATTTTTTATTATTTATACGTTTTAGTAAAAAAATATTGGACCAAAACTTGTATGATATTTGTTCAGTTGCCGTACATTGCACCGAAAGTCCAAATAACACAAGTTTCACAGAATTTTAAATATTAGGACGCTTTTCGTGTATTTGGGATCAGTGTATGAGAACAGAATTTTTAGCGGTTTTCACTTTCTGTAGTGGTAAAGTTTTGTAAACCTTGAAATTATAACAAATGTTGTATATTTTGAACATAAATATGAAATTTGCTACATTTGTATGTTTAAAAAGTCCATTTTATACAAAAAGTGAAAACATTTTTTGTTTAATAGACTCATTCCATATATAACAGACTCATTCCATATAAAACCATTAAAAAATATCCAGTTTTTGACTTCCACCCTCTTAAATGTTAACAAAACTTGGTGTTATAATCATCCAAATTTTAGGTTGCTATCTCTTACGGTTGTGGAAATATCGCGATTTAAAAAATAAATTTATTTTGTAATTTGTAATTTATTTTTAAATCATTATAAGAACAATAAGAATGAAATTCTTTTATAGTTCAGTAATAGTATCATACAAAACGGACAAAATCGAAAATTTAACAAAAGTAGTCGTACATAATTGGCCATATCTTGTAACGGTTAAAGCTACGTGATTCATTGGTACATTAAAGTTACTTAAATCGTGGTTTTATTGGTACACACAAGTTGTTCACTTCTTTTCGATTTTTTTTACCAAAACTGCAAAAAATAAAAGATATAAAACTTTTTTAAACCTTTTCTTTATCATTTCAAAGGGCTATTTACAACCTTTATGAACAATTTTAGCATTGTCAGTATAAAGCACATATTTTAATAGCGAACATTAATATTTAAACCTCCAATTAATTTTTTAACAATTTTTTTTAAAAAATTAAGATATTTGAAAATATTTCAGAAAATGAAGAAAATCTGCTCTGCTCCACTAGTGACACGCTTGTCATAGTTTTCCCAGCCCTGACTTGGGGATTAGGACACGGCATAGTAAAGCAATTTATAATTAACTTATATTTAAAAAAAAAACCACCCACGGTTTTTTTAAATACAGCTTTTTGAACCGCGGTTTTTGAAAACGATGCATTTTCCCTTGAAAAAGTGAATAATTTGTGTGTACCAGTCACACAATAATTTAAATAGCTTTAATGAGGTATAAACGACTTAAGCCGTTAAAAATATATGAAATATTATATACGACTACTTTTTTTTAAATGTTTGAATATTTTTCATATTATGAAACGAGATATTTCAAGATCCGCTAAGAGAAAAAGAAGTCGTCCTACATTTGGAAGAGATTATAGTTATATGATTATACAATACATCTTCTATACCAAGTTTGGTTGAATGGATGGAGGAAATCGATTGGTTGATTTTATATGTTTTCATTCAATAAACAATTCAAATATATTTAATTAACAATAACACTGAATGAAAATAAATTTAAATATAACGAAATTTTGATCTGGCGATTACATTTTATTACATAAAATATTAACACAAATCGAAACCTACTATTTTAAAAAGTTTATAGAAAAAAAGACAAGGCAGTTTATTTACTACAATTTTTATTTGATTAACTTTAAAAGTTGATTTTTTAATATTTTGTTTCTTAATGTTTTTAAAATTTTATAAATACGTTATCAAAATACAAGTATCTGAAAAAAAAAATCAAAAATAAATAGAAAATAATAAATTTGTTTGGCTGGAATATATTGTTAACATTTCATACACAAACTTTGCATTTCGGATCCAACAAGACCACAGAGGATAAGTTTAGCCATTTAAATAGACATTTTTTTTAATTTGAAAATCTCTGCGACATATAAAATAAGTTTGTCTATTGTAATTTGTATGTTAAATAGTCAAGGAAAAAGATTTATTTTTTATTTTTATTTATTATTTTTTTTTTTTTAATTTACAGATAGAAAAAAAAATAAGAGACAAATTAAAATAATAAACACACAAAATATTAATATTAAACATAAAAAAAATCACAATATTTTAACTAAAAAAATATTTTTCTTAAAAAAAAATTAAACCAACCAAAACTTCTATAATTTTTACAATATTTAAAATTTTGAATCATATTTATTTATAGTCCAACATATAGAATATTAAAATAAAAAAATTATAATTACATAAAATCAAAATAATAATAAAATAATGAAAAATAAAAACCTACACAAATAATACAAAAACAAATATTTTTAACCCGCTAAACATATTTTTTGAAATCCTTGTATTTTCTCTCTGTCTTTTTCTTTTAATAGAGTCAATATCTTTTTCTCTTTTAAAATTAAAAATTACAATTTTACTAAACAGAAACAAAAGCTTAAGTTTAAGTTTAAAAGAAGTTATACATACACAAATATTTAATAATAAACAAATACAATTAATAGAAATAGAAATAGATGGACGACATGTAGAGTCGTTTTTTAGTAAACAAAAAAAAAATAAAATAGTTTTGAAATTAAAAAGAAACTTTTGGAAAAAATAACAGTTTTGGTAAGTTTACAAGTTTTTAAAGTCAAAGGGGAGGGGGAGATGAAAGCATAATTTAAAATTGTATATTTTTCTACATATGTATCGTTGCTGCTGTATAACGTGCCTCGCCACGCCTCCATGACCATTGACTGGGACGGTACTAAAATAAATAAATTTAAAATTTTTATAAGTAAAAGAAATATTTATAAAATATTAGGTATAATTTAATGGAGGACAACTAAATACTTAAACAAAAAAAAAGTACTAAATTTGTAAATGGGAAACAAAATTTTAGCAGCTTTTCTCAGCTCTGTTTGTATAGATATAGAATTTTTTCTACGCTTCAAAATCTTATTTGTTAATAAAAGTTTTAAGGTGCTAATGTTAATAAAAAACGAAAAAATATACATATGTGGCGTTTGATATCAAGTGACCCAACTTTTGTAAACGATGTCCGATCGGGATAAAATTTGCAACAAGGTTAGTAATAATGTATAGTAGTTTAGACACCATTTTTCAACAAGATCGGTCAAGAACTCTCCCAGTTAGAGGAGGTCAAAATTTGACATTTTGGCCAAACATGTGTTTTTCTCATCCATGTAACTTATTACCTATTGTTCTTAGCAAAATTGGTCCTAAATAGTTTAGATAGCTATTTCTTCAATCTTTCGGAAAAAAAAATATTAACAAAAAATTTAAAAAAAAAAATACAAAATCAAAAACTTTTTTGACTTTTTTTTTTCTAAATATGCCAATTTTTTTTTTTTGCTCAAAAGAACGCTTAGGTATTTTCCTTTAAGAGCTTTTTGGTCGCTTAGTGGGATGCAAATGGGATATTTATCAATATAAATGTTTTGTAACTCAAGACAAAGGTTTTTCAATTTTTAGCATATGCACTATTTTGAATTTTTTCCTATTTGTGTGAGAAACTAGACAAATTAACCTTTCCGACGGTATGTAACATACCTAACTAAAATTTCATACCCTCGATACTGTAATACCCACAATATGTTAAACCCCCAAAATTTTTCCACCCCCAACATTTTTTCTGAGTCTTGTACCTGCCTTTTATTGCGACTGTTTTTGTTAATCCTATAGGTAGTTTTGAGCGCACGTAATATTAATTTTGATTTTTATTGTCAAAATATCACGTGCCCCAGAGACAAGTTTTTGAATCAGGTGGAAATATTTTATGGCGATTCTACGAAGTACCAGTTTATTTATTATTTTTAATATTATGTTGAAAAGGTAAAAATAAACAGGTAGTTTAGTTTTATTATTATTAGTATTTTTGACTATTTTTTTTTTTTTTAATCAAAAAAGTTTTTGATTTTGAAAAAAAAAATAGTCAAACATTTTTTTTTAATATTTTTTTTCGAAATATTGAAGAACTATCTAAACTATGTAGGAAAAATTGTCTAAGAACAATAGGTAATAAGCTACATGGATGAGAAAAAAACACCTGTTTGGCCAAAATGTCAAATTTTGACTCCCTCTAACTCAGAGAGTTCTTGACCGATCTTGTTGAAAAATTGTGTCTAAATACTACTATACAATATTACTAACTATACAATATTACTAACTTTGGTGCAAATTTCATTCCGATCGGAAGACATCGTTTTCAAAAGTTGGGTCAATTGATATGAAACGCCCCATATATAAGAAACTTTAGGTGAAAATAAACCCCACTTTTTTTTAAAAAAATCACTTGAGTGAATGGAACTTTCAATGCAAATTTCTTTAGAAATACCATACACTTCACGAAAGTGTTTTAAAAAATAACCCTATATCGTCCATTTCATGATAGATCGGCCAAAATCTGACCGGGGGTCATTAAAATTCCTTTATGTTCTGTACACGTATATTCTAGGATGTCTATTACTCACCACCGTTTTAAGTTCCTAAAAATTGTGTAACTTCGCGTTTTTAGTGCCGTTTTTTAATTTAAAAAAAAAAATTCGAAAAATTCTAAAAGTAGCGAACATTGAAGAGCCATATTAGTTGAAATTGTCAACTTTACGATTTGTTATTAAAAAACAATCACTATTTTTTGCAAAAATGCATTCATATTGCAAATGTAATTTTTGAATCAAAAATTGCATTTGCTTTATGAATGCATTTTCGCAAATAAGTGGTTGTTTTGTTAATTACAAATCGTAAAGTAGATAATTTTAACTTTCATGAGCTTTAAAAAAAATCAGAATTTTTTAACTCTTGGTTCCATAGTTGGCGCCATAAAGATACAGAAATTAGTCTATCTACTAAATTCAATCACATGTCTTAAAAACATGATGACTAGAGGAATTCTGAATACAGATTCGTATTCAGATGACCAAAGACAAAGTTAAAAAGTATACCCTGGACTATGGCTCGTTAGTTTTGAGAAATTTTAAATTTTTGTATATTGAACAAAATTAATTTTTTTTTTTTTAAATAATATGAAAAAAAATCGAAGATGTAGTTTTGGAAATATTTGCGAAAAAATTGCGTTTTTGCATTTTTGCAAACTTTCTCAAAAGAGACTGCATGATTTTCTAACAAATATCTAAAAGAAGAAGATCAAATCTTTCACATGAAACAAGATTTGTAAAAACCGGATTAAAACTTAAAAAGTTAAAACATTAGGTTTTTTTTTTAGTTTTGCTAAAAATTTCGAAATTTGAGATGCTACAGAACGGGAAGTGCGCCGAATTTCATATATCATAGGAACATTGATTATCGATGTATCAAATATCCGAAGACCGTATTGAAAATTTTTGGAATGACTAAGGGGACAAGAAGATAAAGTAATGAATAATTCCCAAAAGGTATATAAAATTAAAAGTGAAGATTCAAAGATTTTAAGATGTAAACCAACTCAATTGATTAAGCAATACTTTGAGGGCATCACTTCAAAAATCTCATTTAATAGTAATCACCAACAAATGGCTAGATTTCAAAATTAAAATCGATAGAAATCGTTACATTCTAAAAAAAACCCAAAATGTTTATTATTTGCTTAAAAGTCTAAGGGCCATTATTACAACTTGCCAATAGCTAAAGTTCGGATGTTATCTGACAGATTATTAGTTTTTCGTTATTATAAGTATACTTTAAGCTAAAAGTGACCGATAAGCTAAAGGGAAGATATTGTTGCCTTTAACTTTTAACGTAAGGTTAATGTGTTCAAAGTTGCCACATTTTCTGCTCTATAAAGAAGAAGAAGAAAATACCGAATTTCACAACCGAATTTCACAAATTATTGTTTGTTTGTAAACAAATAAATAAAAGTACGTTGCCACTACGTATTTTTATAAACCAATTCATAAACCAATAATCGGTTTTTACTTTGGTGCTGCCACATTATCAAAAATATTAATTTTATTTTATTGGGAAGTTGTAACTTTTAACGTAAAGTTTATGTGTTTAAAGTTGCCACATTTTCTGCTTTATAAAGAAGAAAATAACCGAATTTTACAACCGAGTTTCACAAATTATTGTTTGTATGTAAACAAATAAATAAAAGTACGTTGCCACTACGTATTTTTATAAACCAATTCATAAACCAATAATCGGTTTTTAGTTTGGTGCTGCCACATTATCGAAAATATTAATTTTATTTTATTGGGAAGTTGTAATAACGAAAAACATTATACCTCACTTTATTCCTCACTTTAGCTAAAGTTACCTTTTACTAACATTTACTTTAAAGGCAAGTTGTAATAATGGCCCTAAAAGTGCTAAATAGTCGACACACTTAAAACTATCCAGTTTTCCTATCCTTTAAAATCTCTCAGCTTTTTCCATTAACACTTTAACATTTAAATATGTTGCGCTAGAATTGCTATCAAAACTCTGTTTTTAAATTTGTTAAATTTTTGTTTTTGGAATATGCTTAAATAATTCTCTGTGAAATATGCTTAAATAATTCCCAGTCAACACATTTCTAAGCATTTCAGAAATAATGACTCATAAAAGACTCTAAAATGTGATAATTTTCTGAGTCATAAATAAATCAAACTTGATTTTTATATATGAACCTAACGGAAATTTTTTTGAACACTTACATATGAAGGGCTTATTGTAAAAACTTGATAAGCAACATTTTATTTTTAGTTTCTTTTCTTAAAGGCTGAGAAACGCAAAAAATAAGAATTTTGTCTACGTTTATACTCTTTATACTTGTAATAACTGTTTAAGCTAATATTAATCAATGGAAATCTAAAAAACAGCGAAAATCCATAAATAAAAAAAAATGTGGCTTATCAAGTTTTTACAATAAGCCCTTCATATGTATCAAAAATTAATCATATAAGACTCATAAATGGCTCAACAACTCTGAAGATTTTAATAATGCCCATATTTAGGAGTCTTTTATGAGACATAAAACAGCGCTCAAAAAGAGGCTTCATCGGCAAAGAAAATCACCCTGATTTCAGAAGGTTTGAAGGCGCTTTTATTGGTCTTTCGGACTTCTATAGTAAACTGAGATTATTAAAATCGTGTAAGCATGATTGTCGGATTATGTGTGCAAAAAAAAAAAAATAAACTGATCGGCTAATTATTTCGATTACAAACCGAATCTTAACAAAAAGTGAGTATGATTCGGATTGTGTTTGGTATTTTAAGTATCCTAGTTGCTAGTTGACGGTATATTAAACTTGTTTTGTATCATTAGTCAATAAAACAAATTGCTTGATTTTAACAAGTTATAAGTGCAAATGTGTGTTGAGATTATTCCGATAACACTACTTTTTTCTTGTTTTATAATTTTAGAAAAAACTTAAAAGTAATACGATTTTCATTTACAAAATTTTTAATTTTTTAGTAAAAAGTTGACAACATTTGTGAAATAATTTAAACTTTCATTCGTCTTTTAATCTTAAACATGTAAAATGTTCAAAAACACCTAAAAAAATTACAAGGATCTTCCGTCCTGGTATTAATGTATATTTGTATGACGTGATGAAATAAACAGGAAGTTCAGCTTTAAAATAACTTAATTGGACACCTAAATAACATATTAAAAATAAAAACGCAAACTCTTGAAAATAATTATTAATTACTAAAAATCACTAAATAGGAGGAAAAAAGCTAAAAATAGCTAAAACGAAAAATAAATGTCTACATTTTACGACTTGATGAAATCTTGCTTTTATTTATAGCTTTTTATGGGGAAAAAAATGCTAGATCTAGCCGGAAAATAGCTAAAATGGCAACCGAGGTCTGAAAAATGAGTAGAGTGATATCGACATGTGAACGCTTGACCTGTTAAAAGCTTTTGACACGGTTAACCAAGACACCGTCTTCAAAAAATATTAGCAGTTTTAATATGACAGAAAGTTAAGAAACAAGAATGGAACAGTAACCGATTCGTTGCGGATATCGGTAAGAGTAACGCTATTTCGATAACGGTATTTTAGGGGTAACGATATTTAAGTTATTTCGGTAACGGTTTCTTTTAGCGATAACGATATTTTAGTCATTTCGGTAACGATATTTTAAGGATAATGGTTTTACAGTTATTTCGGTAACGGTATTAAGAGAGTAATGTTATTTTACACACGAACAAGTTTTTTAATTATTTATATTATTTTATAATTATTTATCATGTAACGATAATAATTTGGCCAGGTAAAGTTAACAATAGGACTTAAATTATTAAAAAAATAAATGTATTGCTGTTTTAAATAGATATTTTATATTATTATTTCGGTAACGGTAGTTTAAGGGTAACGCTATTTCATTTATTTCGGTAACGGTATTTTAGCGAGAACTGCATTTTAGTTATTTCGGTAACAGCATTTTAAGGATATCGGTATTTCAGTTATATATGTATGTAACGGTATTTTACGGATGACAATTTTTTAATTATTTCGATAACGTTATTTTAGGGATAACGATAACGATATTTTAGCGGTATTGCCTGAGAACCATGGAAACAAGAGGTCGAAACCCCGTACAGTCACAGAGCTGCACTGGGTGGAGTTCTGGCTAGGGATCACAATGTTAACGACTTTTAGGGAAGAGTAAACAACGAATAAGCCATTCTTCCACAATAATAAGAATAATAATCGGTTATAGACGGTTTACACACTTTCTCTAGTATAGAAAATGATACTAAAAGTACATGGAAAAAAACATGGACTAACTAACTCTAGTTTTGGGGGACAGAAAAAAATACCAGTGCGATGAATTTTTTTTTTAAAAATACTAGCATTCTTCAGGATATGGATAGAGGACAGGTCAGAGCAACAAAACAAAAAAAATCACTTATGGATGTACTGTCTGGTGGGATGCATTGAGAGTGGATAGCTGTAGGAACATGCTCAACAAGGTCCAAAGGAGTGCATCTCTTGGTATTACAGGTGCGAGGAGAAGCACTCCACAGGCAACGTTGGATATCATACTGCATCTGTCCCCAATTGAACATTATGTGAGGAGTGTGGCTGCTAGGAACTTATTTAGGCTCTACGAGTCTGCGCTGGTAAGACCTAGGAGGGATGATCACACAAAAATACTGTACGAAGTAGGACTGCTTGATCAGGGTAGTATTCTCGAGGGAATATTGGATCATATGATCTTGACCTTAGACTTCCCGATCGGCGTGGATCCAAGGTGCTGTTCGAGGGGTGGGCAGTATTCAGGACGGGCACGGGTGCCGGTGTTTATATTGCTGACACTGACGTGAAAAGGTCATACAGACTCCCAGATGAGTGCAGTGTCTTCCAAGCTGAGATCCTAGCGATCTGGAGGGCGACGGAAGTGATACTGGGTCACATCGTTGGGGAATCTAGGGTGACAATTTATGTCTATAGTCAGGCAGCGCTCAGAGCACTGACAAACTACACGGTGCGCTCGCGCCTGGTCGCACGATGTAGGTGTGCTCTGAGGGAGCTCATTGAGGCATTCACAGTGAGGCCGTGTTGGGTACCCAGACACTGCAAGGTGGATGGCAATGAGTTGACGGACGAACTTGCGAGGGAGGGTTCGAATCGGGACTTGTTGGTAAGGGACGGGGGGGGCAAATCCCCCACTATGTTACTACTTTGAGGTTATGCGGAAGGGATTCCGCGAAACCGTTAACCAATCATGGAGGGACAGAATGGATTGCAGGGTGTCTATGGCGTTATGGCCCGCATTGGACGCAGGGGCAACCAAGGTTCTTTTGGGACTGGACAGGGAGGGTCTCAGGACCCTTACGGGGTTCCTGACCTGCCATTGTTCTGTCAGGGATTTCACAAGCAGATGGGACAGGGACGTACCGGATTTTTGCAGGTTGTGCGAGGACGTTGAGGAACTGGAGACAGTTGAGCATATAATGTGCCACTGTCCTAGGTTGCAGGGTCTCAGACAGAAATGGCTAGGAGATAGATTTCACGACGAACTTGGGCGTGTCGCTGGATGCAATCCAGTAGATTTGCTAAGATTTGTCAGGGAGATAGGACGGCTGTTTCTAGCAAGGGGACGATAGGAGCTGGTTCTGGGGAGTATATATCCTTTCTATCTTTCTTTATATCTATCTTTCAATCTATCTTGCTGTCTATTTCTATTCTTTCTTACTATATTTTCACTTAAGGGATTCACAATATACCATATTGGTCTCCGAGTGGAGATGTGCCCTTGGGCACATAACCCTTCCTAACCTAACCTTTGGTACATACAAGATCAAAATTAGAATAATTAAATTTTATACTTGTAGATGGTGCAGAGAATATGTCGAGGACAGTTTTTATGATAAACGATAACACCTCGAGGTGTGTATCTGTTATACAGGCGGCTTAATATACGTGAAATTATTTAGGGAATGAATTAAATGAATAGGAGGAATAAAAATTGTCCTCAAACGGCCTGCTTGGTTAATTTCCATAAAAAGGTAAATTATATTTACCAAAGTCAATAATGCGAATTGGAACGTATAAGAGCCGAAAGCTGTATATTATTAATGATTTTAAGAAAAAAGTTATGTTCCAATGAAAAATGTTTGTTATTCGGAAACTAAGTTTGCATCAAGATATTTGCTCACATGATTAATGTCACTTTATAAACTATGATTTCACACATAATTTAAATTGAGTTTATTATAAAGGACCCAAAATGGAGCACTACTTTCGGTTACTCTTTAAGGCTGTAGAATTTGGAGTTTTCTTAAATAATAGTATCGAATACATGCATAAAATTTAATCTTATAAGTTAGGTGCCATAGTGATGAAGAAAATGAAGTAGTACATTGGTGCTTTTTGGATGATTAATGATTCAATACTACTACTCTTAAATTAGAGGATTTATTTTATAACAAACCTGACGATACTTGGACTGCATGTAATAAAATAATATGAAATTGTAATACACATTTTTATCGTTAAATAACCAATATTGTATGACCACATAAGGGTTTTCACACTGCATATTTGTGGACTTTTGACAAAAAAAAAAACTTAAGTCGATTTAAGTTGTTTTGTCAAAAGACCACACATATTTTATTGTCTGTATCACTCACCTGTATAAGCAGTTGACCACTTTTTGTATGTGGATTTCGATAGGCATACAGTATCCATAGCAAGGCACAAGATACTAAACATATGGGTACAAATAGACCCAGTGTTACGCCCATACTCTTTGATTCAGTCGGTCCGTCTATGGATGACTTCATTTGTGTTCCAGTATGAAAGTCTGTATTTGATTTATCCAACGGTGTTATCGTTGATGATGTATCTAAACCAGATGGATTAAATGGTTTAAAAGGATGCACTGAATCATCTTTATGCTCGCTATTACTGTTTGTATTTACAGCTGGCAATGAATCATATTTATTATTCTGATTGGCATTGTTACCCTTTTGACCAATAGCGGGACAGAAATTTTCTTCGGTAATAAAATTACGATCACAACCTAAAAATAAAAACAATAAAAATTGGATATTAAGTTATTGCAAAATAGCTGGTTTTAGGCAATACAGCTTTAGGAATATTACATACCACGGGCCAACCAATCTTGTTTTTTACGATCGGTACCGGTAGAACATCTGTTTAGAATTGGACACCAAGTACACTGGAAAGTAAAACAAAAATTTAAATTTATACGTTGAATTTGGAAAAAGTAACCCAGACAACACATTTCTGTTGTAACCCAGCCAACACATTTCTGAGCGCACAGAAATTATGACTCATAAAGGACTCTAAACATGATCATTTTCAGGAAACCTTATGCCAGTGCTAACAGATTTGATCAGCCAATAGTTACCCAGCAGTTATCGTTCACTTACGATTTAAGCTGTCAATTATTACATGTCTTGTTGGCTCGGTGGGTAGAGCTGTCGGCTGCTAATCTGGCGACCAGGGTTCGAATCCCAGCAGGACAAAAAAATTATAAATTACTAATGAATATGAATATTATCCAAGTTTGATAATATATTTCTTTATTAGAATATTGTCCTAAAAAATAATCTATAGAGTTGTTGTTTTCAAATTTATTAATTGACCACTTTCAGGAATGTGTTGATAGATCTATTTCGGGAATTTTCTAGGTTCCCATCATCAGAACACGTTTTGAAAGAAGTGAAAATCCCATGCAAACATCAAACATTCATTTAAACTAGTTACCCCACTAAACGAGAACTAATATATGAGTTCTAATGATGTTCTCATTTTGGGATTGGGGAAGTACGTGTACCACCTGTTAAAGTGACTTGCCGGCTGTGGTACGTTTATATTTTTCTGGCTGGCGGGCATTATAGGTTTAAAAAACTAATTGCAAACAATTTTTTTAAATATTTCAATTAAATTTTATTTAAAAATTCTTAAATAATGACCCTAGCAATTTCATTTTATATAACAAGACCAAAATCCACCCAGTCAGAAACTGCCAGCGGTACAAAAAAATCAAGCACCTGTATACCACTTTCTAACCGATGAATTTTAAATATAGTACTGGCAGAACACTTGATTAAGACGCTTTACCAGCTATCCAGTCAGAAATTGGCAACGGCACAAAAGTCTAACTGGTAAAGCATTTTTTTCGAATCCCGACAGGACAAACAAAATTATGAATAATATTTTTAGACCACCTTTTTCATTGTTTTGCCAACATTTTGCCAATTGTAAAAATTTTGTGTACCCAATGCTTTTCCGATACTTTTTGAACGGACATTTTGTCAAATGATGTTGTTATCATTTTGGGGTTGGGAAAGCACATGTTGCCAGCACTCATACCACCTGTTATAGTGCCTTGCCAACGGTGCTCCATTTGTCTTTTTCTGACTGGGCAATCAGACACACAAAAAATAATAGTACTTACATTAAATGAAGTGACATGATTTACACATGCGGCACAATCGGTGTACTCAAGACAAGTGGGTAAAGCTTTTAAATTGATGATTGTGGAATTTGTAATCTCAGCATTGGCAAAATTAACTCTGTGATATTCATAAATTGTTTTTCTGCGAGCGACTATAAATTAGAAGATAAAAACATACAACAAATTAAACAAATAAATTTAAAATAAGAGAAGACGTCATTTTAGAAATTTACTTACAGTAAACAATTTTGTCAATAATATAGGCATCGGAGAGACCAACCTTAACGGGATGTTTGTCATCTTGTATGGCATTAACAAATATCGGTACTTGGAAATAGGTAAAAACAATGTCACCATTTTTATGTAGTGTTGTACTAAAAGTAAATTTGCCAACATCTTGTTTATCCTGAAGATAAACATTTTCCCAAATAACAGTTAACGAAGAACCTAACATAGAAATAATTGCAATTAAATGTATATTTGAGTGTTTACTTATTGGGCTTTTTGAACTTACCGGTATCATTTAAACGCACATAGGAGTCATTTGATAGACTGGTATCGAAATTAGCCATAAGTGGTGCTATATATTGTGTTGCTGCTAGCCAAGAGTGCACATAGTCTCCAGTGTAAATAAAACCACCAGTTGCGACTGTAACATTTCTTACTGGATGGCCATAGAAGGGAAAATCAAAACTTAAAACAACAGTCTAAAATCAAGAAATACAAAAATATATTTAAAATTAAACAATGAAGAAGAACCTTTTAACCAATTAGTATGAATTGTAAAAGAATAAAAAGTATTTACATGACCTAACAAATGTTAATAGGACGCCCTAGAAGACAAATTGTAAAACTAAAAAACAAATTTAGCTCATTAAATTACAAAATTTTCATTTGAACCTATTGTAATTTTTTTGCTTTTAAATTTAAATTTTGAGAGAATATGAATCACAGACGGTTTAAGATATTTTAAAAATTTAAATTGTGATCAAAAATGTTTTAATTTTTGTATTAACCCGTTGATGACCGAACATAAACAGCTGCAGATTTTTTGGCGAAACTTCGTGGAGTCTTGGGCGTATTACTAAAAATAAATGTGCATTACTGCTCCCCCTATCGGAGAAATATAGTACTAAAGCTATATCATTAATGGACTGTCGCTTCTTAATGGGTTAAGATGTTGTGTAGGTTTTAATTTTGTATTTTGCTTTAAGTTTTCCCAAACCAAAAAATAATTTGTATAAACTTAAAACTGAATTTTAACTTTATTAAAACTTTTTTAAACAAATCCTAAAAAAAACAAAAAAAAAAATAGCTTCACTTTGGTTGGCCTTGTAAAGCTCTTAGACTATTAGGCTACAATAGGTATCGCTAAACCCCCACATCTGCCTATTGTCGATCACAACAAGTTTTGTTAAAATCGTCCTGAAGGTTTTCCTCAAATGTCAACCACTCGTCGTTAAAGCGTTAAAAATACAAAAAAAAATTGATTTAGTTAGAATATTCGGCCTGATTACGGTTGTCGTAGACGTAGTAAAAATTTGTCGTTTTTAAAAAACGGTATTACGTTTGTCGAAAACTACGAATGTACAACACTGCTAGAAAATCTATTACAATTTCCGTATTACGGTTGTCGTTTTCGACTGTCAAAATGTATAAAAACAGTCGTCTATTTTATTTATCACGACAGATTTAAAGAATTCTTAAAAAATGCAAATTTCAATGAAATTTTAATTAAATTTAAATACTTTTAGAATAAAAATTATAGCACCGAAGCTGTTTGCGAAATTGGAGGACGTTTTAGGGTAAAAAACATAATTGGCAAAATCTGGAACAAGTGCAGTTTAGAAACATAACTACGATTACTTCAAAACTTTTACCCTAAAAACTACATGTTGAGCTGATTTCAAGAAACAAAATATTTGTAGTCGCCGGCGCCCCCTTGCGGCTGGGCTGGGCATTAAAGTTGAAAAAGTTTTTTTTAAGTATCTCAAAAAGTACAAGTCCGTTTATAACAATATGCATGTTATATATAAATTTAGACAATGTGGATTTTTTGCGATTTTTTTTACCTTTAATCTCTTTTTTTATTTTAAAAGATATGGTAGTCCATTACACCTTTAATGAAAGCTTTTGAAATTTTCTTTAATTTTTTGTACAGTTTTTATATTCTTATATAGGCGATTTTTTTTACAAAAAAAAAAACACAAATAAATATAAGGAAATTTTGAATTGGGCTGTAATGGGTTAAATTCTAGGGTCATATCGTTCATCATTGAATAGATATTTTAATAAGCTTTGATATGACATGTATATTGTAATGATCGGACGTGTACTTTTTGAGATAATTGTAAAAAACTTTTCCGAATTTAATGCCTCGTCCAGCCGCAAGGGGGCTCTGGCGACAACATTTTTTTGCTTCTTAAAATCAGCTCAAAACGTACTATGCGAGGTAAAATTTTGGACGTGAACGGAGTTATTTTGCTAAACAACACTTAGCCGTTTTCTTCGAATATCATTCGTCTCAGCCATAGGCACTCATATTTTTCATCTGAAGTTAAAAAAATAAGTCCAAACTTAGCATTTTTTTTTATTTTTGATAATTTAACAACAAAATTCAAAATTTCTTATTGCCGCCAATCAGCTGTTTTTGACAGATTGTCATAGAGTGCTTCATAATAAGTGTGTTCGATTACTTTCCCAGTAAAGTCCAGTAAAAATTACTCAGTAACAAAATTACAGAGAGTAAGACAAATTTACAAAAAAGTAAACGAACGGAAAATTTGTAACAATTGGTAAAATATATAAAACAGCTGATTTTAAATACCAAATATTAAAAAAAAATCAACTGGTCATTATGGAAAAGATAAAAGTTAATTGAAATTGTCGATCAGAAATAATTTAGAATGTTTTTTAATTTCATCCATAGTTAATTCTTTAATGTTTTGCACTTTAAATCCATAAACAATTAAAATTTAATTTAATATTTGTTTTTTTTTTACTGAAAATACAAGCATATTTTTTCAATCATATGTTTTTTTCTTCTTACAAATTCTTACTGGCAAAAATTTATCCAGTAAAAACTTGTAAGTTTTTTGTCAACAACCTGTCATTTTACTCTCTCTTCTTACTATTTCTTACTGAGTATTTGTGTTAACGAACACCTTTCAGTAAAAACTTTTACAAATTTTTAAAAATTTTTGTGTTATCGAACACACTTAATATTAATAAATTTAACAAATTTGTCAACACTCCGTTGTTTTCAATCTATTAGAAAAACCTTTTAGTCGAAAAATTAACGTAATACCGCAACAAATAAAAATCGACAACGACTTCGACTAGAGTCGAAATACGACTACGACAACCGTAATCAGGCCCATTGTCATATTAGGTTTTATTTGTTGCTTTTCAAAAAGTTTGATCATTTTCACTATAGACAAAACAATTGTTTCATTGGCATCACCCAAATCTTCAGTTGTCCGCAAAAGAAAACTATAATGCTTCTCTAGAAGGTCTGGAGCTATTGGTCTATAATCTTTGGAAGGTTTTCAGTTGGAATTAGAAGATGATATTCTGGATGTGGGCACTCTCTTAGACCCAAAATTTGAATTTTAAGCGGTATACTTTAATGACGACTAATGAATTTATAGACTCCAATATAACAAAACAATTATAGACATATCTAGTGAGACCAATTTTGGAATACAGTTGTGTGATTTGGGATCAAAGAGACTATTCAAATTGACAAAATGGAATCAATACAAAAACATTTTTTTCTGTTCTGCTTACGAAGTACCTACCCTAATACTATTAATAATCTTCCTTCCTATACAACCAGACTTGTCCATATTAAGCTTCCCACTCTGAAAAGTAGAAGGACAATGCTAAACGTTACGTTTTTATTAAATATAATTAATGGTGATATATGCTCTGGTTTCCTGTTAGAAAACGTTGTACTTTTCGTTCCTCCAAGATCAACACGTTATTATATTCCACTATATACGCCGATCTATCGTCAAATGTATGCTGATGCTGGTTTGTTAGATTTTTCGTCAAATGTAAATATTATTAAACGTAATATGTATCATTATCATTTAACCTCAACATTTCTAAATATCATTTTGTTTTTAAATTATACTCTTTAAAGAAAATAAATGTACTTATATTTAATAATTTTGTAATTATTATGATAACAGTCTGTAAGGATTTATTTCTGTAGACATGTGTGTCAGTTAAAGTTACAATTAATAGCTAACGGGATATTGTAAAAATTAGGCTTAGTGTATAAACTGGCTGATTTGGTAAACCTAATTATAAAATCAAAACAATTTGAAAAGCAACAATTTTTACATATCAATATACTTTGTATATCATTATATGTAGTATGTGTGTTTGTTGTATTAGAATTTGTAAAGACATGAGAAGAGCAGTGGTATGCTAATTGTTTAATTGTCCATATACTAAGGCAAAAAAATTCTCATAAAATTCTTTTGTATGTTGTATGCAATGTCTCGTTTTGAGTTTAGAGAATTATTGTTTTCTTTTGCGGGCAATTGAAGATTTGGGTGATGTCAATGAAACAGTTGTATGGTCTATCATAAAAATTATCAAACTTTTTGAACAGCAAATAAAATCTAATATGACAATATCTAATTAGATTTTGGACTTGAGGTAAAACAATTAGAACAGGTAGAAATTATGGGAGATAATAAAAAAACAAGCACTGGCAAAGCACAAATGGACCGTGATCTCACTAAATGTAAATGATTTGCCAACGTTTGAAATAGTAGCTTATCCAATACTTGTTTTCCAAAAATTTCTCCAGTTTTTGAAATTAAAGCACCTACAAAGTACCAAAATCAAACGCTTTGCCAATGTTTGAAATAGGTACTTTTACCAGTACTTGGGTTACAAAATTTTCTAGTCTTTTAAAAAAAAGCACTGGTAAAGTAAAAAAATCGGACGTTTGGCCAACGTTTAATATAGGTGCTTTCCCAGTGCTTGATTATAAAAAATTTTCTACGTTTAAAAAACACTGCCGTTGGAAATGGGTGTTTTTCGCTACTCGTTTTACTATAATTTGAAAAGTCAATTGAATTTATATGTATGAAATATTTTTTATATTTTATATAACTTTATAACTTATACATAAGAAAATACAACACTGTGAATTATTTACAAAAATAAATGTTAGTTTAACAAAATTATGGTTTCATTTAATTACTTGTACTTTTCAGCTTTTAACAATTTTTATATTTCATTTATTTAACCCGTTCCTTAAGGATTCATATAATAGCTTCATGTCCAATTTATTGGTAATTAATAAATACCTAGCTTTGCTTAATTATTCAAATGTTATACTATGTTCATATTGAGCCCCAAAATACGTATTTTCGTTTTTCAGGTTTTCTATTTAAAATTTGTATGGAATATGACAATCGAGAACTTGAAACAAGCGAAAATTCTATACTTGGGGTTCAGTGTGAATATCGTTTTAGGCACTGTTTAAAGTACCCACTGTGTTTAAGTACTTTTCTTTTGTATTGAAATCAGAGCTTACAAATATATTTTCAGTCAATTCGCATAAAATTTAAATTGATTATATCACGTAACATACGGGTATAATTCAATCGAAAAACAAGTTTTTCGAGATGATTCGTTTAAAATTAAATCAGAGGGTTTAATTCGGTTGTAATTCGAAAAGAAATTCGCTTCAAACAGAATTTTCACATTGAAAATAAAGTGAAAATAAATTGTTTGAAATGTGTACGCAATGTTTAGAAAATGCGAAAAGTCAACAAAATTTGGACTTTTAATAAAGGCTATCTTTTTATAAAAGTTTTATAATTTCAGAATTCAAACAAAAGTTTTCAAATTGACACCCGATTTAAAAATCGAATTGTGTAACTGTTTCAGTTTTCTGAGTGCAGTGTATATCAAATCACAAATTGTATCTGTAAAAGTTTTCTAAGTGTAATACACTCAAACATGTTTTTATCCAAATTCTTTTTATGCGAACTCAAATTTATGCGGTTTAAATTACACTTTTTGCATTTAATTACACTTTTTAATTCAAACCGGTTTACATAGTTACACAGCCGTAAAACAAAACAAGACTCAGCTTAGAACTCTACGCGTGCGGTAGTAGATTTTTTTTTAGAGACAAAAATTGGAATTCTAGATCGCTTTTTTAATGGAGCAAATTATATGGCACTTGGATCTTTTTTATTTTGGATTGATATGTATTAAAGTTTTGTTTGTTTTTGCCCTTTATGTTTGGATTTTTATTATTTTAGTAAATGTAATAAATTATTTAGTTGACATTTTTATGCAATTTTGTTTGACTTCTAATGCTTTGATTTAAATTTATGAGTTTTTTTAAATTCAGGAACGTATCACTGAATTTTATATGGAGCTCGTTTTATGCGAATTCGCATTTGAGAAACGGAAACGCATAAAACGAGCGCTATGTGTAATGGTTAGCGCGTTGGATCGACTCGGGTTCGATTCCCGGTGACAGCAACATCAATTTAGAAAAATAATATGTATGAGTCTTCTATCCCTCATCCACTTAAGCCCACCGAAGTAAAATTATGAATCAGGGCTATGAACCAAAAAGCTTCAATAAGTTCGCCAACTCTTAATCAGGTGGCGAGTAACAATTGTTCTGAGACTTGCCTCGCGCAATTACATTATTGCCATGTTTGAAGCCCTTCATATTTCCCCACCTTTTATCTCTCGTTTATCCCCTTTCCAAAGAAAGCAACACATTATTAAATAGAATTTACTGAGCGTTGTTTCTCTTAAAAATAAAAATACGCTCGTATACGATGTATAAATGCACAGTGCGTATTTATAGGTACGTAATATATTACTATATACATAAAATAGAATATCTTATTAGAAACAATCAAAGAAATAAAAAATTTAATTTTTTTTTAAATGTTTGGAATATAAAAATACAAAAAAAATTGTATAAAAAACTTTCCAGGGTTGGCAAAACATTAAAAAAAATACGATATTTATACTGTATACGACATTGTATGAATCCGGCTACTATTTTTTTTAATTTCGAACCATGGACACCACATGCTTTCCCATGGACACCACATGGAAAGCACATAATTTGTAGGTTTTCAGGTGCTTACCCAATGCTTTGCAAGGCATTGGCACCAGCGTGGAAAGGTGATTCATTGGAGCGTTGGCAAAGCACTTACATTTTGTTTATTTTGGGCGTTGGGAAGATATTTGACTTTTTTTATTTAAGCGTTGGGAAGGCACTTGATTATTTTTTGTTTCCTAGCGCTTTGTAAAGCATTTGCACCAGTGTGGAACGGCGTTATCATTAGTTTACATTGCCAGTGCAGACCTCTTTGTTTTTTTCTACCTGGGTAAATATATGATTCTAATTTTGTATAATTTTATGGACAAATTTTGATTCAAAAATATTTCAAATTTAAATTGGTTCAAGTTTTTGGAAGAATATCGTGGTTTTTTGACAATTTTTTTTAAATTGTCAAATCGCATCCCTGACAATATAATCTTTATAAGTGTAGTAGTATTTAAATAGAAACAAACCATTATCTATGTTATGACATATTTCGGTCAGATTTTCAAAAATTATATACAATCGATGAACGATTTTCTTTTTACTAAATTTTCGTATTTCCACATAAACAAACAAACAACAATTTAAAACTTTATTCTGTTTTGAAATTTTTGAAAAACGTCCCATCAAAAAAATTGATTTTTTCAAATATTTTTTGGATACATTTTGTTTAAGATTGTTGTCAAGATGTTGAAATATTTTTTTAGGTTTGATTAACTTTATTCGGTAAAAAGTACCTATAACCATTGGAAAGTACCACATTAAAAATGGATTTATTGGTGCATAATGAGTTAACAAAATTTGAAGTAAAAATTTATTAACTTTTACTAAAAATACCGTTGTAGTGTAATAGTTAGCGCGATGGACTGTTACACAGATGGTTGCGGATCCAATCGTACCGATGAAAACATCAATTTAGAAAAATAGTATGTATGAGTTTTCTATCGAAGCGACCTTTCTTCGATGTTCCCATAGCGTTTAACCCCACCAAAGTAAAACAACATAACGAGGCTATGAATTAACTTTTTAAATTCCCATACTGTAATTATAAGATGTAAATCGTGTTGTATGGGATAGCCAAATAAATCAAATCAAAACATTAAGTGTTTATAATTTTTAGAGAAAACCGTTTATTCTTCTTCTTAACCTCGACATTTCCAAAACATTGTAACAAAGTTTGTCAATTCTCCATCAGCTGAACACCACAACTGTTTTAAGGTTTATCATCTCACGCAATTACATTGTTACCATAATTTAAGCTCTTCAGCTTTCATCTCTCATTTACCAAATTTCTAAGGAAAGTCACAAATTTAGAGGAATTTCCTTAATGTTTGTTATTTAAAAAAAAAAAAAAAAATCTAACGTTTGACTTGTAAATAAGTTGTTCTCACTTTATATGAACCCTTTCACGACTGATCTTTAACTTTTTTAAATTATGTATATTCATCTTTGGAATAATATTTTTATTTTTTGAAAATACTTTTTTTCTTTGTCCAATATTTTGAATGCCTCACTTACCATTGCTCTACGATGCGATTGTGATAACATCATATTTGGTGAGATACTTTTAATTTCATTCCAATACTTGTCAGCCTTATCTTTATCCACAAATATCGAACTATTATAATAATGATGGTGATCCTGTTACGGAAAAGAACATGTAAATTAAAAGAATTTAATTTTGAAATCCTCAATCCTTTCTAACTCTTACCTCTGTTAGGTTCACCGTTAAATTATTTTTTTTCAAAACATCTAATGTTTCATTTTCAGGCACATCAATAGTATCAATTAGTTTTTCATCTTCCGTCTCTTCTTCCTTAGATTGCGTTGTTGCTACACCGGCACCTGCTGAGGAGTCCGTTTTTGTTACTGTCAACACTTTTTTGGGAAATTGATTTACTGCCTTTTTGGCATCATCACTTGTTTTTATCGTTTCCGGTTGTACCGTTGTATTCAATTTTGTTGTTTTATCAGTCATATCCTTTAGTTGTCCAGTTCCATTGACACCTAATAGGGGACGACTGTTATATACAATTGATGTTTCCGCTGATGTGGTGACATTTTGTTGTTGATTGTGTTGTTCTGTATTTGTTTTTGTAGGATCTGGGGTGTTTTGAACACTTTGGTATTGATTTTTAAGATCTATAGACGAGGTCTTTTTGTCATCTGCAAAAAAAGTTTAAAAAAAATATGAAAAATGTTAAAAATTAAAGTTTAAGAAAATTTATTAAAGAGTTGAACGGTTAATTGAAGATTTTGATTATGCCCGTAATTTCAAGCAATAAATACCTACCGGTGCTTAGATACCTACCCGATTTTGTTCGTGTACACGGTAGGTATCTAAGCACCAGTAGGTATATATTGCTTGAAATAACGGCCATTAGTCAAAGTTTCAATTGGTTTAATTAAAAAACTTATGAAAAAACGGTTTAAAAATTTATTTGAGCTTTAAGAATATTTTCATCTTTATATCGTGTTCAGAAATTTTTTTTTTATCTAAAAAACGGTGACGCGAAATGAAACAGGAAACCTTTCAGTAGATAAAGTCTGCATTAAATTGGCGGATGAAGACATTTTTAATTAATAAATAAACATTGCACGGTTTTTTGTTTAACAAACAACAAATGATCTTGAACTTGAATAATCTTGTTCACATCATAATTTATGATAAAAGATCGAAAAATAAACTTTTGGTTTTAATTTTTTAAAATTCAAAAGTAAAATGTTAAAAAAATAAATTCGAAAAAAATAAACACCAGAATAAATGACACCCTAATATATACCCTTTTCTGTGTTCATAATTTATATTTCAATATTTCACAATTAAAAGCAGGGATGGCAAGCAAAAACAGTAAAAATACTGATATCGATTTAAAACCCTTTCAAACTGAAGTCCCTAAAATATCGTTATCGATATAACTAAAATACCAACACCTTTAAAATACCGTTACCGAAATAACAAAAATACCATTATCGCTTATCGTTACCGAAATATTTGAAATAGCGTTATACTTAAAATACCGTTACCGAAATAATCTGACAAGATCAGAAAAAATAATCACAGTAAATATATATCGGCCATTCCACCGAAGACCATCCAAAGATAGGGTATTTCTTGACCTTGGGTCTTCCGATTTCATTAAAATTTTTAAATCAGAAACTCTATGGAGCCCTTTGTCAAATTTCGAAAAATCCACGGTTTTATGTTCCGATTAGTTTTTTTTTTTTAGTAAATGAGAAATATGCAAAAAGTGTGTAAGTTTGAGTGCACGTATTTTTTATAAATATACATCTGATCATCACCATTTAAATTATATTAAATTAGAATAAACAAAAAAATCTAAAAAATAAAAAAAAAATTTAAAAGATCTGCAAAATGGGAACAAGATGTAAAGGTAAAGAATATTATCATTCATCACAAAATCACTTTGACACAAAAAAGCTGTTTTAAAGATTTAATTAGTGTTTGGTAGTTCGTTAACATGATTTTAGCAGAGGGGATAACAAGCATGTTAAAATAACACGCATGTTAAATCCGTGCTAATTTTTGGTTATAAATACGGCTGTAAATGTATAGGTTTTAAAATGACGTTTAAAGTGCACGCCCATTAACACTAAATTTTTAAATTTAATCTTAATAAATCTGAAAAATAACTACCCATGTAGAAATTACCAACCGTACAAAATAATAGTACTGGCAAACCGCTGCTTTTTTTGTAATACCCGCTGTGCTAAAAATAACCAATGGTACAACTTATATTGTACTTCATGTATTTTGCCAGTACCACCCGTTAAATTCTCCGCCAATATTGTTTTTACCAATATGACAACCAATTAGAAGCATTATCTGTTTTCTATATATTATTATACTTTACACATTTAAATATGATGTAAATTAGTAAGACGGAACTGTATTGCTGCTTATTAAATGTGTTGTATTATACACATTTCTCAAAACTAATTAAATTTAAGGAATTTAAAAAGCACCAAATTTTTTGAGCTACCAACGTTACGGCAATGGTGGCAAGTTCGCTCAAACCAACGGTTGGCTAACAGGACAATACTGTCAAGATTGTTAATCCCATATTCTGCCAACGCATAACCGACCGTCGCTGACACTTTGCTGTTTTTTTTTGTAAACGTGCTTAAAAATAGTTAAATCCCGGGGCCCCAAAAAGAAAAAGTGAAATTGTAACGTTATGGTAAAAACTACATATTTTTTTAAATCGAGAGTGGCCAAATTTTAGAAAAATGCATTTTAAAAATAAATTGCATAAAAAATGCATTTCTTTTTGCATATTTTTTTTAAACGAAAATCGCGAAAACCATTTTTTCTTTAGAATTTCGAGAAAATAAAAAGTGGAGTAGAGGTTTTGAGTGCAAAATATTATTTAAACCAAATGTTCATCATAAACAAGCCATTCATTGGAATTCGGGCATAATGAGGCTAAAAATATCGGTGTGCATTGACACAATCTGAATAACTAAAACAACGTTACCCTTTAAATATCGTTACCGAAATAACTGAAATACCGTTGATACTAAAAAATCGTTACTGAAATATCGTTACCTCTAAAATACCGTAACCGAAATAAAAGAAAATAGCGTTACCCTTACATCGAATCGGAACCATCCATGATTTTATTATAGAGCAGGGGTGGGCACGTAAATGACTTAAAGGGTCAAATTTGTAATTTCACAATCTTTTTAGAGCGCCGCACTACATTAAGCTAATCAAAAAAAAAATCCGCTCTGAAAAGCGGTGAACATTTTTTTAAGAGTTTTAGTCTCCTAAACCCAAATTTAGTTTTTACGTATTTACTTTTTCATTTGCGGATCTTTCTTTTTTTAGCCCTTCACCCAACGGAAAATAAGTTATGGGTAATTTTTTTTTGAAGAAGTACAGCAACATCTTTTATATTTTTATGGATATCAATTCTACATAAAAACACCATATCGTAAAACGCTCAAGAGTATTTACAAGACCCAGTAAGGATCTTCAAAATTATTTTTTTTTTGAATTTGTCCTTTTAAACCATAAATTTGCTTTAAAATTTTTACACATTAAATCAGAAATAAATCTCGGAAAAAAACTTGCAAACAGCACGTAAAGATATGGAACTAAATTTGTTTGACTTAAAATTTGGGATTTCTACTAAAAAAGTTTTATTAGAAGTCTATGGAAAGTAAGAGATTTTTACATAGCACAACTTTTTGCTTTTAATTAAATAAATTCCAGAAATTAGATTTTTGGATTACACACGCTTACAAGATTTTGGCACAGACTAACAGCAATGATTTTTAAAGTATGGTGGCCTCCCAAATAGGAATAAGAAGCTAGAAACTTTATCGAATCGATGTTATGAAATATAATTATACATTAAGAATAGTGCCCAGGTCATCATATTCAGATTTAAGACCACATTGCTGCAAGGTGTATGATCCTTAAGCTACAACAAGCCACTTTGTTGTTCCATCGATAGAAAAAAAAAAGCGGTTGAAAAATGTTGCGAAAAAATATAAATATATATTTATATATAAATATGATTTATTGTTAAGGGTTAATTGATTGATCATTAAGGGTTAAATGTTTGATTCGGGGATATAATAGAAAACAATTGAATACATTTAAATAAAAGTTACACGCTACAATACTTATTTAAATACTCTGAAAACTAACATATTTTAAAAGTTGTGTTTGTTTTCGATATATGTATACTAGGGTGATAAATCGATTAAAAATTTGGACAAATGTCAAAATTCAAACTTTTGGCAACATGAATAAGACAAAGAAACAATTCAAAAAATGAATTTTATTAACAGTTTATTTATTAACACACAAAATAGTAATTTTTGTATTTTTCTTATTTTTTTCAAATTTGGTTTCATGGGTTTTTTGGTCCCTATATATAGATTAAGTTACATAAAATAATTAATGTTTATCAAATTGAGATTTTTTTTATCAATTTAAAAGCTTTACAATCATAATTAAAATTAAGTTTCATAGGTCTTTTTTATACCCAGGCAACTAAGGCTTTAATATTTTTTTATATAACAGTAAAGATAATAATAAATCCTAATCATAATAAATGTAACCCCTTAATGCCCATTTGGCAACTTAAGTTGCCAGCAGAGTTGTTACAATTTAGCATGCTCTGAATAAAAGTGAGCGTGTACAAAAATGTTGTCTCAAAATTTAAAAAAAAAAACGTCTGGGCATTAATGGGTTAAGTGATAATTTTTCGAAAATTATGCAAACTTTTACGGAAACATTTAAATTTTGTTAAATTTTTCACAAAATAGGCTATTTTCATAAAATGTCCTGGATAGGAGTCACTGCAAATACAAACTCGAATTATCATTTTTCCAATTTATTTTTCTTCTTTAATAACAACTATTATATTATAAAAATAGCAATCGACATCTTCAAATTAGACATTTTAAGAAATCTTTAAAATTCATTTTAAAAAAAGACTTTTTTGCATTTTTTTAAATTTGTGGATCATTTTGGATTACTGTCTAAAGTGGATAATTATATGTCCGATGAAGTCAGAATTCCATATCTGAATAATTTTGAGTATATTAAATGAATAAATGAAATAAAAAGTAAATTTTTTAAAAAGCAATGAAAATGAAAAGTATGCAAGTTCGAGGCCATACTCTATATTTCTTTATTAGGATATTAAAAACAAAAATTCTATAGATTATTTGTTAGATCAATATCCTAATAAAGAAATATAGAGTATGGCCTCGAACTTGAATAATTTTCATTTTTATTGCACAATTTAAGGCACAACTTCTTGCATAATTTAATCGTTTTATTCGATTAATCGTGGAACTTTATTACAATTATTCGTTATTCAAAAATCATGTTTTTTAAATTGTTCGATCGAATTTTCTTTTTGTTCGTTCGATTAACCGAATAATTTTTACTCGAGTGATAACTAATTTGTTTTATACATGTTTGTAATATTTTAAAGGTGAAACAATTAAAAAATGGAAGTCATCGTATTTTCTAGCAGTTATTTTGGGAAAGGCGCACTTTGTCGGGCGTTCCTCAAAAAACTTTGACCCCTCTGGAATTAAAAAAGAATTTAATTGGGTCGGGACATCCGGGGTGTCCCCAGGCCCCAGAAACCCGTACGCGTAGTACAAGGTGGCGCAAAAGTAATCCTCCTATCAGAAAATGCTATAAATTTTGCGATTGGCCCCTAATGTCAGTTCTGTTTTGACATTTGTGTAGTAAACACATGCGAAATACACGTTAATAAACAATGTTACGCTACACTGCTCTAGAACGCGGAATATTGCTGACTATTTATTTGACCAATAATCGGTCGGTGACTTTGGCACAACGTGAATTTCGTTGCAGATTTCCTGGCCGTCCAACGCCTACTGGTGAAACACTGCGACGTTTAGCCGCTCGCCTCGAAGAGACTGGCACAACACGAGATGCTGCCAGGCGTGGCAGACCCCGGAGTAGCCGTTTTGCAGAGAATATTGCTGCTGTAGCCGAGGATGTTATGGAAGCGCAGACGACGTGCCACGCAAATGGGTATCAGTCGACGGTCTTTACAGCGAATTTTGGTACAAGATTTGAAGATGTTTCCGTACAAAGTCCAGACGGTGCATCAGCTGTTAGCTGCTGACCGCCAATCGCGTGTAACATACGCTCAAGCCATCCTTAATCACCACCAAGAGGAAGATGATTTTTCATCAAAAATAATCATGAGTGATGAGGCCCATTTCCATCTTAGCGGGTACGTAACTAAGCAAAATTTACGCTTCTGGGGCACTGAAAATCCGGGTGTAACCCACCAAGAGCCATTACACCCGCTCAAAGTCACTGTATGGTGTGCTGTTTTCGCTGGAGGAGTCATCGGACCTTTTTTCTTCGAAGACGTCGCGGGCCAAAAGGTTACTGTGAATGGTGAGCGCTACAGAACAATGATCAACGAGTTCTTTTTGCCGCAACTTGATGAATTGGGATTGGAAAACATGTGGTTTCAACAGGACGGTGCAACGGCACACACTGCACGTGCCACAACCGATATGCTGAAGGATGCATTTCCCGGGCGCCTAATTTCCCTTTTTTCGATTTGCACTGGCCAGCAAGATCGCCTGATTTGACCGCTCCAGACTTCTTTTTGTGGGGCTTTTTGAAGTCGCGGGTTTATGTCAACAAGCCTCAGACTCTTGCAGCTCTTAAAGACAATATCCGTCAAGAATGTGAGGACCTATCGCCGGAAGTTTTGGCCAAAGTGATGGAAAATGCCATAAAAAGGGCTCAAATGACAATCAACTGTGGCGGCGGCCATTTACATGACATCATATTCTCGACTTGATGTAAAAAAAATTAAAATACCAAATAAAAATAATCCACAAGAAGAATCAAAGTTTTTCATTTTTTTTTTTTTTAATCACAGCCAAAAAACATCGGAAGGTAATTTTTGCGCCACCTTGTACTATGTTAGTGTGAAATGAAAGGAAATTTCATCAGTATTTAAAAAAAAAAACTTTTATGATCCATGATTTGTGGCGCCCTCTAGATCCACTTTAAGTATATTTTAGAGTCGAAAAATAGTATCGAATTGAGCGATTTTTATTTGTTCGTGGTTTTTTGCTAATTGTTTGTCAAAGTTACTGTAAAATTCATGTTTTTTTTTAATAAGCGTCATGGAAATCTATTAAAAATATGGCTTTTTTGCAATTATCCAGTGCTTCGAGGTGACATTAGATAATTAAATCCCTTTGAATGTATCTTTTATCGTGAGTTTCTTGCCTTTAATAGGGCGGAATTTCAGATGACACAAACAATTTTGTTAGAAAGTCTTAAATATAGCTATAAAAATATACTTAGGGGTTTTTTTTTAATTTATGTATGTTAAAATATCGCGAAAACTTGATAAAATTTTTAAAAGGTTATACCTGAGCACTAGGGAGGATTTTTAGATGAAATAACACATTTTGTTAAAAGAGCTCTAAAACGTGATATTGCAACGTCCAGAAAATAGCAAAAACTAGGCTTTTCTAAACTTTTTGGTAAGGTATCTTAATGTGCTAGAGAAATTCGGAGGATAGAGTTGGTTTCATCGGATCTCAAGCCTTTAAAAAATAATTTTTTAGTCCTAGGGTCTTGACCACTCCCAATTTTTTGTATATTTTTTTAAATATAGTTTTCTGAAATCGGAAATATAGTTTTCAAATCCTACTTTTTGTGTAGTATACCTAATTCTATATCATGCGTTTTTTTAAATATGCACAATTTTTATGTTCACACACTTTTTTGGTGTGCCTATGAAAGAAATGAAAGAAATCAACCGCGGTTACAAGTAAGTCTTATATTGGTTGTATTTATTGGTATCTTAATTTTTCTACTTCATCGAGATAAGATGAGACATCTATGTACATCTAGTCTTTTTATTTGTTCTCCGTGCTATAAATGTTTTTATCAGCACAATTTTGGTAGTAAAAAAAAATTAGTTAAACATTAGTTCAAAATTAGTTTTTTTAGTAAAATCGTTTAACTAAAAACTCAAGTTCAGCAAAAAAAAAAAATACTGTACGTTAGTTAAATATTTTAAATATACATTGGACTCGCAGAAACGTGAACATCCAGTAACATGAAAGTCCCAGAAACATGAACACTTTTTTTTTACATTGACTATTCCAAAACGTGAACAAAATTCAATAGCTCTAAAACGTGAACACATTTTTTCTTCAATATTTTAGTAATTTAGGGAACCCCGAATAATAATATCACCACGTTCTTATATTAAACACCTTTTCTAACGTGAACAGAAAATCTATACTCCTGTATCTCCGAATTTAAGAATTTTTTATATCAAAATTGTTTTAAAACGTATAGAATAAAATTTAAATAGAATTAGAAGTTATTTTTATAGTAAATGTATTAGATATTAAGAACTGTTAAATATCTAAAACGTATTAAAATCAATAATTTGGGCATGCAAAAATTGTCTTAAATTTAGAATTTGGTCTATTTAAAAAAGTCCCAGAATCAAAAAGTTTTTAAATAGGAAAAATTTCTGAAAATGTTAATATTTTTCTATAGGCAAGTGTCTGAATATTTAAAAATTTTGTCTAAGAATGCATGTTTGAATTTAAGAATTTTTCAGGAGAAAAATATTCAAAATCTTTTCATATTTTATTTTTTTTTTTTTTTTTTGTTAAAAAATCATTACATTGATTATTATAATAATTGGTTCTAAAGTACTTGGAACAGAATTTATTCTAAGTGGATCAATTCTGTAGTAAAATAGTTTAATAAAAATCCAATCACAAACGTGAACAAAATCAGAAACGCGAACATCCCTTTCAAAAATTAGTTCACGATTTTGAGAGTTCACTGTACGTTTAATAAAATTTTCAACCAACTTTTTTTTTTGTTAAATTAACTAAATATTTAGTTAAATTTTAGTTATGAGTTTTCCAGTGGACAATTATAACACATTGATAGAAAATCACAATGTATTATTTTCAGCTGTTTTTGGAGTTAGCACATTTTCTTGTCACTGCATAGAAACAAGTAAGAACGTCTTATGCCCAGTTTTTCACTTCATTGCTATTTGGACTTTAAGTTCTATTTAAATACAAATGTCAGTTTTTAACTTAAAATTTAAATCACATTTAAGTGACCAATCTTGGGCATTTAAAGTCTATTTAAATTTTACAAATATAACATATGATTTTGACAGTTTTTTTTTTCCGCGTGGTAAAACAAACAATAAAAAATAAATTAAATTACAGCAGCCAATAAAAATTCAACTTCGGATGAAATTTTCACTTCTCTTCATTTTTATTTTATTAATGTAATTATAATTTATATTTTATTTCTATTTATATATATATATATATTTATTAGAGTTCGTTTTCAAATTTTTTTTTGATTTTGATTTCTGGATATTATCACTTTTTAGAAGGTTTTTGTATCAATAAAAATAATGGCGTATTTTTTTTTTTGTTTTAATTCCAACTCCTTCCCGTGCCTATAGGCGACTCAAATCGCGGATTTTGGGTCCCTTTTCCCATACAACAAAAACGGCTAAATATATGTCAAATCTTACTTCAGTATTCGATTCTACGGGAAAACTTAGGCCCATAAGCTTTTTTTTAGTTTTTGGAATGCAACAGAATGCATAATTAGAGTGGTCCAAAAAAATAATTTAAAAAAAAAACTAAAACATTTTTTTTGTTAAATTTTTTTTTTTCAATGAAAAAATACTTACATCTGAGAAAAATGGTCCAAAAATTTTAATTTTGTAGTTACCCGTTCAAAAGTTATTAAAGTTTAAAAATTTTAATTTTTTAGTGAATACAAAATAATTTATTGGTTTATATAATAATTTATTGGATTTGAGTCGCCTATAGGCACGGGAAGGAGTTGATATATTGATACAAAAACCTTCTAAAAAGTGATAATATCCAAAAATCTATTTTTCAAAATTAACTCTAATATTTATATATATGTATATATGTATGTATACTAGAGATGGGCGCGTGTTGGATTTTTTCAACACGACACGAACACGAAACCCAAGATGTCAAGCACGAACGAAACACGCACGGCAAAAAATTTCAAAACACGAGACCAACCGACACGCACGAAACTAAATTCAATAAACAAAATTTGCAACTAAAAATTTAATTTATTAATCTATTAATTTATAATTCTCATCATTTCGACGAATAGCTTCTTGAATTTTATCCTTCATTTTGCTCACACGTTTATTTGTATAGCTTGATAACTTTTTTACCAACAGCTTTTCAAACAATGCTGCAAACATTGCATGGCCAACAGCTGATCAGTTTTTACACAGAACATTAAACTAAACCCTCCATCTAGACGAGACAAAATTTTGTTAAGATGTTATGATAAAAAATTTCAACAAAGTGTTTTGCTGATATTTTTTTACTGAATACATATTTTACACCTACTATCATTTCGTGTTTTTCTTGCTCAACACGACACGAACACGAAAGAAATCTATTTTTTCAACACGAACACGTCGTGTTGATCGTGCGTGTTTCGTGTCACGAAAAAAAACACGACTCGCGCCCATCTCTAATGTATACATATATTTTTTTTTTTTTATTTCTATATTTTATATTTTCTGCTTTTTTCTATTCTTTAAACAGCTGTTTTATGAATAATGATCATTAATTTGCAGATAAAGACTTCTATAGCTAAAATATATTAATTTTAAAAATATGAAACTACTTTTTCACTCTTTCTTTATTTATTTGTAAATGTAGCACAAGGTCCCGGTTTAACGAACAATATAATGTCTGGCTAGTTCGTTAAACTAAGCAAATAAAACCCTAAATTTTAATTCCGATTTTACAAACTACTCAAACTGACCTAATAAAGTTGACCTTTCGTTATAACGGGCGTTCACTGTATGCAAATTTTATATGGAGAAAATAAAAAAGTGTCGACATCTAAAAAAAAATCGATTTTCTATTAATGTTATGTTAATGGGTTTGGGGTAAAGTTTCCAACTTCCTGCTTGTAATTATAAGCAACAACATTATGTCATACATACATGTCCGTATTGAAGGTACACATATTTGTAATGTTATTCGCTAATATGCTACACATATTATGCTCCTATGATGGTTGTCTGAATGTTTCTATTTAAACCTATTGATAATCAGATTATAGTCTATATTGTGCACATTATTATATTGCGTATTACATGCGAATATGCATATAAACATTTGTGTAGTGAAAAATATTCAAAGAATAAGTGTAACGTCATGATGCTTGTTAGGAAAAGACCCTAGCCACGTGTTCGATTACTAAGAAGACAAGAATGGAGCTAAATTGATAATTAATAGGTTTTTTTTAAAGCTCTGCCTATTATGGAGGCTCTAGCTTTTCTAAAACTTCGAGTTGCGATGAGATCTTTAGCAAGATCGAAATACTATAATATACTATATATATATATATATACTATATACTATAGATACTATAGTATCAACCTAGCTAATTTGTTTGATTTGCTTTATTTTTGTAAATATACGGAGGTTGAAAGCTCGTTATAAACTAAAAATAACATTGAAATAATCTCGATGTATAGAACTAAACTGTAAAGAATAATCCTTTATGTTACAAGCTCTATAAGAGACATGGGCGCATGCGGCCCCAGAACGAATTTCGTGCTGCCTTAATCGCAAAACCAAAAAAAAAACCCCCCAAAAGAAAAATTAAACAAAAAGCCATTTAGTAAATAAAAATAAAATTAATCAAATAAATTTTGAATTAAAAAAATACTAAATTTAAAAAAACCTTAAAGAAAGAATACACTATTAAGAAAAATAACAGTACTGCATCCGACCATATTTAATTTATTTTATTGTCACGATATAAACTTTGAACTTTCTTTTTTTAATGTCGGCGAAAAACGTTAAAATTATTACACCAAATTCGTAATTCGTTTTTGTTAAATTTCATATAAAATTAAAAACACAGAGAAATAAAGTGCCAACCGAATTGAAAAGTGCATATTAATGGTAACAACTTATAATTTCAGTTAGTTCAACGATATTTACATTATATTTCTGAAAATGTTGGGTGTTGCAACTAAAATTCTGTTGAGTTAACCGAACTTTGTTGTGAAAACTAATTTAAAATTGTGCCAACTGTCTGAAATTCGTAATAACCGAACTTGAGTCGTAGTAACCGAATTTCAGTTAGCAAATAGCTAAATTTTTTTCTGTGTGTATTTATATTTTTTTTTGTAGAAGGCATTCGATAAATGTATCTTTACGCTATTTTAACAATCAGTTTTAGAAAATTTCATTGCAGTATCTTCAAGAGTAAAGTGTATATACTAAATATTTATCTTTATTTTGAATCATTAGAAAGCGTTAATCGTATAATAAAATTCTTCAAAAATACCCGAAATAGCAAACATTGCACAGAGAGAAATAAAGTGCCAACCGAATTGAAAAGTGTATTTTAATGGTAACAACTTATAAATTCAGTTAGTACAACGATATTTAAATTAGATTTCCGAATATTTTAGGTGTTGTAACTAAAATTCAGTTGTATCAAACGACCTTTGTTGTGAAAACTAATGTTCATTTGTATAAACCGACTGAAATTCATAATAACCGAATTTGAGACGTAGTAACTGAATTTCAGTTGGCAAAAAGCTAATTTTTTCTCTGTGTGTGGCAACTTTAATCGCGGTTTCCCAAAATTGTGACGTGATGGAAAAATTTAGATGTCGTGTACGGAATCAGGGCATCAAAGAGTATATGAATGACATATCGGCATTCGAACCAAGGAAGCTGGTTGAGGTGTGCTATTTATGTAAACTACATAAATATGACAATTCTCCAATTTCATTAACTAGCATTTGAAGAATATATAAACCTTTTTTAGAATTTGTTTATACAACATAAGATCTATACACTGCGTTGCATAACTATAATTACAAATGAGTTTAGCTATTTTTTTAAATATTACAAACATTTTTTTAAAACTTATAACTGTTTGTAAGAGTGTGATAACTGATCTCTTATTGTGTAAAATTTAAGATTATTTAATTGATTTAAGGGCAAAATTGTGTTATTTTGTTTGTGTTTCGTAACAATAATTACATATAACGGTAAACAAAGAAGAATAGCAAATAAAGACAAATTAAAGAATTATTTTGCAATAAAATGCCGCGTGGTTCATATCAAAGTGAATTTAAAAAAGGGAAAATATCAGCCTATTTTAAAAGTGGCTTAAGTTTTCGGGAAATTGCTAGAAAAATAAACTGTGCACATGTTTTTGTCAGAAATTTTGCAATTAATCCAAGTGAGTATGGTAAAAAATAAAACTGGCGGCCCGAAAAAAAGCGTTCTGATTGGGACCGGCGTAAAATAATTAACTGTGCCATCAACGCAATGAATAGTCTCTATCAGATAATCGATGAATGCAAGGTAAATGTGTCCAAATCAACCATAAGTAGGCTCTTAAAGGATAACCGCCAAAAGCTGATGTCTGGCCTTGGTAGTCCAGATGTTTTTGGCAGCTAGGGAAATGAAGATACACTTCAATTTTTGTTTACTTATTTTTCCCATACTTATGCCCGTAATTTCAAGCAATAGATACCTACCGGTGCTTAGATACCTACCCGATTTTGTTCGTGTACACGGTAGGTATCTAAGCACCAGTAGGTATATATTGCTTGAAATTACGGCCATTAGATCTTTAATATGCATCGACTGAGTGGTATTCCAAACGTTTTTTTTATTTGTGACACCCTAATACTATACATACATACATACATGTAAGTAATTGGGAATTATTATGTTTTTTTCTTAATGTTATTAATAATATATCCAGTTTTTTTATTTAATTACATTATGTTAACGATGTGGAAGTCCTGACATTTTTATAAAGGGTCCGCCATCTAACGTTTTTTTCTTCAACTTATTTCGTGAATGGTAACACTTTGCTCATGTCTGATTTGACAGATAATTAGTTTTATCCTTCCGCTGAACGAATATGGTTGTGTATACGCTTGAACAACGCTGGGAAATATTGCGACATTACTTTGAAAATCATGGTAATGTTGCAGAATGTGTGCGAAAATTGCGTCCTGGTTTTGAAGATCGCATTATCAGCCGCAGAGCTGATGTCGTTTGGCCACCTCGGAGCTACGATTTGACACCGTTGGACTATTATTTGTGGGGTGCCGTCAAAGATAAGTGTTACGCCAACAAGCCAGAGACAATTGACGCTTTAAAGGACAATATTCGTGAAGCCATTGGTGAAATACAGCTGCACACAATCGATAATGTGCTTAAAAATTGGACCGATCGTGTAGGCTACTGCATGGACAGCCGAGGCAGCCATTTGAATGAAATTATTTTCCGTTATTAACCGGAGGGATTGTACTTTCAAATAAAAAAAGAAATTTGAGAAAATATTCAGTAGTTTTTTTTATAGCATTTTCAAAAAAAAAAGTTATTTGGCGGACCCTTTATATATTTCAAACAATGAAAAAAATAAATAGATTTAAATTTCAACTAAATAAATTAACTAAAGTAAAAATTGTATACTAAGTTGTTTAGTTTTCTGTTCAATCTATTAAGTTCCAGCAAAAAATTTTTGTTGATTTCAACAAGTCGATTTTAATTTGCATTGAATTAAGTGTCAGCAAAGCATTTTGCTGAATTTACTAATTTTTTGCTAAAAATCAGCTCAATTTTTTTGAAAGAATCCTCCCAGCAAAAATTTTGACGACTCAAATAACTTTTTTGCGGACTTTTTTTTTGAGTGTATCCAATATGGGTATCAACATTTTTGTTTTCTTGAGGACTTCAACCCTGTGTACAAATAAATCAAATTTTCGTTAATAAAAATAAGTTTTCCTACAAAAACAACCCAACAACACTTTTTAGCCCTTAAAAGTGAGGTTATGTGTCTCTTTTTCTTATCCTCAATGAAATTTATTCCATTATAATTATCAAGTTTATACTCAGTGTTGCCAGGTATGTTGAGCATAAAATCGTCAAATGTTCCAATAAAAATCGTCAAAATCGTCATTATATTTTCAAAAATCGTCAAAAAATCGTCAAAACAAAAAATATTTGTTACCAGTGGGATAAAGTTTTAATACTTTTCTGTAATTTAAACTTCGAAAATCATGATATTTTATAACGATAGCACTTTACCACTTTAACTGTTAATTCCTTCTACATAATTCAGTAAACACCACTTCAGTAGCATAATTTTTAAATCTTAAATTCTTTTACATAGTTAAGAAATTCTTTAACAATGTTATTTTCTTTAATTATTAAATTTGGACTTCCATTAACGAATTAAAGTTTCAAACTGCATTATCTGAATATCTGAAGTTTCACTTTGGAACACTTTATATTATTATTAGCCCTGTTGTTTAAGCACTTGATTTATTTTTGAACTTATAAATCAGAATATTCGAACTCGATGTTTGTTCCGCAAGAACTTGGATGTTTTTTTTTAATTAAAAAAATATTTTTTTTTATCTCAATCTTACACTAATTAAATTTTATAAAAATATAAATATTAAAAAAGCAGGGTTGGCATTCAATAACTGTTCATAGCAACGATTGGATATCACAGTAACATTAATAGCGGTATGGAAATTTAAAAAAAGCGATTCCATTAAAGACATGTTTCCTCTTATGTAAACGATTTTAGTTTTCTATTTAACCTGTTTGATTTTGAAAAATCTTGAACTAGTTAAAGTCAAAATAACGCTAAAATACCGAAACGACGATTTTTAACGTTATTTTGTTGATGTAACAAAATATAAAGGGTAGAATTTTGAAATAAACTCTGTAAAGACACATGCCACTATTGGAATCGTAGATTTAAAACGTTCATAACGGCATTGGTGTGGCCGTGGCAGGAAACTGCGTTTGTAATGAAAAGGTAGTGTTTGCCAACCATGAAAAAAGTAAGCACATGCTCAAGGAACTTGTGCTGTACATATTTGTCGTTGTTTCAGTTGTAATACTGTATCTTTATTTTTAAGTAAAAAAACAGTCATTTGTAGAAGAAATTTAATTTTTGACTACAATTGTAGTTCATTTAAAAAACAAACCACATTAAATTACAGTATTATGATTTTACATTCATAATAAAACGAATCCCTGAAGATGTCGGAAAATACCGACGAAAAGTAGGAATACGAAAAATGAAATAAAAAAGTCTTTTATTTACGTTTAGAAAATCCATGACCTTGAAAGCCTGATTAGAATAACTCTAAAAATAACACAAAATTTAATTGAAAAAGGTCGAAATATATATAAATCAAAACAAATTAATGTTTGTTTATTTTTTACAACACTGACTGAACCACTCATTAATAATACAATTGTAGTTAATTTTTTGAACAGTAAAAAACAACTGACTATGTTAGTTGAATTTACTAAAATGTAAGTCGTTCTTTTTTCAAGTGAAATTTCATTTGTTTTTGCTACATTTGCAGTGGTCTTTACCTTTATTAAGTGCAGAAAATAAATTAAAATAAACCTAACATTAATCCATAAAATAACTTTTTTGCTAAACTTTCAATAAAAAATAGTTTTTAATTTTAACGAAATAATAAAAATCCAAAAATAGATCCGGTCATTTTTTAATAATAGCAAATAAACATGTTTTGCTGACATATTAAACGTTTGTCAAAAAATCGTCATTTTGGAAGCAAAAATCGTCAAATCGTCATTTAATAATTTAGGTACTAAAAATCGTCAAAATGACGATAAATCGTCAAACCTGGCAACAGTGTTTATACTACATAAGCATTTTATAGTCTCTTTACAACTCTGCTCATTTGAAGTTTAACATTTTCTATCGTACGGTCTATACTAGCAATAAATATGCGGAAATATATTGCAGTATATGTCAAAATGATGTTATCTCTAGTGTGGACCACTCTATTGCTTACATATTTATTGCCGTACATATATGTTGCAATAAGTTTTTGGCAATATTCGGCAACACTTATTGCCAACATATTACGTCAAAATTAGTTGTCATTTTAGTTTGACGTTTATAGAAAAGGAGAAAAGGAAATAATTATAAAATAATTTTTGGAAAAACACTTGTAACAATGTGTACACAGTTTTCTTGTAATTTAACAAACAAGATTCTTTAAAAAAAACTTAATTTTTTTCTTATTATTTATGAATACACAAAATGGCCACGCTCTTAATGTTTTGTTTTTATAACCTTTCTCTTTGAAATTTTCTAAAATATGAGTTACCATAAATACGTGTTCACCACCCTAAACATAAGCTTAGCAATAATAATTTTTTTACTGTTATTCTGCCGACGTATTTCGAATATTGTCAACATATTTATTGCTAGTATAGACCGTACGTATGAAATAGGAAAATTCTTTTTACAGAACACAACATTTAATAAAAGCAGTAGGGCATGCAAATTACAATATATATATTTAATGGACATAAAACACGATTTAGCCTTAATAAAATATGAACAAAATAAATGGATATCCTAAAATAAAATAAAATCTAAAGTAAAAAAAAAACAATATAAAGAAAATAAATATAAATTACCCACGACATTAACTGACATTTAAAACCTTTAAAATAAATAATAATAAAAAAAAAAATAAAAAAAAACACTTTCAAGCTTATAAATTGATTGAAAGTCAATTAAGGATCAAGAATATTGCATGTTTGTTCCTTCAAATTTGATATTCAAATTTCCTTAAACAATGGTCAAATTATTTGAACTATAAAACAGTTTTAGAATAAAACAAATGTATAATACCTCTGAATGACACTGCTGGTCAAACAATAAATTTGCACAATTTATTTTTTGTTTGGAAATTCTCTAAACATAATCACATTCAATTTTATGTACATGTGTCACAAACTTTTAATAGTAGTAATAGGGTGACCATTTGTACTGATTTGATCAGTACATACATGTACACTAGTTTTAATCACGTGTACTGAATTGTTTTGATTTTTTTAAATTTGAAATGATTTTTTCCATGATTAGAAATTGATACTTTTTTCCACAGAAAAAATTTTGATCCATTTAAAATAAAGTTTTCAGAATAAGCGAGATTTTCTACAAACAGAAAGCACTCAGAACCAAATGTTTTTTCTACATAAAATTTTTTATACTGATGAAAGCTGTAAATGAAGTTCTTGAAAACTAAAAATATTTACGTGAAACTCCTGTTTAAATATTACATTTGTTGGAATCCGAGAGCTTCAATATTTTAAAATTTTGGGTGTTTTTAGAAAAACAAATGTTCAGCACCAAAAGTGGAAAAGTCGTCGGTTTGCATATTTTTCAAAAGACAACATATTTTTAAATCTAAAGCTTTCCTTTACGAACACTTTTTGGAGTGTTGTATGAACAGAGAACAATTGCTAGAATTTAGAGATGGGCTCCTGAGTGAATTTTTACTCACACTCACGAGAGAAAATTTCAAACTCACGCAAACTCATCCACGAGTATTTTGTTACTACTCACTTACGCTCTCATGAGTAAATTGAGATCACTAGGCATTCACGTGAATCACGCAAATTCACGAAACAAAATCTTATTGAAAAAAAATAAAATGTAAAAATTAAGGTAAATTGTGAATTTTTTCCTCAAAAATTCTCTGAATATGTAATTTTGTCATTTTTTGTATTTTAAAAACGCAAAAACATTAAATCGGGGAAAAAATTAAAAAAAAATATTTATTTAAAGAGATTTTTTTTTGTAAAATTCACTCACTCAAAAATTTGGCTCACGCATACTCACTCACGAAGAATTTGTTCCTACTCACACTCTCTCACTCTCACTTGAGTAAAATCAGTTTCCATTCACAATACGCGTTATCACGCGTGATTCACGTGAATCATGCAAAATTCTACCCAAGTGACCATCTATACTTGAATTAATTTTTTTCAAGGTCTTAACGTGTTCCGCACAGATATCTTTTTGACGAGATTTAATGAAATTTTTCTTAAAACTAATAAAGCTTCTTCACATAGTTATAGTTTTTATGAAACTGCTTTAAATTAAACTTTTCATTGAAGTTTTTACTAAATAATAATATTTAATAAATAATAAATTTTATGAAAAACTGTATTAATCTAATAAAAAGTTTCAATGGCGAATTTTAGCGAAACTTCTTTGATTTAATGCAAAAATATATAATTCTCTCAGTGTATAATTTAATTCATAAAAAATAGCTGACAAGGGGAGTCTCCCGATGGGTTCTCTCCGATCTTAATGAAATTTGGATATGTGATAAAGTAGAAAAAATAAGGGTTAAAAGGTGGGGCCAAAGTTAATAAATTTTTTTAAGAAAACATGTCTGAAACTTATCAAATGTACTCGAGAAAAGAAATATGTTTATACAAATATTGTCTATGTTGGGGTTGCCATTTATTTAAAATATTTAAAATTCGGATAAAGTCGAAAAAGCCGAACAATTACGAATACCGGAAGAAGCTCAGACACCCCCGAAATAAAACTTAGTAGACATTAATATACATATTTTTTAGCTTAATACAACTATAATGCTTTAGCAGAACTCCAGTTTTAATATCACTTAAAAGACATTTTTTTTTTAATATTTAACAAAAATAAACGGACATGTGTCGCATACCAGTTAATGCGTCTCTAAAAGCTCTTTAATTTAGTACCCCATTTGTCTAAAATTTCTCAGAAACAATTCGAAATGAGCCGAAAAAATTAAAAATGGGATAATTTTTTAACCCACTTTTAAACCCCAAAACATGTGATGGGCCTCTAAAAAAATACGTTTCTCTTATTTTGATCTTTAACGCATATCCAAATTTAGTCAAGATCGAAGAGAACCCATCCCCTTGTGAGGCAGAAATTTATTTAAATAAATTTTGGTAATTTCCATAATCTCAACTTACTTTTGTAGTCCAAATTTCCCGTTAATCTAGATTTTTCATCACAAAATTTATATTTTTAAAAAATGTTCTACTGATTTTATGTCAGAAAAAAATGGTCACCCAAAGTATTCCACTCTTCTCTTGTATCACAATTTTTTGTTTATTCAATTCAAATAAAGAAATAAATTAGATATAAAACAATTTCAAATTCAGATATGGAAAATTGAAAACGAAAGCACGAGAAGAGGAGTATAGTATAGCCGGAATGGGACAGACAAAAAAACACAAGTAGCAAACTGTGTGTGTTAAAATTAAATTAATGCAAATTGTAATTGGTGGTGCTGCTACTTTCTTACACTCTACAAAATACGATGACAAAAAAAAAAAAAAAAAAAAAAAACAAATGACCTTCGACAGACTGGCTGACTGACTGAACGAAAGACTTATAAGCACCTGACCTAGTTTTCAATATTATTTGTCATTACTTAGAATAACGAAAAACAAAAATATAAACTTGGAATACAATTAACTAAAAAAAAAATATCGGTTAACATTATATCACACTCATCCATCTTGAACAGTTATTGAAAGTATCAATTTCAATTAACACAATTAGAATTAAATACTATGGCTCTTTTTTAATAAGATCATCGGTTAGCATAAAAATTATAATTATAAATGTTTATTAAAAAAAAAAAAATTTACAAAAACTAGATTGTCTTTTATTAACTAATTCATACTAATTCAAAACATATTAGCAGGAATTTTCTTAATTTCGGTTACGATTAAGATTTTTGAATAATAACGGTTACGAAATTTAAATCAACGGGTTTGAAATTGATTCGCTATTTTAGCGGTTACAGTATACGTCCATTGAATATAAACCTAACTTGATGGTTATACGATCAAGTTTTGCCTATCAAGTTTTAATACACTCATACTTTTTTACCAATACACTCACACTTTTTAAAATTGAAACGAACTTGCTTCAGATTTCTGTTTCAAGTGGAGTGTATCAATTTACGTTCAAGAAAACAGCTGATTACAATTCTTTTGAAATTGCTTTCAACTTACGTACAGCCTACGTCACAGCTGTCAATCTTGATCGTGTGCCTGCAGGGTAAACGTTAAGTTTAGCATTTGTGTGGATTTGTAATTTATCGTAAATGTTTCCGTATCATATTTGTCAATTTACGATCCAAGAACTAATTCATAGAGCCGTATTAACACTCAATAATATTTTCAAGAGAGAAATGATATAGACAGGAAAGTGGACAAATTATAATAGATGGTTGCTAAAGGAGTGTTGTACATTTCAATAAGCGAAATCTGCTCGAAATAAGCCCTGCTGGAACTGGTCAATTGACTCTTTCATAGGGTAAGTCGCAGACTGGTACATATTTAGAGAAGCCGGTACAGAAAAATCTACTGAAAATGATAATTAAAACCAAGTTTAGCCACGCAAACTAATAACGGTATTGGTATCGATTTTTTGTTTGTTACGATATTGGTATAGGTATTCCATTCGTATCGGTATCGGTATAACATATACCGAAACATTAATAGCTGTGCGTACCGGTATTATTAAAACTATTTAAAAAAAATATCAAAAACATTTTATATTATTTAAAAAAACTCAAATTTGTTAATTTGTATATAAAGTATTAAATGTATTTGCACAATAAGTAAGAGCGACTCACGAAAAAGAGTTTAATTTATCCACCCCTCAAAATGTACCTTGGTATGTTTTATGATGATTTCCAAAATATTTCGTGAGTAACAATGAGATACCGTGAGTTGCACCATTTAAGAAAAATTGTATTTTTCTTAGTTTTTCAAAGAATTTTTTACTTTAACTAATGACATACAATATAAGTATTATATGAAAGGCTTCTTAAAGCGCTTCCACCGGTATGTAAAACATATCGACGCATGTCAAGAGATATCTCAGTAAAAAATATTTCGTGTTTTTAGAAGCAGAATAAGACACATGCGCTGATGTAATTGCTTACTATCACATAATACTGAGAAACAGCAATTGAAACGAATAATTTTCGTATAAAAATAAACAAAAACAAATTTTGAGCTTACTGTTTTCCCTAACAAGGACGCAGGTTGTAAGCAGCTTACCCTAATCCCTTATAAGGATGCAGCTTGTAATGCAGGAAGTTTCATATCGTAGATTTTAAACGATCTGTACCAATTTTCCCGAGTGATTTCCGATTGTGTTTGGTGTTTTTGAGTAAGTAAATAATAACAAATAATTAGTCATTTAACTGTTTCTGAAGAGCTAGCACGTAGAGCGGTAAAAAAGTAAAATGATTACTTTATGTGTCTAAAATTTTAACAACAAAAATTTAATATCTGTAGAATTTTATGCGAAATAAATTATATGCATATAATTACTTTTATTTATCATAAAATTACTTTTAATCGTAATAATGTAGACATTAAATATGATTTTACTGAAAGCCTTAAAATCACAGCTTTCTATAAGGTCTGAAATCCGAGCTTATTATGCCCAAAAGTAATGCTTCCAAGTGGGAATTCGCCATATAAAAAGCATGGCATATGTAAGCAGGTTTGTAAGGGATTCTTCTTGGCTTACTCCCTTACAAACCTGCTTGAATGTAAGCAGCGTTTTTTACTGGGATCCTTTTTTCAGCGATATTTTTTTTTTTTAAATATATTGTTTTAGGTCTTTTATCCGGAGATTTTTGTCATTTAAATCTCAAATTGACATATTTCAATCCTTAGTCGATATAAGTAAATACTAGTTTCAGTTTTTTTTTTTTTTGAAATTCGCACTAGTTCGCATTTTACCAAGAGTGCAATATGGTGAAAAAACTATGTCGTAATCATATCAAAATCGATATTAAAATTTTTCTTTGGGCAAGTACATCATCTACGTATGCAAATATTTTTGAATTTTGCAACGACAGTAGGTTTTCGAACTCTATTGACTCGTTGGAGCATCGTCGGAATGTAGGTTGTGTGACTTTGTTCTATAGATATTACCATGGGAAGTGTTCTGCTGAGATAAGCCGACTCATCCCGAGGGACCGGGTCTCTGTTCGTACTACCCGCTTGTAGATCTCATCCGTTTGTTGTCTATAGCCCGGCAAATCGCACAACGCATTACAGAGAAAATTCGTTTTTCAGTCGCACTAGCCGTATGTGGAATTGTCTCCCTGCGGAGGTCTTCCCTGCAAATTACAATTTAGAAAAATTCAAGTCAAATTTCCACAAACACTACTCCCTCTTTCCTCCTCCCCATAACATATTTTCCTGATATCAACACAATGCAATGCATTAGTAGGAGGCATCTCCAGAGTGTTGGTTCAACGTAAAAAAAAAAACAAATTAATCCAATCTGCAAATGTATTCGGTTTCTAGTTGATGCAAAGATGATAAAGTAGCTAAGGAGAAAAATTCCACGTCATAACTTTATTCGCGAATTAAAAAGCATAAATTGTTGCATTTTTAAAACAAAAAACTATAAAATTTTGAATTCGCGAAAAAATTATGCCGCTAAAAAAGTGCGTTATGGAATTTTTTTTCTTTAAGACGAATTTTCATCCTTACATCAACTAGAAATTCAGTCGGCTGCAGACTGGATTAATTCAAATTTGTGTCTTCAAAATTAAATTTACAAAATTTTAAATTAAATCCACACATAGGTAATGCACTTGACTAAAGCACAAATTTAATACCGATATTAAACTGACTAGAGCATAGATTTCATACCATTTTGAATTTTTGCTAAAACGCGTACTAGTGCGAATTCAGAAAAAATGTGAAATACGTATTTACTTAAATCGACTAAAGATTAAAATATGTCAATTTGACATTTATATCATAAAAATCTCTGTACAAAAAATATAAAAATTCTTCTTTTTTACAGAACATTCCTGAAAAAAAGGATATGTCTGGACATTAGGGAGGGTCGATTTAAAAATCGCTCAACGTTCAAGGAAAATCGTATTCTAGGGATCAAAATAAGAAACTTTTCCGAAGGAACCATACCTCTAAAACGAATTTTGATGTCCCGACTTTTGACCCGTAGGGCCAAATTTTGAAAAAATCCCACAGGTGTTTCGTTATTGGTATTGTATCGGTTATCAATTTGCAACGGTTTTGAAACGGATAACGGTATTTGAAAGTTATTGTTGGCCAACCTTGTTTAAAACAACTGTAAATTCAGTTAAAAAGGAAACAAAGGTAGTAATTACAAAACAACTGACAATTTTTTACTTCAAAATTTTTGCAACAACTGAAAAAATTGGTAAAAAAAACTACTGTTTTTCTAACAGTTATTTTTCGGTATTTTAAAAATATATTTTAACAAATAAATTTAGTTTTCTTTCGATTACAACAAAAAAACATTTTTCCTATATCTATAAAGTCGCAATTTCAAACCGTACTCCAGTAATAACATTTTTATTCATTAAATTTACATTCATAAAAAAAAATTAGTACAAAAGACTGTTAAACGGGTTCTAATTCAGTTGACTAATGTTTTCTGTTGCTTACGTTTAAATCAGTTATTTAGCTAAAGTTATTAGTTTTTTTATTTCACCACAAGAACAAATTTCATTCGTATTTGAACTAATTTTTCAACCTAATATTTAGTAATTCGTGATTCTAAATTTTACAAATTCGACAGTTAATTTAACCCTTAACAATTGATTTCAAAAAATTATTTTTTTGGGTCTCCGCCATCAGTCTCACTTTTATATGGTGTTTTTTTTTTGTATTTTTTATATAATCTTAAAATATGCTCGGAAACTAAGCAAGAAAAAGCAAAATGGACCAAAAACTATATACCTATATACTCTTTATTAACCACTTATATTCCCGTTAATAAATATTGTCAGATCCGGAGAGATCATTTTAGCAGAACATTTTTAAAATATTTTTTTACATATCATACTTTACAAATTTTTACATATTATACTGAAAGATGAACTCATAGGTCGTCCTTTTTCGCTATGCTGCCATATTTTAGGAACATTTCGCGTTTTTCCCATGAACCGCACTTTATTTATATTTTTTCTTTACACGAAATAATTGGTCAGATTGCTCTTTTACGAATGCGATATTAGATGATAAATTGAGCAAAAATTGTAAAATATAGTAAAAACTGAGAAAAATGCGGATTTACTTGTTAATGCTGCACATTTACGAGGACGGTCCCAAAATTAGTCGACCTGAAGTATAGATGGCGAAAGCCTTATAAAACATATGTATGTTTTAAGTTTCAAGGCGCCACGTTGTTTAGTATTTTTTTGGAGTCATCACAAATAAACGATCTCAGTGAATTTGCAATTCAATACTTTCATTTGAAAGGTATGCTCCTTCGTTTACGATTATAAACTTTTGGGTGGCTGAGTTTAAACGAGGTCGAACGAGCTGCCAAGATGAACATCGTAGTGGTCGACCATGGTTCACGCCAGAAACGGTTAAGAAAATCTACAAAATGGTATGGGATGATCGTCGGCTGAAGGTGCGTGAGCTGGCTGAAAGTGCTATCGCATCGCATATTGAAAGAAAATTTGGAGATGAGAAAGCTGTGCGCAAGATGGGTGCCGCGTTTGCTCACAATACAAAAACAGAGTCGTGAAGATGTCTCAATAGAGCGTTTGGCGATGTTTTACCTCAAAAACACTAGTTTTTGCGTCGATTCGTAACCATGGATGAGACATGGGTAGACCACTTCACACCTGAGACAAAGTAACAGTCAAAGCAGTGGATTTATTGTAGAGTTTAAATGATGAAATCAAGAAAAAAAAGGCTGCATTTGGCGAAAAGAAAGTGTTGTTTCATCAAGACAATGTACCAGTTCACACATTCACTATTGCGATGGCCAAAATTAATGAATTAAAGTTCGAGTTGCTTCACCACGCACCTTATTCGCCATATTTAACTCCCTCGGATTATTTTCTATTTCCAAACTTGAAAAAATGGCTCGGTGGTAAAAGATTTGCCAACAATGAAGTGGTGGCGTCTGCTGTTGATGCCTATTTTAAGGAGCTGGATAAGTTCTTACTATAAACAGGGTATGAAAGCTATTGAATATCGTTGGGAATAGTAAGTATATCGAGCTAAAAGGAGATTATGTTGCGAAATAAAATTTTTTTACCAATTTTGGGACGCCCTAGTAATAATTAAATTTGATACCCGAATATTAATGAATGTCTTTTATGTATTTACCATAAAAAACAAACATTAAATATTTGATTTTTAAAATTTTATGTATAAAATACTGCGTTAGACAAAAATTTTTAAAAACTCAAAGAAATGTTGTATTTTTTTTTAAATAAATGACGAAATTTAACTGTTTACTGCAAAAAAATAAATTTTTGGTAGTTGTTTGTGGCGGTATGAAACAAGACCCCAATGAAATAAGGCCCCAAACCGAAAATGAAGTAAGGCCCCAAAAATTTCGATAAAAAAAATTGGGGTGTTATTTCATTTTTTGGGACTTTATTTCATTTTTTTTGGGACTTTATTTCATAATGAAATTAGGCCCCAATATGAGAAATGAAATAAGTCCCCAAATAATATTTTTGGGGTGTTATTTCATTTTCTTAAAAAGCACAATTTTTAAGTAATATAAGCAAATAACCGTTATAATTACTGCATGAATTATCAAGTTATTAATGTAAATAGTTATTTGCTATTAGTAAGTGAGATTATACCGTGTAGTAATTTTGAAGTTTCTTTTATGTCGCACGCAGAAAAAAAACCCCTAAGACCGGCCGAAGGCCGCCACCCAGAAGAACTTGTTTTTCAAATCAGATGTCGAATCCGTTAAAATCTTATATTTTTAAGACATCAAGTAATTTGTAAAAACAAGTTTATCTGTGTGGCGGCCTTCGGCCGCTCTTAGGGGTTTTTTCCTCCGTAGAACGCGGCAGACGGCTTCGCGAAATAAAGTTTTTTCTGCGTGCGATTATACGATTTATAAATTTAGTTTTATTTTGTGATATACTACTAAAAAATATTAAAAAAAACTGTATTGATATACTAAATATTATTAATCTTTTTATTTTAAAAAGGCTGAAAAAAAAAATTCGCGCAATTTTTTTTTCAGCCTTTTTACTATGTATTAATTAGGAATAAAGAAATATTTCAAAGTAATATATAATTTTGTTTTGTTTTTTTTTATTGGGGCCTTATTTCATTTTCAAAATGGGGCTTTATTGCATTACGAAATAAAGCCCCAAAAATTGGGGCGTTACTTCATTTTGTTTTGGGGTGTCGTTTCATTTGGTTGGGGGTTTATTTCATTTTTTTTTTTGGGGTATTGTTTCATAATGAAATAAAGCCCCAAAAAATGGGGCGTTATTTCATTTTTGGTTTGGGGACTTATTTCATTGGGGTGTTGTTTCATACCGCCGTTGTTTGTAATGCCAAAGTTGTTTGTAATACTTAAAAACAAGAATTACTAATAAACATACAATTGTCATGTAGTAATTGTCAAACTTTTTTAAAAGGTCTTCATTCGAATTGGTATACACCTTGGATAATCCGGGAGGACGTGAATCCGGAATCTTAAATTCCTTAGAAGCTTTGATTACAAATAATTAGAGATTTAATGAATATTCGGTTAATATTAGGTATTTAGTATATTCGACATGTTTTAAATATTCGGCCGAATACTTTTATCTAAATATTTTTATCTAAAAAATTGAGGAAATCAAGTTTTTCACAAATTATGTTTCTTTAAAACGACAAACTCGGCCGTTTGTATTGGTTTAAGATGATTTTTTACCTAAAAAAGTTTTATTATTCTATTTAATTTTGTCTATATCTAAAGTACAGTGTACTTTTATATGATATTTATAAAGTTTAGGGGACTTTTATATGAAAATGTATGAAAGAAGTATTCGGCAAATATCCGGTATTTGGTTTAAACCGAATACCGAATATTCGGTATTCGGTAAAGTGCCGGATACACTATTCGTGACATCTCTACTAAATTTCGTTCTCGAGGCATTTTGCACCTTAATGTTTGCCCAACTCTAAAAGAGTTAACAAAATAAAAACACTTTAGAACAACCGAAAGCATTGGAATCATTGAATTAAATACAATTTAACTGCTTATGGTTACGCTTGACGGAGAAAATCGTGCAAGAAACTAAATCATCATTATCAACTTCATCATCGTCGTCGTCATTTTTATCATCATCTTCATCGTCATCATTATAAATTGTGAATTCAGGTGTAAAACTAAGTACTTTGGCATAGATACTACTATATTATATTTTGTGTGTTCATTGTGGAATAATAAGTAAATTAGAAGTATTTATGTACTTACTGTTTTTGTGTATCCCAGCGAAAAATTTGTTTCTTTCAGTGAAAATTTAATGCAAGAATTTAATGTTATCAACTACTTTTTCAACATTTTTTTGGGTTGTATGAGCATAGAGCGTAGTACAAAATAAGTGTTTGATCAAAATTTCTTGATTTTTTTTTTTTATTTAAACAAAAAGTTTAAAGAACTTTAATCTATCTATTTAATTGCTAAAGTTTTTTTTTTTTGTTTTTAATTTTAATTTTATATCTATCAAACAAACAGAAATTATAGAAAAAACCAGTTTATAAGTGATTTTTCTAAACTTATTATTAGGGCAACCAAAAAATAGCATTAAAACAGTGCTTTAGCGCTTAAAAAAATTTCAGTTTTTTTTTAAATCGTTACCACAAAAAAAAATGTTCGTTGGAAATTCGTCAGTCAAATAAAATTGCAATAGAGAAATTGTTTTCCTTATGCTTTAAAGTTCAAAAAATATTTTTATAAACCAATTTGTTCTTAATTAACTGTCAAATGTTACAATAAATTTTCGACTTTCAATTTAAAAAAAATGAGGATTGCAAAAAAAAGCAAAAAAGCCGTATTTTAAAAGAAAAAAGCTAAAATAAGCCTAATTTTCTAAGAAAAAAGTCAAAAATAAGCTAATATTTAGAAAATAAGCTTAAATAAGTATATATTAAAAATAAACTCCAAAAAAATCTCTAACAAATATAGCTTAAAATGTTCGTAATTTCAAGATCAGAATTTGTGTTCAATCTAAATAGTTCTGTCCTTTCAAATAAAAAACAAGCTCTAGCTTATTTTTTGTTGCCCTAGTTATTATATTAGTATTGCACATTTATCAATAAAAAGCTGCTGCTTCTAAAATTCAGTTCTACATCAGCTGTCCAAATTGATTAGGACACTATTATCGGCATAGTTGCGGATGGATTAGAAAATGTAATGTTAATAATAAATCACTTAAAACCTTTCTATTTACTTTTCATTTAAATCAAATGGTTCTTGTTATTTATTTTTTAACGACTGACAAATCAGTTAAAACAAATGAATAGTAGGTTAATAAGAAATATTAGAATATGAAATTGTTTCAGTTTTTTTTTTTGTTTCATTCGATTTTTATCTACAAAATGTAGACACACACATTACAAACAGATCTTTTTTGAATGGCTTTAGTATGTGATTAAACATTTTCCAGATGTCTCCATTTGAATTGTATAAAGAAACAATTTTAATAAAAAAAGGATACAAAAACGGACCAGTGTCACTGGTTTGAATCGAACCTACAACCCCCGAACTAATAAGCTAGCACGCTACCAACTAGCCTACAGATTATTTTGAACAAATTTATAAGTTGAAATAAATATTTCTTTGAAAAATAAATGCATGTTCCTTTGTTTTTAACTTAACTGAAAACTACAAACAGTAAACTATGTAATATTCTGTGTGTAGTATTAGACATTAGTGTGTTTATACTCTAATCCCACAATTTCGATAATCGATTGGATGAAGTTGGGTGAATTATCCATGGAAATTGTTCTATATAGAAATAAAGCAACACTTGAGTTTTTTACAAAACATGGCCTATAGAGTTTTATTTCTCAACAGGTTTGACTATCAAATGTTTTTTATATTAACGTGGGATTCGGCAGACGAGTAAGGAATAAAATTTGGTTACTTTTTTTTTTTTTTTTTTTAAAGAGAAGCAACATTCAGGAAATTCTTCCTATTAATTAATGTGTTGCTTTCTTTGGAAAGGGGATAGTGGAAAGATGAAAGGTGGTGAAAGATGAAGGGCTTCAAACATGGTAACACTGTAATTGCGCGAGTAGATAAGTCTTAGAGCAGTTGTTGCTCGCCACCTGATGTAGAGTTAGCGAATTTATTGAAGCTTTTTGTTTCATAGCCCTGATTCCGTATTTTACTTCGGTGGGGTTAAGTGCTATGGGAACACCGAAGGTGGGCGCCGCGATACATATAAGTGGCAGAAAACTCATACATATTATTTTTCTAAATTGATGTTGTCGTCACCGGGAATCGAACCCGGGACCATCTGTGTAACAGTCGAACGCGCTAACCATTACACCACAACGCCCACAACAGCAACGAAAATCGGATTAGACAATGAAATTAAGGGCATAATCGAGTAATTCAGATATCTATCTATTGATCTAAATTACGGAATTGTTAAATTGATCATTTACAAAGATAAAATCAGTAGCAGTTAGGAAATATATATAAATTGTGTATGTCCATAATAATATGACCAGCCACTGAATGTATGAAAAATCAACTTTAGATTATGCATATCAAGTTGTTTTTTAAACACGTTGTTATTTTTTATATCTCAAACTTCCACGCTGTATTATTTCTATATTATGAGAAAAGACACAGATGCTTACACTCAGGAAATTAAGAAGGTAAAAGTGATTGTCTAAATTAGTGATTTTTCCTTTTCTCATAAAAAAAAATGACTACAATAGCAGTTAAAACTACTACTACCGTTTACTACCCGAATGACCTAAATGTAGTTACTGAAGAAGAGTACTAAATGTTATATCGAAATTTGCATAATTAGTTAAATGCCTTCATTATTTGCAAACTATCTATAACTATCAAAATTAAAAATTTTAAGATAGGTCAACTACTTTCTTGGTTATAACAACTAACATACACCCAGACAATCGAAATTCTTCTGTAGTGGAAAAATTTGTTGTATCAATCAAAAAAAAAATTCGGTCGCAGCAACAGAAACATTCGATTAACAATGTTGGCCATCATCGATACTGTTTTCTGGGTGTATAAACAAAAGAGGATTCAATCTGCTCTGCAACCCCTGTTAAACGTTCTCTTAAATTTTATATGTCAACAGTGATTAAGGCTGAGTTTTTGGGATGTCAGTTAAACTTGGTTTAGTTAAACCGATAAAGAATTTTGTCTGCCATTTCCAAGTTAATTAACAAACATTTGTCGGAACCAATTCATCTTGTTTAAAATTTTGGTATAATAAAACAAAATAAACGACAAGACGGAAAGAGTATTATATTTACAAACTATTTATCTACGTAAGTTTAAGGATAATCTATATACGTAAGAGAAACAGTTTTTGTGTTTTTTAAATGAGAATTCTTTAATATAAATAAAGAAATTGTTGTGTAGACTTTACAAAACTTATGCAGAAAATATATTAAACTTTAATCGTAATTAACTTTATAATTTAGAGGCCCATAAACGTAACTCCTAAAGAAAGATTTTGAATACAACATTTGGTACCCAGTATTTGTTTTTTGTATCCAATGAAATGACAAAACACTCAAAAATTCTTGATTTGCGAAATGTGAGGCATTCAGACAAAAATTTTTATAAATATAGTCACCATAGATATTACAAAAACTATTTGGATCGTTAATGCACCCCTTCATGATGTAGACATTAGAGAAATTACAAATATTTATCTAAAACGCGACCACAATAGACAGAAGTTGATGTTCAATGTTCAAAAAAACTGAGTATATTCGAAGTCCAGGACCTCGAATTAGTAAAAATCCATTATTATATTTTATGCAACAAATTTGATATTATTGTGTAATGGTTGGTTTTATACCAATTCCGGACATTTTTCGACCGGCTAAAAATGTTGCTTACATATAATTAATTGAAGGAAGATTTTAAACGAATGAAAGTTTTAGTTAATGGCAATATACAAATTTTTTAACATTTTCTGATTTTGTCCGCTCAAAAAATAAGTTAGTAGAAAAGTTAGTAAAACGCCATGTAAATCAATTATACTATTTTTCAGCAAATTTTTTGCTGAAATTGTGTTTACAGCTAAGAGTTTAGTTATACTTATTCAGCACTTAACTGTTTTGAACTAATGTTTTACTAATATTTTACTAATATTTTACTAATATTTTAGTAATATATTTCGCTAAAAAATTGTGCTGATAAGCACATTAATAGTTTGGACGACAATCAGATTGAATGATATACGCAGAATGTGGTAGATGTAGCGGCATATCAATATGTAGTAGAGACGAGGAAAATGACACATACTAAAAAGTACAACTCTTGTTAGATATATGTATATAAAATCAACTATGGAAGGTTTTTGTATATATTTTCATACATAAAGCAAAAGAACGCCAACAATATGTATACATATAAATTGTATGACTTAAATTTTGAGTTGCACCGGCATGTCGAAGTAATTTTCTATTAATTAAATTAAAGACAAAATAAAATATTTAAATTTAATAAATATTAAATGTGTATTTGTAAACTAAATGTTAATAGGGATTATTAATGAAGTGTGGTTCAATTGCAAACAAATATACCTACAGGTAGACAGACTTAAGCGAAAGACAAGGACACACATTAAGTTGATTCTTAAAAAAAAAAACAATCCTGGGTTAGATTAAGATTCAAGAAAAAAAAATTCTCCAATTTTTTGAAAATTTTCGAAAAAAAATTTAGGGATCAAAAAAAATTTACACAAAAATTTTTTCAACTCAGGAAAAAAAAATTTAGTTTTTTTTAAATTGTTAACCCTTATCTACACTAGGCCAAAAAAAAAATAGCAAAAATTCTGCATTATTTTCACAGCTCGAATTACGAATAAATAATTAATAATTTTAATATTGCAAATATTAAAATAATTTTGGTGGTTTAGAAAACACATCAAGGCGATTTAAAAAAAATAATACTGAAGGGAGCCCCTATCCACTTTACAGATTTAATTGTGCCAGATATTTAATATTTCGGAATTAAGTAATTTTCTTCTAATAAAGCAATTTACAATGTAAAATTACTTTCTTTCACCAGAAATATATTTAAATTTTTTTTTTTTTATTAAAAATACTGACTTTCTTCCAAATCCGACAAAATTAAATCGGTCCAGACGGTATTGGTATTTTATTCGTAATTGGAGCTGTGAAAATAATGCAAAATTTTAGACATTTTTTGGTCTGGTGTAGTTTAAGGTTAACAATCTTATAAAAACTAAATATTTTTTTCTGTAATGGAAAACATAATTCAAAAAAAATGTTGTGTTCATTTTTTTGAAGTTTTTTAAAAAAATTATTTTTATAAAAATTTGTACTTTTTGAAAGTCGGTAAAATTTTTAAAGTCTGGTAGAGACCCCTAAGTATTTTTCGAAAATTTTGAAAAAATTAGAGAATTTTTTTTTTTCATAAATCTTAATCTAACCCAGGGTTGTCCCGTCAAAAATTTGACGTTTTTAAAAATAAGAAGCAGGTTAATACACATCTTAGGTAATTTTTGATGTTTGGTATTGCTTATTGCAAAAAAGGGTTGTATGTGTCATATTTTGTTATTTTTTTGTTTCGTTTCTAGACTTACTGCATTTGTCTTCCTTACTGACCACTTAAATGTGCGTACTACGACTCAAATTCGGTTATTACGATTTTCAAACGGTTTGCACAACTTAACATTAGATTTCACAACTAAGTTCGGTTAATTCAAGTGAATTTTAGTTGCAACACACAATATATTAATAAATCTAATGTAAATATCGTTGTACTAACTGAATTTATAAGTTATTACCATTAATCAGGAGCGGTTCCAAGGGATGGGGGGTGGAAAATTGGCGGTATGAAACAAGACCCCAGTGAAATAAGGCCCCAAACCGAAAATGAAGTAAGGCCCCAAAATTTTCGATAAAAAAAAATTGGGGTGTTATTTCATTTTTTGGGACTTTATTTCATTTTTTTTTTTTTGGGACTTTATTTCATAATGAAAAAAGACCCCAATATGACAATAAGACATCAAGTAATTTGTAAAAACAAGTTTTTCTGTGTGGCGGCCTTCGGCCGCTCTTAGGGGTTTTTTCCTCCGTAGAACGCGGCAGACGGCTTCGCGAAATAAAGTTTTTTCTGCGTGCGATTATACGATTTATAAATTTAGTTTTATTTTGTGATATACTACAAAAAAATATTAAAAAAAACTGTATTGATATACTAAATATTATTAATCTTTTTATTTTAAAAAGGCTGAAAAAAAAATCGCGCAATTTTTTTTCAGCCTTTTTACTATGTATTAATTAGGAATAAAGAAATATTTCAAAGTAATATATAATTTTGTTTTTTTTTTTTTTATTGGGGCCTTATTTCATTTTCAAAATGGGGCTTTACTGCATTACGAAATAAAGCCCCAAAAATTGGGGCGTTACTTCATTTTGTTTTGGGGTGTCGTTTCATTTGGTTGGGGGTTTATTTCATTTTTTTTTTTGGGGTATTGTTTCATAATGAAATAAAGCCCCAAAAAATGGGGCGTTATTTCATTTTTGGTTTGGGGACTTATTTCATTGGGGTGTTGTTTCATACCGCCTGGAAAATTACATCCCCCAAAATAATATTTTTCAATACAAAAATGTAAAAAAGATTAAAAAATTAATTGAAAATACTCTAAGGGAGGGAACCCAAAACCTTTTCCTGGATCCGCACATGCCACTTATATACACTTTTCAATTCGGTTGGCACTTTATGTTCGGTTGGCACTGTGTGTGAAAGATAGTTTTGTTTATGTTACACATAATTATTTCTATATATTTTCAGATATTAAATTAGTTCATGTCGTCAATGTGGGAGTATGAACATTTTTATATTTTGTAACGTATTGTAAATTATTTTTAAGAGAATCACAAAAGAAATGTGTCAGCTTTTCAGCAAATAAATTAACTAAAATATAATTTTTCTACAAATTTGTTAAGTTTTTTTAGTCTACTAATATTCAGCAAGAATTCTTTTAATTTTTAATCAACTAAGTGTTAGCAAAACTTTTACTGAATCCATTAATTTTTAAGAGAATCACAAAAAAAATGTTTCAGATTTTTAGTAAATAAATTAGCTAAAATATAAGCTTACTTCAAATTTGTTTAGTTTTTTTAGTCTACTAATATTCAGCAAGAATGTTTTTAATTTTTAATCAACTAAGTGTTAGCAAAACTTTTGCTGAATCCACTAATTTTGTTGATTTTGCTGACATTAGCAATTTTTTTTTTGCACGCACCCTCCAGACTAAAATGTTGCTGACTCAGCAAATTTGTTTTGCTGACTTTACTAATTTTTGTTATTGTTTAGGGATAGTTTAACATTTATATTCACTTTTAAAGAACAAACACTACAATCATAAATTTAAAACAATTCTTTATTGATGCCTACTACGTTCAGTATTATTTCTTTATCCACTTTATAAAAAAAAAAAAATATATAAAAAAAAGTTGTTCCATATTCGATTTGAAATGTCCCTTATGTAAGGTAAATAGAAATCGACCCATCCGCTTTATAACACTTGGACACGTTTTCACCTCATTTTTTATTATGTAGTTATTAAGCTTGTAATTATTTTTCAAGCTTTTTTTTTTTCTTTTCATCTAAATTTATATATTTTTTATGCTTTGTTGTTAATATCTTTTTCGATTGTTTAAAAGTGTGAATTTTCTTGTGAATATTTGTTCAAGTTTATTCATGTTTAAACTTTAGCTCAAATGCATAATAAAAAAAAATTTATTTATCAATATTTTATATAACGTCACTAACAAGAAAACGGTTCAAGTAAAATCTGAGCGGATAAATTTTGCGAAGCAGTTTAGTAAATGCCATTAGCCCATTTTATATCACTCTTCGATCCCGTGGGAATTTGAATGACGAAATTGTGTAGAAAGATGTTATTGTGTCTCAATAAGCTATTTCTGAAGTTTCTGTTTCCTCTAGCGGTGGTATTCGCAATTTAAATTTAAACTTTGACGCTTTGTATGTACTTAACAGGTTAAGATTTTTTGTAAACTATAATTTATATATATGTATATATAAAACCTTAATACATAATTTGATCTTTCGGATTTTTACGATTTTGGTAAAGTTTTTAAAAATATTAGACAATTTTTCAAAATTGTAACACGGCAACACTGGTCAATAAATTTTAAAAATTGTTTAGTTTGTTGGAAGAAAATATTTAATTTTTCACATTAAAAAAGAAAATGAAGTAGATTTCTGAATATTAAAGTTTTTACAAGTTCGGAAATATCTTGATCCGATCTTTCCATTTTAGATGCAAAGTTCGTACATACAGCACAACAATTTTTTCTCACTCAAAAAATGTTCTCCTACGTCCCAAAACACATCAGCATATAGCTTTTATAACACCGGCGTTTTTTCTATAAATTAATAATTTTTCAAAAAAGTGCTATAAAAAAAATGTCAAAAATTGTATTTTTTATTAATTTTATAGCAACTCTGGAACAATAGTTTTAAATATTTTTTGATCGTTTTTACAGAAATTTTTACATGATTTTTACCTCCTAACCAGAATTGGACCTTAAAAGTGGGATTTAAAGCAACTGCAGCGTAAAATGGTTTAAAAACTATCCGCGAAATCGGTTAAGCATAAATTGGATAACTCAACGAATATTAATATAGTATTATCTTTATATTTTTTGTTAGTAATTTTGATGCGAATAGCGAAAATAATGTCTGCTAAAAGGGACACTGTGCACAAATGGGTTAACATTTCAGCTATTTCGGTAACGGTTTTTTAGCTATAACGTTATTTTAATTAATTTTAATTAACGGTATTTTAAGGGTAACGTTATTTTAGTTAATTTGGTATACGAGGGTGGATCAATAAGTCCGTGACTTTTCGAACTTCCCTAGTAGTTATATGAAATGTAACACTGCTCTCATCAAGTACCACCTGTTAATAGACTACTGTCAAAATTTGAGCAAGTTCAGTCATTTACTTTGCGTTTAACAGCTGTTCAAAACATACAACCTCGTGATTTTTTTTTTTTTTTAAATGGAAAAAAGCGAATTTCGAGTGCTCATTAAACATTATTTTTTGCGAAAAAAAAACTTCAATCAAACCAAGGAAAAGCTTGATAAATACTATTGGGACTCTGCACCATCGATTTCAATTTTAAAAAAATTGTTTACTGACTGTCGTTGTGGTCGCACAAATACAAATGACTCTGAACGTTCTGGACGGCCACCCGAAAATGTCGAAAAAATCCACGATATGGTGTTGGCCGATCGAAGAGTAAAAGTGTGTGAGATTGTTGATGACATAGGCATTTAATATGGCAGTGTGGTTTCGATTTAAAATGATCAGTTGGGTTTAAGAAAGCTGTCTGCAAGATGGGTGCCGCGTTTGCCCTCAATTGACAATAAACGTAATCGTGGCCAAAAGGGAAAAACAATAAACGGCGAATATTATGCCAACTTATTGGACCGATTTAACTAGGATTTAAAAAAAAATACGACTCCATATGGCCAAGAAATGCCTATTTTATGGACCTCGAAAAATCCTATTTTTTGGAAGGGATACAAAAATTGGAGAAACGTTGGACTAAGTGTATTGAGCTAAAAGGAGATTATGTTGAAAAATAATTTTTTTTTGCAAAACAAACTGTGTTTCATTCAAAAAGTCACGGACTTATTGAGCCGCCCTCGTATATACGTATGAACACCGACATTTTTAGCTCCATAATTCCCTAATGTCAATGGCTGGCTAGTGTATTATTAAACTTCTAAAACATATCTATTTACAGCTATTATTTTTTCAAATCTTCTCAGATTACGTCGATAACGGTATTTTAAGGATAACGTTTTTTTAATTATCTCGGTAACGGTAGTTTATTTTATTTATTTCGCTAACGGTATTTTAGGGATATTGATATTTCAAGTTATATCGGCAACGGTAGTTTAGGGATAACGGTATTTTAATTATTTCGGTATCGGTATTTTAGGAATAACGATAGTCAGTTGAACGGGTTTTAAATCGATAACGATATTTTAGCGGTATTGCCTGCCCTGTCATTTTCTCTCAATAACCTGTTAAAAAATTTTGTCTGTTATATAAATCTAGAATTAGTATGAACCATTTCCAAAATCTTGTTTTTTTTATTTGTGATTTTTAAGCTGAATATTTATTAGTCATTTGATGTTGTTGTTAATTGTTATTGTCGGTACCAGCTATTTGGGGATTTCTTTACGTCAATAATACTAGAATTTAAGCGATGTTAAAGTCAGTCAGAGCGGAGAGATAGGGGACTTACTAAGCGCATAACATTATAGTTATACCCTACAGCACTCGGTGGCACTAGGTATAACGTGTTTGTGCAGATATTTGTAATTGTCAACTATATTGGTGCCAGGCTCACACATGGATTACCAAGGAGAGATAAGCGCAACGTGAGATTCTTTTGAGAGACCATTCGAGATACCACCCTGACGTTATATTTTTTAAGTCGAAAGGGTCTGGAACTTTATGTTTCGTCGATTTCTTGTCGAGTATGACAGTTATGGTGAATTTCATTGAAATCGGAGAAGGTCGATCAGAATATGTCATGTTATGTTTTGAGTGAGTTGACATGTTTTCGCTCTTTGGCCAAAACTGTATGATCGTGATGGTAGTTATTTTTCCAAGCGAAGGGCGCGAAGAGGGAGCATTTTTTTACTTTGCTTCTATTAGGTCAGCGATCAATCCTAAATTAAAAATATATATTTTTTTTGAACAATTTTACTCAAATTTGTTTCTATAGCTTCTGCCATGATAATTTCTCCTCCCTTATAAATAAGATCAGATCTCTTTTCGTAATTCGGTGCGCTTTCCCAATATATAAACAAAATGCTGATATGGTGTAAGTGTATCCGATAATCGGTCTTGCCCGACTGTAAGTTGCTTAGTTGTTTTGTGATTCATTTTTAATTATAAATAAATATCAAATTATTATTTTTTTTTAATTTTTGTTATTACAAAATTTTTTTTTTATTTGATATTATTTTTTAAATATCTATAATGAGCTAAGCTTGTTTGTTAAACATTTAAAATGCATCGGAGTTGCGACTTATCAATTGTAATAGATTTTAGGACATAGATCACGAATGTGAACAACAAATTTTTATATTAGCTCCTTTTTTTGAATAACTTTTAACTTTTAAATTCTACCAAAAATTAGTTTTTTCTTTAAAATTTTTATTAATGCATGAAACTGAATAAACTAGGAATAACTTTTAATACTTTTAATAAAGTATGGAATTTGAGCATTATAAACCATATCAATTAATTGCGATTGGGTTAAGGATGTCGGATATCCTAGCAATTAAATTGAAAACTTTAATTATTTTTCTTTTTTGTGAATATACCTTAATCGAATTTCCAAAATTTAAGCACATGTTGTTGATTCATATTACACTTAATACATTTCAGCGAAAGACCCATCGCTTTCATATCACATTTATGAAATCAAATCAAATTTTCCGAAAATTCAATCTGAAGTGCAAAATATTTGACATTTTTTTTTTTAAATTATTTTTGTATGTATAGGGAAAATAATAAAATACATTTTTGAACATGCATCACTTAAAATAGATACGCACTTCAATTAACTGGAACTTGGCTGGTATTGATTAGAAAACATGTGTTTAACATATTTGAATGTTTTTATCTGAATTTTATTAATTAAGATTCGTCACAGACACCATATTTTTAAGGCATACAAATATATAACATTTTTGTAGTTTAAGCAATTTTTTCTTAAATTAAAAGAGAAAATATGCGAGTTTTTTCATAAATTAGGTAACCTGTGATGTTCACTAAAGCTACGTGCACTCAAAAATATAAGTTAGTAGAAAAGATTTTTTGCTGAAATTGTGTGTTTCAGCTATAATTTTAGTTATCCTTATTCAGCACTTAACTGATTTGAACTAATTTTTTACTAATACGTTACTAATGTTTTACTAATTTATTTTTAATAGTGTGGACGACAACCACATTGAATGATATACGCAGAATCAAGTAGATGTTGCGGCATGTCAAGATGTAGTAGAGACGAGGAAAATTATTAGTGTCCGACCGAGTATTCGGCTTCGGCTTTGGAGTTCGGCCAAAAAGTGAAGTTCGGCCAAAAAGTGAAGTTCGGCCAAATTCGGTGTTCGGCCAAATTTTGGCCGAATTTGGCCGAACTACCGAACTTTTTATGATTATTTATAAAAAGCACAAATAAATAACAACTGTGGTTATATTTACTTTTCAGAATTTACAAAAAAAAAACTACATAAAAAATACAACGTTGAATATGATAAAATACCAAAACAAAAACAACGATATTTAAATATCAATGTGTGTGAAAAAATTTCAAAAAGCCAAAAGAGTTTAAAAAAAAATTTACAGAAATATACCTACAAGACTTATAAGCAAATAATTTCAAATTTAATGCGATATAATTTAAATAAACGTATAATTTTATATTTTGCAATTAATTTCGAGTGGTAAGTAATCCTAAAAAGAGAACAACAGGTTCATCAATTTGGGATAGACATGATGAAGTAACAGACTTAGAAGAAGCAGAACCAAATAAAAAATTTTATTGAAAAAGAAATTAAAATGTTTATTACGGAGCCTTTAAGTCCCGAAATATAAATATATTTGAGTATTGGAATTCAAGTCCATTTACAAATAAAAAACTGTAGCAATAAAATATTTATCAGCCCCACCAACTAGTGTAGCTAGCGAATAGCTTTTTAGCGCTGCCGGACAGCTGTATTCTGATAGACGAAGCAATTCACATGGTGTGAATGCGGAAAAATTGCTTTTCTGTCATTACAATATCAAACTTTTTAATTTTAAATAGTAAATATTAAAGTTTAGGTTTTTTTTTCTATATCAACTTAATAATCGATCAACTATTTTTCTTTGACTATAAAATATAGTACAAATATTTTTTTCCTTTTTTTTTTACTTAAAATAGTACAACTATTTTCCAAATATGATTTTTTAAAAACATATACCTATAAATTTTTATTTTTGTTTATGTTTAATAACTTTTTGGTTTAAATTTATTAATCTAAAAACAATTTATATTTTTTTTATTAAAACAAAAAGTTCGGCTTCGGCCGAACATTAATATTATGGCCAAAGTTCGGCTTCGGCCGAAAAAAATTAGTTCGGTGGGACACTAAAAATTATACTAAAATGAAAAACTCTTATGAGACATATAAAAAATCAACCATGGAAGATTTTTGAATCTGTTTTTCATACAAAAGGACGCTAACAATGTAAATACAAATGCGGAAAAAAAACTTTAATTTTCTGTTGTCGCCTGTCAAAGTAATTGTCTATTAATTAAATTAAAGACAAAATAAAATATTTAAATTTAATAAACATTAAATGTATATTTGTAAACTAAATCTTTGTAGTGATTATTAATGTAGTGTGGCCAATTTGCAAACAAATATACGTTCATATAGACAGACTAAAGCGAAAGACAAGGACACGCATCTTAGGTAATTTCTTATGTTTCCTTTTCTTATTGCAAAAAAAAATGGTTGTATATTTAGACCCCGACAACAGTCTCGTTTGTGGCCATCGAATTTGTTGCCAACCGAATTTTGGCAACCTCTCTACCCACTACAGCACAACCACTTATAAATGTTGCTAAATTTGAATTTAAATATTTTGTTAGTAAAACAATCATTCTCTCAAATTCGTTTACCTATACCAATCATTAGTAACTTCTATAAACAATGCAATCCACAGTTCGGTTGGTACTACTGAACTTCTAATTTAGTGACATATTTGATTGCAAATACCGTATTTGCAGTAACCACTTTTTATTATCGAAAATTTTTTCAAAATTTTGATACAAGAAATCAATTGATACATGAAACCAAAGTATTTTCACAAAATATATGGTTGCTTCTACCGCACACAATTACTAACCGAATTTTATATGAAAAGTTGATTGGAAATACCAATAATTGGTTAAATGGACTGTTTTTTTAGTTCCTTTTCGCTCTTTTTAAATTCCAATACATTATTTTTGCTTTATTTATTTGACAGCACCTTAGTTCCAAATAAAATAACGTGCTATCAAATAAATTTTAATGGTATCGACCGAATTCCAATCAATTATTTTTCTGGGTGTAGACAACCATTGATGTAAATATTTGAAAGATAATTTTGTTTATGTTATATATAATTATTTCTATATATTTTCAGATATTAAATTAATTCATGTCGTCAATGTGGGAGTATGAGCATTTTCATATTTTGCAACGTATTGTAAATTAGTTTTAAAAGAATCACAAAAGTTTTTCAAAGATTTTCAGCAAATAAATTAACTAAAATATAATTTTTTTAATTTTTTTCAGGAAAAATTTTATTAACTTTTAGCAAGGATTTTTGAATGTTTAATCAAGTGTTAGCAAAACTTTTGCTGACATTAGCATTTTTTTGCAAGCACCCTCCTGAATAAAATTTTACTGACTCAGCAAAATTTTTTGCTGGCTTTTTACTTTACTATTTTATTGACGAAATCACGAAAAATGAGAAATTTCAACTTTAAATTTATAAAATTGAGGAGCATAGTTGATACCATTTGAATGCTGCAAAGAAGTTGGGTTAGTAGGGGAGAGGGGGGGCTAGTGTGGACATTTTTTACATTATTACAAAATTATGTATGTTAATAAATACTTTTTGTAATAAAGTCATATTTTGTGGTAAGTTATACCTCTTGCCATCATATTTCCACCAATAGTTATAACTTTTTATTTTATTAAATGCACATTAAATTATTTTTAAAAAAAGATTATATTTGTCCACACTAGCCCCTTACACGGGGCTATTGTGGACAACCATTGATTTTACTAGGGGCTAATGTGGACACCATTAAAATTTTGACAATTGATACATAAACAGTTAAAATATGTGTTTTTATTAACAAAATAATATAAACATATTTTTAAAATAATTAACTTCTAATAATATTACCCACCGACTCGTCAAAATAAATGCACATTAGTGTGAACATTGTGGCTATAACCAAATTTTTGTCATAGTACCTCTGGGTTTGGCATGTTGTGTTATATATTAAAGAAAAATATATTTTCGCCTCATTTTGCCAAAAAAAAAACTTCAAGCACCAAATTCCTTTTCTTAATCAATAAAACAATATAAAATTTTTACTTTTTTTTACTGAAATTAAAAGAAAAATATTTCGCGGTTGGCAGGAAACTTTTCCTCCTCCCCTAATTTTTAATTACGGTTCAATATTTTGCACATATAAAAAATTTATTTATTTATTATTTACAAAATTTACTATCTTATTAAATTATTACTGATGTTTTTATTTAAAAATTATCAAAAAAAAAATACATTTCTTAAAACTTTATCGCTGTTAGAGCGTGAACTTTTTTAACTACAGCGAAAAAGTAAAAACGCATGCAAATTTTCATATTTAAACAACTTTTTATAAAGTTATATCCCAAGTGGACATGTCCATACTAGCCCCAATTCAGTTGTCCACACTAGCCCCCTTCGCGTTTTTTTTTTATGTAACAATAATTTGGTATATCCCACTATTAAGTTTATTAATAATAATTTTAATTTTTTGAACAAACACTAGTCATAGTTTTAAAATACATTGACACTGCAGCAAAAAAAATAATTATTTCAAAAGTAACACTAAAATTACGAAAAATCAAATAATTTACTTTTTACTGCAAAAAGCACGTCCGCCGACTTTGCCATGTAACGGTCAACTGTCAACACGTGAAATTTTTTTTGATGATTTAGAGTGCAATTACCAACTTAAAAAAATATTATTGATAAATATCAATTCAAAACGTCCGGAGAATTTGAATTTGTCCACACTAGCCCCCCTCTCCCCTATTTAAGTTTTTTTAATATTTTATAAAAAATGTTAAGTTTTCTTTGATCTTATTTTATTTAATTCTTCTTAGTTGAAACCAATTATAATCGTATATTTCAAATTATTACAATTGTTATTACCAATTATTACAATTGTAATAAATGTTCCCTGAAGAAGTCACCCAATGTGGAGACGAAATATTGGAAATAAACAATTATAATTAATAAATAAATTATCTTAAGCTCGTTTAAACTAAGAAGAATTTTATAAAAAGTTTATCAAAAAATATTGAACTTCTAAAAAAAAGTTGTTTGCAAATATTTTTAACTATTATATTTTTAACTTTAAAAATCTAAGGCCATATTTGTCATCTGTGTCTAAAAGTCCTTTAGAAATGATAGGTGGCAACACCGATGCATCACATTTTTCTGATTTTGTTGAACTGTGTAATTACTGATTTATTTGAAAATATAAACTAAATGTGTTGTTAGTTTGTATAAAAACTAATGACCAAATACTCGGTAGTAGAGGCCTTTCAATTTAAAAAAAATCACAAATTAGATTTATATTTTTTTTTTTTTAAACAAAACCTTTATTAATAAATTTAATTTTTAATTTTTAGAATTACTGTAATAACAGTTATTTAGTTTTTTTTTTTTTTAAATTCGTGTATGAAAAATCTTAATGTTTTAAAATTGTAAATTTGGCACAAAAAACAAAAAAGACAGTCGAATTTTCGAGCTCCACAAGGTGCGCCTATTTTAATAGTGCGCAGCAATGCTAGGTTTAAATTTCAGCCGAATCGGTCAATATTTAGAGGTCGCTGTAAATTAACGATTTTTCAGGGTTAAGCCGAAATTTAACAGAAATTCAAATATTTTATGTATATAGAAAAGTTTTTGCACAGACTTATAATAAAATTTTTTTTAAGTACTTTGGCCGTCTACACGAATCTAAAGTTAAAACACCGAAATTGGGCCAGCCTCCTGAAGTGGCCCAAAAAATATGATTTTTATTTAATATATTATTGTTCATTTTGACGTTTGTGTTTTTTTAACAACTTACCAAAACTACTGCATTGTGGTAACATTTACTTAATGCGTCTGTTCGACTTCTTTTAACACTGTGTGTGTGTGTATCTTGTTTTCATTTATATATTTGTTAATGCTGCAAACACAGTTGATTTTTAACAGTTAAAAATAACTACAAATTGCAGTTGATTTAATTGCAAATGCTGTGTTTGCAGTAGATTCTACCTACATAATATCCTCAATGTAGAAAACATTTTGCAAAAATAAATTATAGCCCTAATGTACATTCTCCCTTTACGTGGTTTGTTGGGATTGGGAAAACACGGCGTAATGTTTATTTAATAAATCGAGCTTTTTCTCTCTTACTTTAAAAACTGGATAATAGTTTTTAAGCGCGTTATATTAAAATTGCACACAGAGAAATAAAGTGCCAACCGAATTGAAAAGTGTATTTTAATGGTAACAACTCATAAATTCGGTTAGTTCAACGATATTTACATTAGATTTATAAATATTTTGAGTTTTGCAACTAAAATTCATTTGAATTAACCGAACATTGTTGTGAAAACTAATGTTAATTTCTGCCAACCGACTGAAATTCGTAACAATCGAATGTGAATCGTAGTAACCGAATTTCAGTTGGCCAATATTTAATTTTTTCTCTGTGTGTGCTTAAAAAAGTACCACGTAAATCGAGGGTTACCGTATTCTATAAATTATATTGCACTTTTTAATTACTTATTGTTGCATTTATATGTCGTATTTTGGTTTTTTTTTTTTTTGTTAACTTTATCTTATCTGGCATTTGTTTTTGTTTCTAATATTTATTTTTGTATATTCGAGTCATTACTTTAGTCGTGATTGATTGATGATAAAAACAAATGATAATAATCATATAAAATTTATTACAAAACAAAATTTTCAACAATCTGGTGCGCATGTTGGATGACTGAAATGCGCAACACTATTCTTCTTAAATTACAAAAACGGGTGCTTCAAATATGGGGTAAAATTGGAGAAAACTAACATGTTAACAGCAACTACCTAGCAACGGTATTGCTCTATCTAGCGTAGATGAAGAAAGATGTTTTACAATTTTTAAGTAGAGCCTACGCTCCAGACCGGTATCCCGGTTTTCCAGGTCTTCGATCTACCCGGTTAGACCGAAAGACCGGGTGGAACGAAAAAACCGGGAATCGCAGAAAGTCCGGCTACACCGAAAACCAATTAGACTGGTCTACTCGTAAAAACAGTCAATGCGATTGGAACAAAATACTTTTTGCACAAAAACATATGATTTTTACACAGAAAAGTAAATTTTTTTAAAAAAAAGTGTCTAAAAAAAAAATAAAAAAATATTTTTTCAAAAAAGGATCTTTTTTAAACTAAGTACCCTTTTTCACAAAAAAGTTTTTTTTTAAGTATCGTTTGAAAGTTTCTTTTTCAATAAAAGTTAATTGTTTCACAAAAAAGTAAATTTTTCAAAACAGTAAAAAAAAATATTTCTCTAAAAATATTACCCTTTATCAAAATAAGAGCTTTTTCGACAAAAAAAAAATACATTTTTAAAATTGTACTTTTTTAAAAAAGGTACTTTTATTGAAAAGGTACTTTTATTGAAAAGGTACTTTATTGAAAGGTACTTCTATTGAAAAGGTACTTTTATTGAAAAGGTACTTTTATTGAAAAGGTACTTTTATTGAAAAGGTACTTTTATTGAAAAGGTACTTTATTGAAAAGGTACTTTTATTGAAAAGGTACTTTATTGAAAAGGTACTTTTATTGAAAAGGTACTTTTATTGAAAAGGTACTTTTATTGAAAAGGTACTTTTATTGAAAAGGTACTTTTATTGAAAAGGTACTTTTATTGAAAAGGTACTTTTTTTGAAAAGGTACTTTTATTGAAAAGGTACTTTTATTGAAAAGGTACTTTTATTGAAAAGGTACTTTTATTGAAAAGGTACTTTTATTGAAAAGGTACTTTTATTGAAAAGGTACTTTTATTGAAAAGGTACTTTTATTGAAAAGGTACTTTTATTGAAAAGGTACTTTTATTGAAAAGGTACTTTTATTGAAAAGGTACTTTTATTGAAAAGGTACTTTTATTGAAAAGGTACTTTTATTGAAAAGGTACTTTTATTGAAAAGGATACTTTTATTGAAAAGGATACTGTACTTTTATTGAAAAGGTACTTTATTGAAAAGGTACTTTTATTGAAAAGGTACTTTTATTGAAAAGGTACTTTTATTGAAAAGGTACTTTTATTGAAAAGGTACTTTTATTGAAAAGGTACTTTTATTGAAAATGTACTTTTATTGAAAAGGTACTTTTATTGAAAAGGTACTTTTATTGAAAAGGTACTTTATTGAAAAGGTACTTTTATTGAAAAGGTACTTTTATTGAAAAGGTACTTTTATTGAAAAGGTACTTTTATTGAAAAGGTACTTTTATTGAAAAGGTACTTTATTGAAAAGGTACTTTTATTGAAAAGGTACTTTATTGAAAAGGTACTTTTATTGAAAAGGTACTTTTATTGAAAAGGTACTTTTATTGAAAAGGTACTTTTATTGAAAAGGTACTTTTATTGAAAAGGTACTTTTATTGAAAAGGTACTTTTATTGAAAAGGTACTTTTATTGAAAAGGTACTTTTATTGAAAAGGTACTTTTATTGAAAAGGTACTTTTATTGAAAAGGTACTTTTATTGAAAAGGTACTTTTATTGAAAAGGTACTTTTATTGAAAAGGTACTTTTATTGAAAAGGTACTTTTATTGAAAAGGTACTTTTATTGAAAAGGTACTTTTATTGAAAAGGTACTTTTATTGAAAAGTTTACTTTTGTTGTTTTCGAAAGGTCCTTTTTTGAAAACGAAATTGTTTTTAATTTAATTTAATTTATTTATTTGATATATTCTATGCTACAAGATTACATCTTATGAATTACAGCATAGAACTTAAAATGATTGTATATTTTTAAATTTGACAATATTAATAGTTAAAATAAAGTATTAAAAATGATAAGTTAATAAATTAATAAAATCACAAAATACAGAAGTAAAAATAAAAAAGTACAATAATACTTGTAATACGGATTGCAAAGAAATGAAAACAGTTTGTTTTTATAAAAGATATTTTTTATAAAAAAGGGTATTGATTTAAAAAAGATACTTCATCTGACGGTAAAAGACTGTTGGCGCTTTTTGTGTTAAAACCCGCAATTGATTTGTTTTTCAATTCTACTTTAAACGAAAGTAGTTTTTGAGTGGAACAAAATATTGAATTAATTTTTCTTCGTTTAATGCTGTCATACTTGGACTAAATTGGAGGACCTGCCTCCTTTTTTGATTTTCCCATTTCGGTGGTGCACTCAGAGAAAAAATTGGTTAAAGTTGAAATTTGAGTAAAAAAATGGTAGAATTCGGAGGGATCTGGGGGAGAATAATAATCAAGTGGGGAATATGGTTTTCATAAAACGCAACTTATGTAGTACTCTTTTAAGAAAAATATAAACATTATATGTGTTCCTGAAAAAAATTTTGATCTGTAGGCAAAAGAGTCTTACTACCTGTTTCGACAATTAGATATTAGATATTTGTTGAGTGTACATTAGGGCGGGTCGATTTAAAAATCGTTCAACGTTCAAGGAAAATCGTATTCTAGGGATCAAAATAAGAAACTTTGCCGAAGGAACCATACCTCTAAAACGAATTCCCTCTTTTAACTTAAATTTTAACCCCTAGAATGATGATTTATGCATTAATCTGCTAGCGTGTCTCCCGGAGAAGAAGTATCTCCCATAATCTTGGAGAGATTCCTCCTACTTTCTGAAATATCAAAGTCGGCTTTTTTAAAATTTGACCCTACGGGTCAAAAGTCGGGACATCAAATTTCGTTTTAGAGGTATGGTTCCTTCGGCAAAGTTTCTTATTTGGATCCCTAGAATACGATTTTCCTTGGACGTTTAGCTATTTTTTTGCCTCCATACAAATCGACCCGGCCTAGTGTGCATATAAGTAATTGGGAATTATTATGTTTTTTTCTTAATGTTATTAATAAAATATTTTTTGATATCCTGATTTTTAATTTAATTGCATTATGTTAACGATGTGGAAGCCCTGACATTTTTATATGTATATAAAACATTCACAAATAAAAATAGATTTAAATTTAAGCAAAATAGCAAAAGTAAAAATTTTTCAGTTTTGTACAATCTACTAAGCTCCAGAAAAAAAAATTCAACAAGTCGGTTTTAATTTGCATTGAACTAAGTGTGAGCAAAACATTTTGCTGAATTTACAAAATTTTTTTTTTGTTAAAAATCAGCACACTGATTGATGTTCATCAAAACACTTTTGCAGAAATTAGCAATTTTTGTGCAAGGATCCTCCAAGCAATAATTTTGCTGACTCAACTAACTTTTTTGCGAACTTTACACTTTTTTTTGAGTGTACATTTCTGTTATTTTCAATTAGATTTTTAGTTGATTTGAGTGTAATTTTCAGTGGTTTTTCCATGGATAACATTTTTTGAGTGTAAAAACATGTAAAAAAAATAAATATAACACAAGTGATGATGAGCTTTATACAGGAAATTGCATGTCTATAAAACGACCTAGAAGACGACTTAAGAAATGTAAAAGAAACAGAACTACTAAAATGTAAAAAAGCAAATAACTGTAACATTATGAAAAAATATATAGACAAGTTGTACGATAATTACAAGGGTGTTCAAATTATTCGGTTTTGGTTTTGTTCAAGTAACCGTGTAACTCAATTTTGAGGTTTTCAACTTACTCGATTAACCGAGTAAGATTTAAAAACCACTCGAGTAACTCGAATAATTACAATAGTTTTATATCATTATTTTTTTTTTTGAAAATAATAAAAAAAACACACACACAATAAATACAAAATCTGGTATTCCGAAATGTGTCTCATCAAAATCAAAAATATATATGAATGATATGCTCTGCAATTTTCAAATGTTTTACTTTAAAATTTTAAAAAATTAAAAACAGTGAAATGTTTATTTATTAATTCTGCCAGAAAACGTTTTTTCGTTTGTGTCAATTTGACAACATTTTCCAATTCAAAATAATATTTGTTCGCCTTTGTGTCAAATTGACACAAACGACGGATGCGTGTTCAAGCATTATGGACAAATAGAAAACTGTATATTGGGCTATTAGATGCGATTGTGAGTGTCAAATTTAAAGAAAAGGCCGTAGTTAAGCAATGAATTCAGTATTCGGCCGACAAACGTTCGACAAAATCGGAAAAATGTCGGCGTCCGATTACACCGTTCAACAAAATCAGAAAAATGTGATGCATCGGCTTTGCGACCTTTTATTTCTAAATGATTTTAAGATGCAGATCACGAATATGGCCTTAGAATTTCAAAGTTTGATATAGTTAAAAAATATTTGCAAAAAACTTTTTCTAGAAAATTAAAAATTTTGGATAAACTTTTTTCAAAAAACAAAAAATTGAATCTTGAAAGCATGAATATTCGAATGCGTAAGTGGTAAGAATGGGCTGAGAAGCTTCAAAAATACAATTTTCGGACCCATTTTTTTGGTGGATTTTTGAGGGAGGGGGCATACATGTAAATCTTTTTCCTTTTTACTTAAGGAACCCTAAACAAGAGTCTAAAGTCCAAATAGAAATATAAAAACAAACAAAAAACCTTTAGTAAAAGGGTTAATATTATAAAAAAAACTTTTTGAAACTGTTTCATAAATTCTATAATCGCTTCAATGATTCAATAATTTTATGAAGATTTTCATTAATTCTACAAACATTTCATAAACATTGGTTTTAATGAAACCTGTTTCATATATTCTATGAAAAGCTCCAATGGAGCAGTTAAAGTGACAATTTTTATTACAGCTATAAAGAAACTCATTACTGAAGTGCAGATAATTAACTCAGTGTACGTATACTCATCCATATTGATTGGTAAAAACAAAGGAATTGCAAATCTCTTAGTAGCTGAGAAAACGTTAAATTAGAGAAATTGCAAATCTCTCAGTAGCTGAGAAAACGTCGCAATGTCCACCTTCGGTGTTCCCATAGCAATTAACCCCACCGAAGTAAAATAATGAATCAGGGCTATGAACCAAAAAGCTTCAATAAGTTCGCCAACTCTCCATCAGGTGGCGAGCAACAACTGTTCTAAGACTTATCATCTCGCGCAATTACAGTGTTGCCATGTCTGAAGCCCTTCATCTTTCCCCACCTTTCATCTCTATACTATCCCTTTCCAAAGAAAGCAACACACTAAATATAGGAAGTATTTCCTGAGTGTTGCCTCTCTTTTTAAAAAAAAAAAAAAAAAATTAGAGAAATTGCAAATCTCTCAGTAGCTGAGAAAACGTTAAATTAGATAGCTGATAGCAACCGAAAGATGATTAACAAGTAGGCTGATGTGTTTTTTATACCCAAAGGGTTATCGAATCAAATAATATCCGTACGACTGGTACCAAAAGGGACCCTTAAAACTGATTTAAGTCATTCGTTATGGAGTGAATTTGAGGCATTAATTTTTTTTTTGAAAAATTTAAGTTTATTTAATAAAAACTACATACGCCTAATGAAAAGGTTTCATTAAAATTTGTTTCACAAAAATTGTGAAGCTTTTGAATAAAATGAAATACATTTTTAATTCACTTTGTGTAGAACACTTTATTAGTTTAGTGAAAAATTTCATTAAAACAAATAATCTATAGAGGTTTTTGTTTTCAAATTTATTATTTGACCCTTTCAGGAATATGTTGATTCGGGAATTTTCTAGGTTCCCATCATCAGAACACGTTTTGAAAGCGGTAACAATCAGTGTTGCCATGTATTTTTTTTTCAAAAAACTGTAAGAAAAAACAGTTTTTTTAAGAAAAAACTGTTTTTTTTTTTTTAATAAAAAACAGTAGAAAAAACAGTTAACATGTGCATTTTGAATTCAATTGCATTTTATTTAAACATAAAACAACATAAAAAACATTAAACACATAACATATTTATATACACAGAAAAAAATATTTTTTTTTGTAGACTAACTTTTAATTATACTAACAAAAAAAAAATATTTTCAAATTTATGTTATTACAGATCACAAGTTGTGCTCTGTTATAAAACTACATTTTAATTAACCATAGGAATAATATGTTTTTTTCTGTGTACTTGTTTAAAGTAAAAAAAAATATAATATAAAAAAACATATTTATATTTATATTAATTCTTTAACATATAGCAAAAAATAGCTACAAAACCATAAAAAAACAAAATAATTCATCACATTTTGAGATCTTAGAGGCCATTTAAACGACGCAATTTTTGCATGCAACGTTGCGTGCAATTATTGTTTGTAGGCAAACGGGGTAGAAAAGCAAGCGGGGTAGCAAAAATTGCACGGTTTTCGTTTTTCAAGATATTTTTTGACATTTCTTTTTGCTATCGTTCGTAGTCTTGTTAATTTGCTTTATTCGTATTCTGCTTCTCAAGTGTTGTGTATCGAAAATATTTCGTAAAATAAAAAATAAATAATGTGGAATAAAGAATTATTTATATATTATTTTAAATTATATTATTTTAAATTATATTATTTTAAATTATATTATTTTAAATTATTACGAATAAATTAAATTTCAACGAATGAACAATTAAAGAAGATTGGCAAAATAAACGTCAAAAAAATTGCATGCAAAAACTCCTCGTGTAAATGTTAATGATTTTTAGAAGCAACTTTAAAAGAGAATTCAAAAATTGCCTGCAATTAATTTCTTCGTTTAAATTGCCTCTTACTTAATTACATAAAAATATCAGTTATACATTTTTTGATTAAATTTGATTTTCATTTCGTTTGATTCCACAAAAATTTTAACACAAACAAATGCTAAAAAGGGAATTAAAACTTACTACACAGTTGCATTCAATGCGTAGTATTATTTTTTATTGAAACATTTTGTGCAACTTTTGTATTAAATTTTTAAATTCAAGTAAAAGAAAGTAAATCGAGCAGGTAAACTGTTAAAAACTGGAAAAAAAGGCTGAAATTAAACAAAAACTGTTTTTTTTTCATGAAAAACTGGACAACTGTTACGCATCCTAAAAAACTGGAAAAAACAGTTGAAACTGGCAATATGGTAACACTGGTAACAATCCTATGCCAAACATCAAACATTCATATAAACTAGTTTACTCACTACATGAGAACTAATATATATTATATGAGCTCGAAGTAAAAAAGATTATCACCATTGACCAAAAAATAAATTGAAAACTTGGTCGAAAAAACATAATTTTTATTTTTAATAAAAATTATATTAAACTTGTAAAAAAAAATAAAAATACTTTCCAATGCTCAACTAAAGAAAACTATTTTCTTATCAGTACAGTGTTTCCTATATCGTAGTGACATGTAAAAAAGTTGTACCCCTACAAAGCAAATATAATATGTAAATTTAAGTGGTAACTGACACATTGATTTATATTTTATTAAAAAAAAAATTTATTTAAAAAATACGAAACAATTTACATTTTTCATATCATATAAACTAATTGTTTGATTAAAATTAATCGATTAATCGAGTAACGGTTAACCGATTGAATAGCCTTATATTTACACAATGACCTAAACGATTAAAGAACGCGAACAAAAAATAAATACAAACAACATTTGGAGAATAGCATACATATTGTTTGTTTAGTCGAACGATTGCCGCCAGTTTAATGTAAATATTATTTGTACTCGTACACTCAGAAAAGTTATTCAGTTACTACATGACAGTTATTTGTAGTTATTTTAACCGCAATTGCAGTTGTTTTACTTAGAAAAATAATTTTCAATGTTTTTGAGGTTTGAGTTTTTAAACAACCTACCAAAAATACTGCATTTCGGTTGACTTCTTGACAAAGTCTGTTTATTTCAAATGATACAGAAACAAAAAAAGAGAAAGTTAAAGAAGATAGACAGAGAAAGTTAAAGAAGATAGACAAAAAAATGAAAACGCTGTATAGGTATTTTATTAAATAAATAAAATATTAAGGTAAGATTTGAAATAGCAAAAACGAATATTTACTTAAATATTATTAAATATTGTATTTCTTTTCTGTAACTATTTAATATTTATATATTAATTCAATGTGACGAAAAGAAATCAAAGAAACAATATTACATCTTTTAAAGACAGACATGTAGCAGAAAGATTTTTAAAAATACCATGAATAGTGAATATTTAAAGTTATATTTTGTCTAAATATAGTTTTACAACAGTGTTTTTATCAAATAATAAAGTCACATTAAGAAGATTTACAAAAAAAATGTTTCTTTTAAAATATTTTTTTAAATTCTGTTTTAACTGCATTTGTAGTTGTATGTACTACATTCGACAGTTAATTTGTAATAGTCAAAAATAACTATATATTGCAGTTGATCCAATTGCAAATGAAGTGTACAGCTTTTCAACTGCAAATACAGTTATTTTAACTGCCATTTGCAGTGGATTCCACCTACATAATTTTCTGAGTGTATAGATGTGGACACAAAAAAATATGTTAACATTTTAATTTATTTATTGATCGTTTTAACACAGAAAGACAAATACAAGATATGATATCGATAGTACTTTCCCAGTATGCTTGAAATTTCTGTTAAATTTTTGAACCTAAAGCCGTTTTAGACAAACCGCGAGTACACGGTTTGTCTAAAACGGCTTTAGGTTCAAAAATTTAACAGAAATTTCAAGCATACTGGTCTTTAGTAGGGCCCTGTTCAACATTTTTGTTAAGAACCTAAAAAATGTTTTCAATCGGATTTTAATTATTAAAATAGATTTTCCAATTTGTATTTTCGATTTCGCTTTAATTGAGATATGGGTTATACAGAACAAAACTAACGGACCGTATCAAAATCGGCCAGACCTTACAAATAGGGAGTTTAAGGGTTAGGAAAAAGTGAACTTTAAAAGACCTTACAAAGAGCAATTTAAACGGTTTGAAAAAATGGCACCAATCGGTTTTGAAATCGATCGATTTGGTTAAAAATCAAAATTTTAAAAGTGAATAAAGAAGAGGAGGAGGATTGAAATTATTTTTAATTGCTGTAATTTAATCATTATTTCGATTTACATATTTTAATCTTTATTTTTATTTAAAACAGCACGAAATATTCGGGATTAAATTTTAATTTATCGCTTTGAAAACGAAGTTTTTCATCACACGCCATCACATGGATTTTGCCTAATGTACAATAAGTTTGAGCGGATCAGGACTTTGATCTTCGAATTGCACTTTTCATCGAAAAATCCAAACTTTTCGAACAAAACATTTTTTTTTCAAAATCGAATTTTTCACCAAGAAGTATTTCTTTATTTTTTCTTATTAACAAAAATAATATTAAAGTTGTTAAAAATGTACTATTTTAAACAATTTAGCATACAGGTCACAATTCCTAGCAAATTACGTGTTTGATTACTAAGAAGACAAGAATGGAGCAAAATTGATGATTAGTAAATAGGTTTTTTGTTAAAGCTATGCAGAGCTCTGGAGGATCTAGCTTTTTTAAAACTTCGGTTTCTGATGAGATCTTTAGCCAGATCGAAATACTAATATCAACCTAGCTAATATGTTTGATTTGCTAAAAATTACAAATAACATAAAAATAATCTAGATGTATATAAAAATAAAAACAAAAAACTAATAAAACTGTGAGTACTTTTTTTTTATTTTAGCGAATTTAATATTCTGAAACGATTTTTTATATCAAACTAAATACAAATACACCGCTTTTGTTTTAAATTACACACAAAATTTACTTTTTTCGGACAACTTGGCAAATAGTTCACAATTCTTAACGAATTTTGAAATGGAAAAAGAAAAAAACATTTTTTCCTAATTTGAGTTTACTGTTTTAAAACTGTAGCGATCTCCTTTTTTTAGCAGTTAAAATTTCACAAAAGTTTCTCCAACTGTATTGAAAAATAAGTTTTAAATACAGATTTTTAATAAAAATGTGTTCTTAAGAGAATATTTTTTGAAATTTTAAGAGCATATTTTCCGTTTAAAGGGCATTTTTATGGGAATAAAATCGATTTTTTGAGCATATTTCTGGTATTAGTTGTCTCATTTTACCTCAAGTCAGTAAAGTCAGCAACATTTTTGCTGGGAGGACCCTTGCAGAAAAATTGCTAATATCAGCAAAAAAAATTAGTAAATTTAGAATTTATTTTGCTGAATTTAGCAAATTTTTTGCTGCTATTAGCAGTCTATTAAAAAGTCTTTATTGACTACATATATTCCCGACAACAAATATGGACCTGCCTCTTGTCAGATACGAAAAGACCTTTTTATCAGAAATTTTCTGTTGATTCAGCTTAAATGCTCTATTGATTTATCTAAATTCATAGTTAAACTACAACTGTCATCTCATATATGGTTCGTCTAACATTTAGGTCACCTAAATTTCATTGAAAATTATTAAGGCGCGAATGCAGGTATTATTTTCTGTTGTCGTAACTAAAATTTCAACTATTTGTACGGGCTTTTTTATGAGTTTAATACTCTGAGACTATCACATTATTGGTTTCCCTAGAAAGCTATAAGCTTTCCTAACATAGCATAAAGTAAAAATTCGACATTCGTCAATCACGCAGGGAAAAAGCTTCATCATATTTTTGAAAAACTTCATTGATTTTCGTCCATCATAAATATGATGAAGGTGTTTCATAAGAGGGATAATTTATGACAGGCTTCTTCATATTTATGAAATGTTTCATAAGTATGATGAAGTTTCATAAGTTTTTATGCAATTATTCATATTCAAAATGATATAATTCATGAATGTTATTAAATATTTTATAAATAGAATGAAGCACTTTCATAAATTTTTATGAAATGTGTCATATATATTATGAAATATTTCATAAACATTTTATATTATATTCAAAAAACTCTATATAAAATTAAAAATACATCAAATAATATTTAGTTGGTGTTTCAGAATTTCAAATAATTTTTGGTAGTTTCTGAGTTTAAAATAGAATAAAGGCTAAAGCATAATTGGATTAAGTGACTTAGGTCACTAACATTTTTTCACAAAGTTTATGAAACTTATTTATGAAATAACTAGAGTTGTGTCGTTCATGAACGAACTAGTTCAATTGAACGACTCACTCAATTGAACGATATGACTCGTTCACCAATATTCGATCTTGTCGTTCAATCGTTCATTTCGTTCTTTTTATTCACAGAACAATTGCATCTCTATTCAATTAAAATTGCTTGTAAGAGCAAACATTTTTTTTATAAAATAGTAGTAATATTGTTTCAAATTAGGAAAAGCAATTAGTCATACAAATAAAATGTTTTTTACACAAAATAAATAAATTTTTGTTAGAAAAGTTGCAATTTTATAACACTTTTTGTCTATGTATTGTAAAATTTGTGAAAAAACTGGTAAAACATAAATAGTGCGTCATAATTGTCAAGCGAACGACACAGTTCACAACACGCAGATCAGTCACAAGTCAAAGCAAAAAAAAAAACGATTGAACGATTTGAACGAACTAGTTCACTGACTTGAATTGAATGATACTGACCGAGTCACCAAAATGAACGATTAATCCCAACTCTAGAAATAACCATCAGTCTATCAAACATTTGTCATACATTTTTTTGAAACTTTAATTATTCAACATATTTATGAATACACAATTTATGACAAACGATTAATGAAACGATATCATCAATATGATGAATCTTTTTTCTCTGAGTGTTAAACATTGTTCGTCAAAGGGTTAAGGAGTTCATTTAATTTACTTAATTTTTGAACATAAAATGAGTTTGAAATTAATAATTTCCTTAAATTTTAGAATACCTTAAACCGAATAAATTCTGTGCATGTGCCTATAAATATTGAATCAGAAGTAATTCATAAAATCTCTGAGTACAATTTAACTCATTTTTGATACATTGTTTCTTTTTCGACCCAGTACTTTTTAACGAGTATATTTTTTTACTGGGTAAATATAATTAAATGATTTAAAAACCTTAAAATTATTCAACACCTTGACTACAATCGGAAATAAAAAATGTTGCCAAATTTTTATTTAAAAAAAAATTGTTCACCTTTTTTGATGGGACATTTTTCAAAAGTTATTTAAAAAATATACAAAAAGCCTAATCTTTTATATTTTTGACTGTCTTGTTGATGAGAAATAACGAAAATGTATTTCTTTAACAAAAATTAGTTCATCGATTGCATATAATTCTTGAAAATCTGACCGATGAAATTGTCATATACACAAAATATAAAATATTTCAAAATTTATTTCGTTTTCACTCAAAACTTAAATAATGGCTGGTTTTTATTTAAATACTGCTATTTAAATACTAAAATTTAAAAAAAAATGTTGAAAATTCACTATAATTTTCCAAACAGTTTTAAAAACCGGTATATTTATTGGAAATTTTATAGTTGACCTCTCTTGGCTTACGTTTGATGTAGTTGTTCGGCTTTAGGTCACGATAAATAAAAACTCAAATTGATTTTTTATTTAAATTTTATTTTAAATTGTCGATATTTCGACTAGAGTCTCTATTCATTATCAAGAAATATTTTAAATAAATTTAAAAACAAAAAACACTTGTTGTCCTTCTAAACTCTTTCTTTCTGAGAGAGAAGAAAGAGTTTAGAGTTTAGAGTTTAGAGTTCTGAAAGAGAAGCTTTCTTCTCTTTCAGAGAGACAGAAGGACAACAAGTGTTTTTTGTGATTTTTGTTTTTAAATTTATTTAAAATATTTCTTGATAATGACTAGAGACTCTAGTCGAAATATCGACAATTTAAAATAAAATTTAAATAAAAAAAATCAATTTGAGTTTTTATTTATCGTGACCTAAAGCCGAACAACTACATCAAACCGGTATATTTTTTAATAGAAATTTGTTCACAGAATTATACAAAATTTAAATTTTTCAAATATCTTCAACCGCCTAAGATTTATATCCTGTCAAAGTTTTAACTTTGTTTGCCAATAGTTTCACTAGATGGCGCTTAAAGACAAAAAAAAAGTTACAAAAATTTCTCAATGAAGCATCATGGTTCTATATATCTGCAAAGTTTTGTTGGAAAACGTCCAGCTGATCTATGACGTACCACTAATGAGTTAAAAAAGCATTTACTATTTACTAACTCAAGTGTTGTGCTTTTAATATTAATTATAGTTATTTTAATTGAAATAAAATGAACTCTTATCAATGCAATTCTTTGTCTTCATTATTTTTAATTATTTTTTTTGTATTTTTGTATTTTTAATAGAAATTCTACTTATAGACAGACTGGCATACATATTATTTATGAGTTTCTTCACACTATTCATAGATTATAAATCACAAATAAAAAAGTTTTAAAGTTTTGAAAAATATAGCGGTAGCTTCCTTCCTCTTTCTTTTTAAATTTGTGGTGGAATTTTTAAATTTTAACTGTTGCAACATTCAAATGCGTGTGTAAAAGTGTTTGTCCGTTTCGGTTCTAATTTCAATTGTCTGTCATTGCAAACAAAACAAAATAACAAAACACATAAAAATTGGAATCGAATGGTATATTTTTGTGTTACTTCCTCTTGGCAAACTATTCACTATTTTCTGACTATTTTGTTGTTGTTTTTTTTTTTTTTGTAACATTTTATTTACACATTTTTGTTTCGACAAAATGTAAACAAAACTTACAAATGTTTATACCGTTGTTGTACATAGAAACCGGCCAACAGACACCAGACGTACAACTATATCATGGCAATTCCAAAATTGAACTTTTCCACACACACATAAGGGCGGATCGATCTTGAACTTTAGAGGAATTTCGATTGCGGCTGGTGTTGAAAAGTTGTGGATAGATATAAAACCCCTTCTTTGAAATGTTTTGAAATACATCTTCAGGTTTCGCTTTTTTATCATCTAAAAATTCTGAAATTTTCAATAAAGGTAAATTTTTTCGAAATCATACTTAAAAAACCAATGGAAAATTAATAATATTTAACAAAAAAAAAAACAAATCATTTATTTTATTAAAGGAATAACAAAATCAATTGTAGGCCTTAATCAATTAATGACCTTATTGTAAAAACTTGATAAGTCACATTTAAATGTTTGCTGGTTTTTGCCTTTAAAAGTTTTGAGTTAATGTAAAAAGTAGAACTTTCGAAGGACATTTGTACTCTTAATACTTGTTATAAATGTGTTATCTAGACTTTTATAAAATATTCATCATAATATGACTAGAAAAGAGCTAAAACCAGCAATCAAAAAATGTGGCTTATCAAGTTTTTACAATAAGCCCTTCAATTAGTGTGACCTAGAGCTCATGTCAAAGTTTGAAAAATACTTCATAATTTATAAGTTTCATAAATTCTATAAACGCTTCATTGTCGGAATGATTTATTAGTTTTATGAAGAGTTTCATTAATTCTACAAACATTTCATAACCATTGACTTTTATGAAACCTGTTTCATAGATTCTATGAAAAGTTTCAATGGACGAGTTCCAGTGACAACTTTCAATAAAGCTATGAATTCTATTATTATATTATTCATTACTATTCATTACTGCTATTCATTGCTGAAGTTAAGATAATTCTCTCAATGTAGCAATTTGCCGAAAACTTAAGCTACTTTTTAAATAGGCTGAAATTTACCCTTTTTCAAAATCACTTAGAAAAAAAATCACGCGGCATTTTATTGCAAATTGATAAAAAAAAAAAAAAACTGAATAAAAATCAAAAATAATTCTTTAATTTTTCTTTATTTGCTAACCGAGCACTAGCTTCTATGGCTTTCGGCGCGTTGTGACGAAAACATACGAGTGCCTCTAGTGGGAATCGAACCCACGACCCCCGCACTGGTAAGCCAGCACGATACCAACTAGCCTACCAGGACGCACTAACAAAATATTTTTACACAATATTTCTCTTAAATCAATTAAGTAATCTCTTAAATTGTACACAATAAAAGATCATTTATCACACTCCTAAAAACAGTTAAAAGTTTAAAAAAAAACTGAAATATTAGAAAAAATACCAAAAATCATTTTAATTATAGTTTTGCAACGCAGTGTAGTTTTTTTTTAATTTCTCCAGTTTCTCCAGCACTCCGCACTCAAAATTCCTTTAGTTTGAGAACGATCCACCCTAATATAAACACTTGCATTTTTGTATATTTGTGTACCAAACCAAAAAAAAACGCAATCATCCAACCAACAAAAAATTTGTTTAGATGATTGAAAAACTTTTGATTCTTTTTTTGTGTTAAATTGTTTAAGTTATGAAACAAAAAATAATAATAACTGGAACTTGGAGATCCATGTATTTAATTTCCATACAACATTTCACATTATTTTGAAGTAGTCTTGGTTTAAAACATCGTCAGAACTTGACGTAAAAATATTAATAATGTCAACGGGCGAGAAACGAGTTGGATGCAGTACTTAAACGTGAAAAGTTTTTTACAAGCACCGTTTTCAATCTAAAGTTCCTTTGTTTAAAATTTTTGCAAAAAAAAATAAACTCTTGAAGGAAATATAAATTACAGAGCTTCGAAATAATTAATTCGATTTGAGCTTAATTCACAAAACACTGAATTCAGAATAAAAAAATGCTTAAATTTCATTCCATTAATCCATTCCCTAAGAATTCTTCATTCACTAGCTTCATTCAAAAGCTTTAATAGATATTGAATGAATTTCAAACTTGAATGAATATGTTCATTCAACATTTTACTAACTGAATGATGAAATTTTAGTATCATTCATTTAATACAAAGAAGATTGACATTAACACACAAATGAATACGTAAATAAGAAATCATAAAACGAGTTTTTCTTTTGTTGTAGACTAATTATAAGTAATTTGATTTTATTTTATGTAAATTATGACAACTTTCGTTAATGATTTGACAAAATGAATGAAAGCAAATCTTTCTTCATTCACCCTTTTACTAAATGAATTTAGAAAATTTTGAATCATCCACGAATGAATTCATTCAAAATATAATTCATTCATATTTTTTGAAGCTTTAAAGAACTAAGCTAAGTGTTCATTCCTTAGAAATGCTTTTTCGGAATGAAATTTGAGTAAAATTCCATTCATTTTACAAAATTAAATTAAAGAATTTTTTTTTTTTTTTTATTAATTAATAATCATATAATTACAAATTATATAATATTACCCTAACCGAGCACTAGCTACTATGGCCTTCGGCGCGTTGTAGCGAAAACAGACCAGTGCCTCTTGTGGGAATCGAACCCACGACCCCCGCACTGATAAGAAAACACGCTACCAACTAGCCTACCGGGGCGCACAGAAATTAAAGAATTAAACCTTGTCAACCTTTGATAAATAACAATCAAAGCTGTAAAGAATTAATTTAATTTCTTATTAAGTTCCCAAAAAATTAATAAAAAAATTTTAAATCGAATGTATTCATTTTTAAACATTGAACATTAATAACTTAAATTCAATCAACCTCAATTTAATCTTAAGGAATTCTATCGATTTAAAAATTTGGAAATTACATTAATTTTTTATTCATTCGAGTTAGAAATTTCAGTATTCAATCAACAATCTCTTCTTCATTTGATTTTTAAATTTGGGAATTGAAAAAATCTTACCCCCTGATAAAGAAAGACATATAATTTCCCATTGGTGCATGTATATTAGGGTGACAATGAAAAATCAACTCTTGATTTTTAATGATTATCGCGCAGATTATTGTGCCACTTGGTCTAAAACTCTCATGCTGAAAATTTGAGCCAAATCGGATAACTCGATGAGGTCAAAGTTCAAATTTTGGGAAATTCAGTATATTCAGCTGTAATGGAGCTAAAATAATGCTTTTTATATTTGAATTATACCAAAATCTGAGGATTACTGTGCCACATAGTCGAAAGTGTACATGATGCAAGAACCATAAACTGAGGATGCTATTTCCAAACCAGTTCCAGAAGTTAATTCAAGAACAAGTGTTAATTTGACCTCCGTATCACAAAAGGGTTAAATTTACTGAAAATATTTCTGAATATTTTTTAAAATACTTAAGACATCAATTTTGGGAACAATTTTAATCAACATACGTAAAAAAACGATATTTTAAGACCAATTATAGTAAAATATAAGGAATTTTCCAAAATTTTAATTTTGACCTCAAAGGTGCACGGCTTAGAGTTATCCGATTTGCCTAATTTTTGCATCATGCACACTTTAGGCTATGTGGCACAGTAATCCGCTCAGATTTGGGTATAAATCAAATATAAAAAGCATTATTTTAGCTCCATTACAGCTGAATATACTGAATTTCCCAAAATTTGAACATTGACTTTAAAGGTGCACGTGATCGAGATATCCGATTCTGCTCAAATTTTAAGCATGTGAGTTTTAGACCAAGTGGCACAATAATCTGCGCGATATTCTTTAATATTCTGAAAAAAAATTTGTGCATACATTTCATTGTCACCCTAATGTATATTAACCACATAATGAAAGTAAAGGGTGGAAACGAAAAATATTGATAATTTAATATTTAATATTTAATACAGTTAAGCCTTTTAGGTCTTAAAATCAAGTTTTAGCCAAAAATTTAACAAAGAGTTTTCAGACATACAAAATGGTACAAGTTTATTAAAATTGAAATTAGACATTAGGCGTTGTGGTGTAATGGTTAGCGCGTTGGACTTTTACACAGAAGGTCCCGGGTTCGATCCCGGTGCCGGCAACATTAAAATAATATGTATGAGTTGTTTCTATCCCTCATACGTATCGCAATGTCCACCTTCGGTGTTCCCATAGCAATTAACCTCACCGAAGTAAAATAATGAATCAGGGCTATGAACCAAAAAGCTTCACTAAGTTCACCAACTCTCCATCAGGTGGCGAGCAACAACTGTTCTAAGACTTATCATCTCGCGCAATTACAGTGTTGCCATGTCTGAAGCCCTTCATCTTTCCCCACCTTTCATCTCTATACTATCCCTTTCCAAAGAAAGCAACACATTAAATATAGGAAGTATTTCGAGTGTTGCCTCTCTTTAACAAAAAAAAATATATGTCTCTAATCCATGCAGTTGGTAAAAGTTTCAGAAAATGAGAATGAAAATTGTGTATTTCAATTAGTCATATTTTTGAAGTGTTCTTTAAATAGACGGTAAAAACGACGTAGAATTGGAAATTAAACTGATTCCTGAAGTTTTTTCTTACATTGTTTACTTTGTAATTGAAATCTGTTTGCCAACGAAATTGGGGATGTAGTCAATTCAAAACGGTAAATGAGGCACAACAATATTTTTGATTGAAAATTTTTCATTTAAAAATGTTTGTAAAATCTTTAACTATCTTTAAATAAAAAATGCGTGCGCTAACTTATAATCGTGTTAAAACTCTGTCATTTTTCAGTACGTAAATAGAATAATGGAATGCGGTCATTTACGAAAATGTAAAAATTTAACAAAATATCATCTATTATCCATGACGTTCTGAAACACCAATAATGCAAAATTTTTATAACAAATGGGCTAAATTATTTATAAAGCGTCTAAATTTTCTAAAAATAATAAAAAATCTGATATTGTAAGTGTCCAAAATGTAACATTGAGTTTTATAGCGAAAAAGCAAAAATTTGCCACATCACAACGAATCGCAAAAACCCCGTATGGGCAAAAACTTTAGAGTATCGTTCTTAATTTCTGATATCAGATTTGTTTATATTGTTTTTTGTGTTAATAATATACGATTGGAAGATGACAAAGCCAATTGTGACAATATTTTGTTGTTGTTTTTGTTTTTTCTTTGATATTTTAAATTTTGAATCTCGCTCCTAGACGAGGACAAGAAATTCTCATTGAGTTTGTGATTTAACATAACAAATATCTCTAGAAATTCTAATAACAAAGTCCCCTGAAGATTTCCTTGGGCAGGAATGAAATCCGGATAGGATTGTTTTTCACAATTTGTTAAATAAGTTTTGGGACTTTAGCACATTTAATTACTATAAAAGGTACATTTTTTCGTTTCCACTCTTTAACGTAAATAATAATTTCTTTATTGGTAACATGAAATGTATATATAAAAAAGCGGAAATTATATAAATATACTTACAAGAAAAGTCTCCTTGTGTATAAGTCTAAGGTTGATGTTTGTTAAAAATAGAGGTGGTTTAAAGAAGGAAACTAAAGAACGGCATTGTTCTTGTATTCCTCTCTTATTACACAAATATACCTTGAAATCAAACTACAAGTCGGAAATGGATAATTCGTTGACACTCTGTCATGTACATGAAAAACAAGTATATGATGAGTAGAAAGAACATGTTCGTTTTATCATTTCGATTTTAACAACTGCACTCAGGGAACTTCTGTTGTAAATATTTGTATTTTTAAGTGAAAAAACTGTCATTTGCAGAAAAAATTTCCGCTTTTAAAAAACAAACCACATTAAATTATTGTATTATGATTTTACATTCATTTTATACAGTAGTTTTTTTTTTATTTAAAAAATAAAACAAATAACTATTTGTTTATTTTTTACTACATATGTATGTGGTTCATTTTTACTACAATTGCGGTTAATTTTTTGAACAGTAAAAAACAAACAACAATGTTTGTGGAATTTACTGAAATGTAAGTCGTCCTTACTTCAAATGAAATTTCATTTAGTTTTAACTACATATACGGTGGGCTTGACCTACATAGTATTCTAAGTGTGGATAAGTTAAACAGAGACAAGATAATTTACTGATATTAAGGGTAAGCTAAAGTCTGAACGCATGAGCTAAAGTAAAAATCAGAAACAACGTCGTGCACTGCGTGTTATGCTCAATAAATATTAAGACGAAATTCCCGGTAATTTTCGAGCAAACAAAAACTAACATTTACTTTCAAATTATCAAAAACATATAGAAATTGTATACACTCAGAGAAGTTCTGAGGTTAATATATGACAGATATTTGTGTAGTAATCCAATAGAAGTTATTCTAACTGAGCAAAATTATTTTGAATTTTTTTGGCAGTTGCTTTTTAAAACAATTTACAAAAACTACAACATTTTGGTTACATTTATTTTATGCAGTTATTTCAAATTTTTGTAACAAACACCCATAAATACATTTTGGGGGATGTGGTCTTTCACAGAGGTGCACTTGTGCGGAAAGCTTTCTGTCTGTTATCCACTTGGGGATATCGAGAAGCGATTCCTTTGTCAAAATTCCCAAGCAGCTCACTACTTCCGGTGTTACACCAAGTATCCCCTGTGAATGCGGTTCAGGAGCCCATCTGGCCGCAGCTAGAGTGAGAAGGCGCAGCTGAGTAACCTGATGGGCAAGCTAACACCGTCTCAGGTAATAAGGTAACAACTGTCGCTGAAACTCAACTGTTTTCATGCCGCTTTTTTCGGCTAGCCTGCCTAGAGGTTGTCGGCAGCCCCAACACTAGGATCGGACAAGGTGGCCCAATCAGTCGCTTTGTCCTAAACAACAATTATTACTGAAACCACAACTAATATCGATTACAATCAACGGCTCCCAACGATGACGACCTTCAGCATGAAAGAAATTACACGTATTGGAACTTGGACTGTGCGCACACTCCTAGATCCATCTAAACTGGCACAAGTATGCAGAGAATTTGTTAGGATTGTGCGAAACAAGATGGCCAGAAGCAGGAGAACTCAATACCTCCGAAAACCTAACACTCTAATATTCCGGCAAATCGGCCGATCAACCACAGTCTAGTGGAGTTGGTTTACTGATATCCAGGGAAGCACGTAATGCTTTAATAACTTGGAAACCTCATGGAGATAGAATTATCGCAGCCAGATTTCGCACGAGGGCTAGAAATTTAACATGTGTTCAATGTTATGCTCCAACAGAAACAGCTGAAACTACAATGAAGGAAACGTTCTATAGCCATCTAAACAGAGTTTTGTCCTCAATACAGCGAGGCGACATAGTTATACTGATGGAAGATTTTAACGCGCAATTAGGCGCAGATAACACCGGTAGAGAAGTTGTAATGGGACGGCATGGCATTGCTGTGGCACTTTGTTCCTCTTTAGGAACCATAGGACATTATATATATATATATATATATATATATATGTATATAAATACATATTAAGGTGTATGAATCTTTTGATCAAATATTTCGCACACACATTGTTTGTGACAGAAACAATATGGCGTTTGTTTCGAAAATTCTAGTAAATAAATATGAAAAGATGGTTTTTGTTCTTATGTCTTAAGTCAAGGTGTTCTCTGCTGTAAATTTTATTATTATATAAAATAAAATAAACATCAAAGTTAGTTTTGTAATAGAAAATTACTTAATTATTAAATATTGTGTTACTTTTCTTTCAGCTCTTTAATATTTGTATCTTAATTCAATCTGAGGCAAAGAAACAATATTACATTCCTAGCAGGCAGGCATGTGGTAAGAATGATTTGGATAATATCCAGAAACGTGAATAATTAAAGTGATATTTTTTGTAAATATTGCTTTAAAATTGCGTAGTTTATTAAAAAAAAAAAAACTCAAGTTAAGAATATTTACAAAATATTATTAATAATTTTAAATTCTGGTAATATTGCTTTAAGTGCATTTGTAAATGTTTTTACTACATTGGACAATTGATTTTTAAAAGTTAGAAATAACTAAAGGGTCCGCCATCTAACGTTTTTTTTTTCAACTAGTGCTTATTTCGTGAATGGTAACACTTAGCTCATGTCTGATTTGACAGATAATTAGTTTTATCCTTCCGCTGAACGAATATGGTTGTGTATACGCTTGAACAACGCTGGGAAATATTGTGACATTACTTTGAAAATCATGGTAATGTTGCAGAATGTGTTGAAGCTCGCCCTGTTTTTGAAGTTCGCATTATCAGCCGCAGCTCCGAGGTGGCCAAACGACATCAAAGATAAGTGTTACGCCAACAAGCCAGAGACAATTGACGCTTTAAAGGACAATATTCGTGAAGCCATTGCTGAGATACAGCTGCACACAATCGATAATGTGCTTAAAAATTGGACCGATCGTGTAGGCTACTGCATGGCCAGCCGAGGCAGCCATTTGAATGAAACTATTTTCCATTATTAACCGGAAGGATTGTACTTTCAAATAAAAAAAGAAATTTGAGAAAATATTCAGTAGTTTTTTATTATAGCATTTTCAAAAAAAAAAAAGTTATTTGGCGGACCCTTTACATATTCCAGTTAATTCAATTGCAAATGATTTTTAACAGTATATGCAGTTATTTTAACTGTCATTTGAAATTGATTCTACCTGCATATAAGCACGCATACTTTTCTGCTTAAACACTTTTTCATAATCTAAGGTATACTAGGTTTTTGATGTGTATTCTAACGTTTAGAGGTTTAAAATTGAGGTCATAGTTTATCAGACTAGACAAGATTTGCCCATGAAATTACTTTATCGCTGATTTTCTATTACATTGTAATAACAAGGAATCGGAAGTTCATTTAAATACATGGTTGTTGTCGTAAGCTGAGAATCAATAAATTTGCAACAAAATTTGTTAAATAAGTTTTGGGACTTTAGCACATTTAATTACTATAAATGCAATTAATGTTTATCCCGATGAAAATAAATTTAAAATAACAAATATGCAGGTGCTTGTGCAAATTTAAATGTAACTGACACTAATAGAAAACATATGATTTTCTATTGTTGATTTACTTGAAAAAACGTCACTACATTGCTAGGTCTGTCAAAAAAACAGAGTAGTATTTGGAAGATGACAAAGCCAATTGTGATAATATTTTGTTGTTGTTTTTGTTTTTTCTTTGATATTTTAAATTTTGAATCTCGCTCCCAGACGAGGACAAGAAATTCTCATTGAGTTTGTGATTTAACATAACAAATATCTCTAGAAATTCTAATAACAAAGTCTCCTGAAGTTTTCCTTGGGCAGGAATGAAATCCGGATAGGGACACGCCTACAGCAGATTGTTTTTCACAACACAATTTGTTAAATAAGTTTTGGGACTTTAGCACATTTAATTACTATAAATGCAATTAATGTTTATCCCGATGAAAAAAAAAAAAAAAAAAAAATGGCATCAATTTGTTAATGCATATTTTGCTATAAATACATAGTTTTACATATTTTGCTATAAATTCATATTTTAGTGCACATTTTAGCACATTTTGAATGAATATGAATGCATATATTTACATTAAAATGTGCGTTTTAAAGATATTTTACTAAAATATGAATCTTTGCAAAATAAATATTTAAAAAAATTTTTTTTCTTCAAATTTATAAATACTTTTTTTTATACATATTTTTTGTCGTGAAGACAAAAAGAACAGGAAAATACAGTTACTTTGTGACGACGATTAACGTTTACTTCTAAATTTTCAACCACTTTTTAAGACAAAAATTACTAGAATTGTGTTAATGTTAAAAACGCCGAAAAAATCAAAAATAAATGCACTAGTACATAAAGCACGTAAATTGACAGTAGAATCTACTGAAAGCTAATTACCGTTAAGGCAATTAAAAATTTAGATATTTTTAACTGTTGATAAAGAACTAACAAATGCAGTTAAAATAACTAACCATGTAGTAAAAATAATTGACAATTCTTTACTAATAAAGTTTTGAAACAACTGAAAAAATTGGTAAAAGCAACTGTTTTTTAACAGTTATTTTCTAATAAAAAAATGTAATTTTTTTTTAAATTTTCTAATTATTATTTGCAGACAATGAATATAATAATGAATATATATAATAACATATACTACATATAAATTAAACAAGATTTTTTAAAAAACTTGACGATATTTTGTATTTTGTAAATAACTAACAAAAATTATCTGTTTACTGCAAAAATACTGTTTTGGTAGTATACTCATCGATAAACCAAAGCGTGAAAAGCCAAAAACAGTGCGTACACCCGAGAATATTGCTGCTGTGGCAGAAAGTGTGCGTGAAGCGCCATCAACATCAATTCACCGTCGTTCTCAACAATTAAACATTTCGGAGACATTATTGAGACGAATTATGCATAAAGTCCTTGGTATGACGCCATACAAAGTCCAATTGGTTCAGGAGTTCAAAAAAAATTTTTTTTTTGGCGGACCCTTTATCTGTCATAACAGTTGATTTGTATTATTTCATAGAAAGTAACTGTAATTAGAGTTAAAAAACAACAACTAATAATTACTACGCAAACAACTGTAATGTAGTAACTGACAACATTTTTTCAATGTAAGATTGTGCCTTAATGGAAGTTTTTAAAATATGTCAGTTATAGGATTCGAACATGCATCTATCCATATATCACTAAAGCAACTTTTATTTAGGTAGCCTATGCATGGTTTTTATAAATAACATAATTAAATTATTTAAAGTCTGAAGATGTTAAATCGGGTAATATAAGCAAATAAACCAAATCAAAATTTCTCTTACATTTAGATACATAAAAAGAAGTTCAATATAAAAAAGAACATATTTTTGGTTATCCAATTAAACTGCCTTAAGCAGCTTTACTATCTTCTTTTCCAAAATTTATATTTTATTTCAAATCGACTTTTTTTAAAACAAAGTTTTTGTTTTATCTGTACTATAAAAAATATATATAAAAAAAAAAACTATAATAAAATCAAACACAAACATTCAAACATTTTTTTTTCAAATTTTAAATAAAATTTTAAGGTACACAGTAAGCGAAAGAACCAAAGCATACAAAATGAAAAATTTTTTTTCTCCTTTTTCGATACTATTAGAAATTTTTTAATATTTTACAGCTACACTGTAATGATGTAAGATCCAATGGCCATATAAATAAATTTTATATGATGAATGGTTTTTTTTTTTTTTTTTTTATAATTTAACCAATACTCAGGGGATGCCCCCTACTCATGCAGTGCATTGTATTGATCAGGAAAATAAGGTATGGGAAGGAGGAAAGAGGGAGTAGTGTTTGTGGATATTTGATTTAAATTTTTCTAAATTGTAAGTAACAGGGAAGACTTCTGCGGGAAGTTTGTTCCACATACGAATCGTTCGACTAAAAAACGAATTTTCTCTGTAATGCGTTGTGCGAAACACAGGACAATCAACTACAAACGGATGTGCTCTACTAGATAAGCGAGTATTACGAATAAAAACTCGGGCTCGTGGGATAAGTTCACTTATCTCAGATGAGCATCTCCCATGGTAATATCGATAGAAAAGTGTCACACAACCCACATTCCGACGATGCTCCAATGAATCAATAGAGTTGGATACACTACTGTCATTGATAAGCTTCACCGCCCTCCCCTGAACACGGTCCAGAAGCTTCAGAATAGACAATGGAGCCCCTGCCCATATATGAGAGTTGTATTCCATTTTTGGCCGGATATAGCTGGTATAAATAGTAAGGAGATCGGATGGAGTGAAGTAAGTCTTGCACCGTTTTAGAAAACCGAGACACTTGAATGCCTCTTTCGACACTTGAAATACGTGCTTATTCCAACGGACATCACACTGTATTCTCATGCCCAGAACATCAAGAGTATCCGATTCCTCAATACCTATACCATCCATAGTTACAGATGACAATGTCAATTCCACTGCCCGTCTGTGGGTTAACATACAACATTGGGTCTTGCGTGCATTAAAATCGACCTTATTCGCAAGACCCCACTCGGAGATTGTAGAAAGGTCTTGATTGAGTGTGTCATTCATGTTCTGCCGCATGCCCTCTATCTCCAAAGAGCTTGGCCTATGATCGAATGAAAATGAATGACAAATGTTGCTGTCATCTGCAAAAGAGTAGATAGGGTTGATGGTCTGACCAAGAAGGTCATTAATAAAAATAAGAAAAAGGGTAGGAGAAAGAACAGAACCTTGCGGTACCCCTGAATTTAGCTGAAACTCGTTTGATGAGACCCCATCTAAAACAACACGTATAGTGCGGTCTCTGAGAAAACTCGTTATAAATCGAGAGAAGACATTACCGACACCAAAAGCGACTAGCTTAGTCACGAGTGCCCCGTGCCACACACGATCGAACGCCTTAGAAATATCTAGAGCAACCACTTTACTCTCACCAAAGCGGTGGATTGACCGGCTCCAACGTTCCGATAGAAACGCCAACAGGTCTCCCGTAGATCGACCACTACGGAAACCATACTGTCGATCATTTAAAAGTGAATTGGTCTCTAAATATTTTACAAGATGGTGGTTAACCATGGTCTCCATCACTTTGGAGATCGCAGAGCAAATTGCGATTGGGCGGTAATTTTCAGGGTTGTTAGCCGCATCCTTTTTAGGGATAGGCTGGACATTGGCCGTTATCCGTGGATTTTTTAAAAACTTTCTCTGTAAAACGAAAAAACCAAAACATACAGGTCAAAGAACTTTGTTGTATGTGTTAACCCAATTTCAAATAGTGGTCGCAGAATCGACCAGTGACTTTCTCGATTTTTGTAGTTTAGAGGGAAATTGATATAACTTAACAACCAAGCAAATTAGTTACTTTACACCATTATTAACTTATAGTATTTATGGTTTGGGTCAATTCTTGATTTTACCTATTTTTGTCTGCATTCACAAAAAATACGTAAAAAGTGATTTTCACGAAAAAAATTTTTTGTTTTCTAACTTTTGGAAGAAAAAGTATTCTTCGAATTACAACTTGTATTATAATTATAATTCACAGCAAAAATAATTTAAACTTCAGATTGTAGCTTTTTGACATTCCTGTCCAAACCTGAAGAGCTAAAAATAAAAGCTTAAAAACAGAAATTTTTCATGTTTTTTTACCGAGCCCTTTTAGAGCGGTTGTAAATGGGTTAAATAAACAAAAAAGGAACCAGGACACAGAATATATTTCTGTTGGAATCATACTCCTTAATAAAAACTGGTTTGAATATCGTTAGCACAAAGCAGAATATAAATGCAAAAATGCACTCTGCATACTTTTTGAGTCCTAAGGATAAAATAAATATTTTATTTAAATATTTCTCCCAATCATAATAACATCATAAGATTTCTACTATTTAAGAAGCATGTTTTGTTGTAGAAGTAACCATATTAAATAAATAAAATAATAAATGCAGTCTGACATTCAATGAAATATGCAAGGATAACAAAACAACTCCTTTGTTTACAAAAAAAAAATATAAAAAATATAGAAAGGACAAGAGATTTCGAAGAGTTGAAAATCAAACTGTGAGAAAAGCTATAAGAAATTTATCCAGCAAAATCAAATGTCTTCATATTGTATATAAATATTTAAGACCTACAAGCGATTCCATTACGTTTTACCATTAAAGCATTGCATTTAGCACATTAAAAACTCATCTTACCATGCATTATACAGAAGATTTGCTTTTTCCATGTTTTTAAATTTAAAATAGGTTAAAATTATAATTTTTTGCATAAATAAGCTTAAGTTAGAGTATCAAAAAAGTTTTATGTGCAAAAAAAATGGAAAATTTATAAGAATTTCAAATTTCAGTGCCAAAAAAAATTGGAAAATATAGTAAACATCCGTTATTAAAAGCTTTAAGAAAGTCATATCCAGTATGAACACGAGAAACTCTCAAGAAGTAAAATGTATTGGATTAGGAAGGAAAAATCTATGACCGCGAATTTTTTCAATGGCGGTAAGTAGAATTTTCAATTATTAAGAAAGGAGGGAGGTATAACAAAACATAAATTACCCGATACGATATTTGAATTGTCATAATTTTAACAAATTATTTGTATGCTTTGGTAATTAAGTTCCACGAAGAAATAAATCTACGAATAACAAGTATTCCACTCATGCTGCAAATTGTCTTTATACGGAATTTCGATATTTCAATACAATGTACATATAAAATATTTGCAAATTTATAAATACTACAAATTTATAAATACTAACAATGAAAAAAATGGATATTCAGTTAGTATGCTTCGGTTATTTCGCGCTCTGTTTTTTAAATATTTTGTATGGTATGAAATTTAAAAAAAAAGTCTACTTTTGTTATTTAAAATCAATTTTTTCTCTTGTATAGTAGTAAAAGATTTTCAAAATCTCCAAAATGGTTTAAGTTTTCTTTTTCTTGTTGTCATTTGTTAAAATTATTTTAAGACATAAAAATATGAAATACAAGTGTTCATCCTTAAAAGATTTTCTCAAGTGTTTTGTGTAAGAGATTTGGCCAGTGTTACCGATTTGGAGATTTTCCAGCTAGATTTTGCGGTTTTTTTTTTTCATCCTTAACTGGTAAAAAAGTGATTTAGCTTTTAGGTGAAAATCTAGCGATTTTTTTTCTTAGAGAAGCTGTTTTTAGCTGGTATTTAAATTTTTTTTTTTTTAATTAACTCATAATTATAAATAATTAAAATGAGATATACATATTCAAACCAATACAAACAAGTACAATTTGTTGTTGTTTCACGCGTAATTTTTCAACCACGTAAAGCGAATAGTTTTTTGCTACTCTTTGTTAACCCGTTGTCCTCAAATGCAATAAATGATATTATGCCAAATCGATTGTAAAGAAACGTAAAATTATGCCATTGCAATGTAGTGGAGAAGACTTGCTTGTATTAATTACTGCTGAATTTCATCATTTTTTCCAAAAACAATAAAATTTAATTTTTGCCTACAAGTAATAGACAATAAAAAACATTTCGTTTCCGGTTTATTTACTATTTACCATTTTTCAACAAAAATTTTTTTTATTGCTCCGATAATAAAAAATCTGTTACAATTTGAAAACATCAAAATAATTATAGTTACCTTTGAAAAAAAGTTGCATTTACAGAAGAGAACGTTTTGCAACACATTCATGCAGACCTTTGCTATTTACTCCACAACTCTTAAAATATGCCATTATCAAAAAACATAGGGTTTGGTAAAAAAAAATCGCAAAAAAGGTCTGTTTTGAGGTGGCAGATCAAAATGAGAGCTTCAAAGTTGTACTTGCTCTATTATTTTATTTGAATTAAAAAATAAAAAAAATTACACAAAATCCTAAATAATTAATTTTTGGGCGTATATTGAGAATATGAAATCTAAATTGAAATCCGAGTCGCAGATTGCGAAAAATTTTAAAATTTTATATACAAAAGTGATTAGCTTTGATCAAAAGTTTTTACACACAGAGAAATAAAGTGCCAACCGACTTGAAAAGTGTATATTAATGGTAACAACTTATAAATTCAGTTAGTACAACGATATTTATATTAGATTTCTAAATATTATGGGTCTAACAACTAAAATTCAGTTGAATTAACCGAACTTTGTTGTGAATACTAATGTTTAGTTTTACCAACCGACGGAAATTCGTAATAATCGAATTTGAGTCGTAGGAAACGAATTTCAGTTGGCAAACAGCAAAACTTTTCTTTGGGTGTATATATTTACAGTAGACTCGCGATAAGAAAAACACTGCCTTACGTGAACACCGGCTAGCATGAACATAATTTTTTTTTACAATGACTACTCTGTAGCGTGAACACAGTAAGAAAGCCCTATAACGTGAACAAATGTAAAATTAATGGAACATAGAAAACTTTGTTTTCTTTTGAACATTTTTAAGCAATCACTACTTTTTTAAAAATTGGGAATCCCCGTAAATGATTACTTATGAATATATTCTGGCATTTTGTGTAACGCGCGCTGTTGATTTGCTTATTTTGTTTTTAGTTTAATATAAAGTGTGTCGTGAAAAATGTCGCAAAAACTACCAAATTTTTTATCTTTAAAGGAAAAACTGGATGTAATAGAAAAAATAAAAAGCGGATCAAGCGGGACTAGCTTAGCAAAGCAAATATGAATATGAATTAATAAAAAAAAATATATAAATTTGAGTTAAATATATGTCTATTTTATTTTTAAGATGTAAAAAATTACACGTTCGTAAACATGAACAACTTCGCTAACGTGAACACGCTCAGGTTTTAAAGTAGGCAACAGTGGATGTGGTACAAAATGCAGCAGCAGCTTAATGGATGTAAAAATGTATTTAATGTAAAATATTCAAACACTTGTAAAATACAACAATTTGTAACAATCACCATGAACAAAAATACACCGATTACACGATTAACAGCCTTTATGATTTTGAAAAATATGGGTTTAATGAGAAAATTTTGCGTTTCATAATTTGTATATAAATTCTACTGGGAAATGAACCAGTCACAGAACTAGTCACATAACATGTTCATAGTAGCAGTGACCGGATCTAAGAGATATTTCTATAAAATTATTAAAGAAAATAAATAGTTCGAACACGAAATTTAAAAATATGGCCGTAATAAATTAGCGACGTTAACCGAGGGAACAGTGTATGTACTTAGATAGTACTATACCATGCCATAACCAAACAGTGAATGAGACAGAAACTTTTTGTTTTATTTTACAACATTTAATGGATCGATGAACGGACAGACAGGCAGACAGACATATTTATAGAGAGATAGACCGACAAGCAGATAAATGATTAACATGCCGTTGAAGTATAAGTACGAGTACGAATAGGTACTACTATCGTAGTAGTAGTAATATTATAAGTAGTTGCTACAGTAATGGGTACTTATACAATTACAGTAGTCGGTTAGATTGGATTGTTGGTGCAGTAGCATCACCACCATCAACCATTTACAGCACTTACTTACACTGTTGATAATGATGACGAACGATGGATGTGGATGTGGATGTTGCTGATGATGACAATAACAACAATATAAAATAGACAACAACAGTGTTTATAATAGTTTCATATGGTGATAGCCAGAATATTGTTTACATCAAAGTTTGTAAAATAAAAATATAAATAATAAACAAATGATATGCATGTGCAAATCATATTCAATATTCAACTCAATTCCCTACACAACTTAAACCATTTCCAAATTGCAATTTGCAATTAAAATATTTTCAACCATTTTCTCACTTTGCATTTTTTGCTGCTTGTAGCTGTCCCTGGATACAGTGATTTATAACCTTTCCGTACTTCTCCGGATCTGACCAGAGGCAAGTCAATAATTGTTACCAGGAATAAAAGTGGTTAATAAAGATTACAGATACGGATGTGACCTAAATTTTAGAAGGTAGTTCAATTAACTTAGAATTTAGCTAAATCACAAAATTTTAAGCTAAATCAATCAAGTAATCTTTAAGAAAATTTTTGAGCCATTTTGGTCTATACCGCTTAGTTTCCGAGATAGATATAGTCTATTTTATGATTATAAAAAAAATATGAGAACACACCGCCATCTACTTTTCCCAAACGCATTAGAAGTTGTAACAACTTAAGTAGTACTCGATATTTTCAGAGTTGTATTTTTAACAGAAAAACAATAAAAAAAATATGTGTAGTAATCAGCAGTAGTTGTTTTTAACTGCAATTACAGTTGTTTTTATATGAAATAATACAAAACAACTATGAAAGTTATTTAAAAAAACAAATGAAGAAAATTACTATTTTTCAACAGTTGTTTGAAGCAGTTATTTTTGTATTCTAATAAACAACTACCAAAACATTAATATAGTGACAGTTATAAAACTGGTGTTCCGTTTGGAATTTTGACTTTGCATTTTGAGTAGGATGTAGGAAATACAAATTTGTATTGTAATTGAAAGAAAAAAATGTTTTTTTTTTAATATTTATTGTTTCTAGGACATTAACTACATTTGTTAGTTGTTTTTCAATAGTGAAAACAACTACATTATTTTAACGGTAATTAACTTTGTCGCCTTTTTAACTGAAATTACAGTTGGTTTATCTGTAATTTTCAGTAGATTCTATTGTCAAATTTTTTTGAGTGTAATACTAAAATCGAAAAGGCATCAACAAATTTTAAATTTTATGGAGCAAACAATATTTTCATAACCTCAAAAACCATGTGTATATAATAAATTTTAAATTTTGTGAATTTAAAGTACTTAATGTAAAAAATGTTCAACTATTGTGGTTTGTTGTTGTACTGAATTTGTTAGTTGATTTTAAACAGAAAAAATAAAATTTTTTTTAGTTATTTTAACTTTAACTACCTTTGTTGCCTTTTTTATCACATTTACCTTCGTTTTAACGCGTCATTAAACAATATCTGTTTGTGTGCCAATGCATTGGCGTTTGCTCAAAGATTTGTTAAAGTTTTTAGGGTATACACGATTTATGCTATCAAAATCATTTGAGATGTCACCAATAAGTGTACCTCTTAAACACAGCTTAATTTTATCATTTTAAATTCGAATGCTATTTATATATTTTTGTAGATAACTTATAATAAATGTTCCCAATACTTGTAGTCTTAAATATTAAAAAATTTGTTCAAATATTTCCAACAAAGTTGTTGACAAAAATTTATATTTTTGAAAAAAAAACCGAAAATGTGGTATTAAATGTTTTGGTGAACGAAAAAAATCGATATCGTAATTGCTAATTTTGAACTTTTTAAAGCCAACACGAATCTGAAGTCCAGAAAGTTGGATTAAACCGAGTTGTATGTAAATTATTTAAATGTAAATTTTAAATTTTGATATATTTTTTAAACATTTCTGGGTTTACTAAATGTCTTGTATAAAAAGATATTTGTTTCACTGTGTCCGAAATTTTTAGAAACTTGGTTAAGAAGCCTCAGAACTGGAAAAGTGTAAAAATATCCCATTTATGTATCATCTGAAGCTTGTTTTTTACACGAATAAAAGTTGAAATGAACCGTCAAACCACGTGACTTTAAGTCGAGATCATCAACAAAAAGTGCTGGGGAAGCACTTATTGTTGATAAGCAAAATCGGTTTAGCGGTTCAAAAGTTATGAGTGAAAATGTGAAGGTAGCTCCAAATGTTCCATACAAATTGGTGCGTTTTATTAAGTAAGTCTTTAAATCTTTTACTTATAACTAAATTATTAAATTGAATTTCATAGAAGCTTCTGGTGTATAAAATATAACGTCATATTTTTCCACCAGACACTAAGAGGTGAATAATATATTAAACTCACCTAAAATGTTTATTTCATCTTAAAATGTATGTTTCACCACAAAACAGTTTTTTACATCAAAAATGTTATTTCACCACAAAAATAATTTTTTACACCCAAAAAATATTTGTAAAACAAATTTTAATGCATGTTCTTGTTGTCATTTCAAATATGAGTTTTTTCAAATATAATTGCAAATGGTGTGTATACGTAGTGGTCTGTCTTATGGAACAAAAAGTATGGATATAGTGAAAAAAATAATATAACTAAGTGTAGCGCAAAAAAGGGGCTTCATCATCTATTTAAAAAATAATTTAAATAAAATTGCGTCTTTATACGAACAAAACAAAAATATACAAAAAGAAAATGTTAAGTGACTTAAATTAAAATAGAGAATAGTTAAAGATACAACAACTACAACTACAACTAAAAACATTACAAACTCGTTAAATGGAACATCTTTTAATGGAACGAAAAGAAGAGAGTACAGAGAATATCTTCAGAGAAATACAATATGACATCAAAAGTTAACGAATATTATTTGTTATTTCTAAAGTACTAGTTAAAGTGGGAAAGATATGAAAAGTGGGTGGGTGGGGAAAGGAGAAGTAGGAACGAATGAAATAATTGTAATAAGAACACCTGTTTAAATCAATAATGTACAATCATAAATGAGTGTTAGGAAAGTTTTTGTATAAACTAACCCAGTCAAAAACTGCCAGTGATACAAACAATAAAGCGCTGGTATACCACTGGCTAACCGAGGAATAACGTTTTGCCAGTACACACAGAAAAAAATTTAGCTATTTGCCAACTGAAATTTGGGGTACTAGGACTGAAATTCGGTTATTAGAAATTTCAGTCGTTTGGTACAATTGAACATTAGTTTTCACCAAAAAGTTCGCTTAACTAAACTGAATTTAAGTTCTAACACCCAAAATATTCAAAAATCTAATGTAAATATCGTTTTACTAACTGATTTTAAAAGTTGTTACCATTGAAATACACTTTTCAATTCGGTTGGCACTTTATTTCTCTGTGTGTAGGTATTTGTTTTCAGATGATAAAAGTTTCAATATATTCATATACAACTTGATGTCATTATATATGATTATATGTGTGGCAATATATTACGATATAAGTATGGTAAATAGGAGAGTTCTGGAAACAAGAGCAGGGAGCAAAAATTTTGTACTAATTTTGTATGGTAAATCTAGCAAATCCAATACAAATTTCAATCTGGCAAAACCGCAAAAATCTAGCAAATCCAATACAAATTTCAATCTGTCAAAACCGCAAAATTATTCCTTTACTGCTCATGTGGGGTCTTTATGTCCCCAGAGTTTTTTTTATTGGTAAGGGGCGAAGTGTATTTAAGGGTTAATGTGTATTAACCGCAAATTATGTTAAACATAAAATTATCCCGTTACTGCTCTTGTGTGGTCTTTTATGTCCTCATTTTTATTTTTTGTAAGTAAGGGGGGTTGGAGGAATATTAAATTAGTGATGTACACTAAAGGGTTAATTTATATTAACCGCAAAATATCAATTATATTAGGGGGGTTGTTCATACAGTACTGGGATTTTTCAAAATATTTAAGAAATACAATTTTTCTAATGTTTTATACCTGAACACTCCTAATGCTACAATTTATTTATAATTTGATTACATATAAATTTTTAAAAATAACATTAGTTTTTGGTAGAATTAAGTTGTTTGAATACAAAAGCTTGTTCCTAACCATACTCAACAAAGTTGATATAAAATTGAATCGTTTAGAAATAAAAAAAATTAAAACAATACTATTTATGTATACATATATATATATATATATATTTTATTTACTAATTTGTTTTTGATGTAATAATTTTGTATAATGTAATAAAAAATAGTAAAAAAAAAAAATAAATCTCATATTCAAGTATATATAATATTATTAAATTTCAATTATGCGCCCCGGTAGGCTAGTTGTTAGCGTGCTGGCTTATCTGTGCGGGGGTCGTGGGTTCGATTCCCACCAGAGGTCTGTTTTCGCTACAACGCGCCGAAGGCCATAGTAGATAGTGCTCGGTTAGGGTAATAGTATATAATTTGTAATTATATGATTATTAATTAATAATAATAATAATAAATTTCAATTTTTTTCTATTTTGTAATGTCCCCAAGCATAGGTATTAATACCATCTTCTCTTATATATTGTTTATTATCATCATAACTTAATACAACTTTTGATATTTGTTGTGTATAAATTTCATGTAGAATATATTTAAATATATACATTTTATCATGATATATAGTTTTATCTATCAGACAGTTACGATAATCATAAATAGTTAGTTTTTTTAAAGCAGAGTTTTTTACACCTTTGACTTTTTCTAAATTCTAACATTACATGTCCATTATTCTCATCTTTCATCATTTCCAACACCTTTTTGTTTTACAAGGGTAAATTGAAAACATTATTAATTGTATAGTCTGATGTATCAAAGTTTAGGTGAAGATCATTGTAAATATCTTTATAGAAATCGTCTGTTCTTATTGTGTAAATTAAAGAGTCAGTATCCATATAATTTAATGTTAAATTTTCATTAAATTTTGGTTGCATATACTGATAGTGAAAATCATACATTTTATATTTAGATAGTTCTAGAACTGAAAACTCTAAATATATAGGTTTATTAAACGTTACTCTATCCATACTCATTTGAATTGCAATCATATTATCGGTAAAATGTGTTGAACTATGGAAATTAGGTTTTGCTATAAGAGCTCGTGCACCCAAACGTTTATGTTCACTCTCCCAAGCATTAACGATTTTCACATTTTTAAGTTTTTCAAAATTTTCCATAGTTTTACCGTATACCGCATTATTTAAAAGTTTAAAAAAATTTTTTTTCAAATTCATTTTTGGCATTGGTTCGATGAAAGGTATTTAAATCGATATACTGTTTCAACCAAGTTGATTGTTTAAATCTTAATATTCTATGAATTTGAACTAATTTTAAACCATTTCTAATACACTGCTGAAGACTTCGATAGTGAATTATATAGTTAGTTAGTTAAATCGGGAATTAGTTTTTTTATATTATGATGTTCTATTGGTGGACTTTTAAGTTCAGCACAAAACGGTAAATCATTGTGACTATCATGGAGTTCTTCAGGATAGTCTAAATCAGCTTCTAAAATGTAACCAAAATCAGAGTTTTCGGATACTTTTGAAATATCAAAGCTATCTATATCTTCAATCCATTCAAATTTACCTTCTGGCAAAGGTTCAGACATTGCCCAACCATATAAATTGTTTGCATCTAAATACATAAGATATTGTGAGGGTTTAGAACAATCATATGTTTTCATATATTTATGATTTGCAACTGTTCGACGCGTTGAGCATTGAACAATACCACCTCTAATTCCTTTTTTAATGAAATTATACATATTTATATCGGTGAACAATTCCAATTTAATTTTCGTTATTTTTAACACGGCATACCACGATAAACCAGGTGTCGTATAGTAATGACATGGATCAAGATGATATATTGATTTACAAACAGAACGAAAATTTTCAAATACATCAGTTAAAAGAAGTACATCTGTTTTTAGATATAAAAGCATATACTCATTTAGAGATTGACAGTTAAATGTAGACCAAACACTTAACGCATGCTCATAATCAGCAATAGTACATTCTTTATTATTTAATGTAGAGAAAAACTGTTCGCGAGAAGGTAAGACATTTTCGTTTAATTTCTCAACTGAATCGATATACTCGTAAGGAAATATACCTTTTCTTTTCCAAAGATTAAATTCTAAATGATTTGGAAATATCGATTTTAATATTTTAAAATCATCATTATGTAACTGATTAGATAAACTACACTCATAATAATCTATAGGTAAAATACACGAAAATCGTTGTTCATTTTACGAAAGTTTTGGTTATTTTGACATTACGAAAAAATTTGTAGAATATACAAATCACATTTCGTAAAGTTTTGTAAAAACTTTTTTTAAATAAAAATGTGGTGCATACCTTACGGGTTTATTTTAAAATTAAAAAAAAAAAAAAAAATGTAATGGTGCCACACCAGAATCGAACTCACGATTTCAGTGACGTCCTGCTGTGTTGAAGTAGACCACTCTACCATTTGCACCAAAGTAGCTGATGCAATATAACAAACTAAAAAGGAACTCAAGTCGAAAATATTATGAAATTTTTATGAAAACTAGAAAAATATGCTACAAATATTTAATAAAAAAGGTAAAATGGCCATTAAATGTTTTTATTATGTTTATTGAACTAAATAAATAATATAATTTTTTTATAAATATATCAAATAATATATTAAAAAAACAAAATAAAAAATAAATAAAATAATAATAATAAAAAACTTAAATAACAATTTCAAACTAATTGCATTTTATTATTAAATATTTTATCTTTTTAAATATTTGTTTTATTGAATTCCATACTAAACCCGGCAAATAAAGTGGAAGTAGTGTTTTCGGGTCCTCTTTAACTTGTTTTAGGATCCTCTTTATTAAACCAAATACAAAATATCCATTTATATCAAAACACAAAAATAGTAATAATGAAATAAAAAAATAAAACATAGAAATTTAAAAAACATTAATAAACAAAAAAAATATAAAAACTAAAAAAAAAAAAAAACAAAAATTTGTCCTGGCCAGGAGTTGAACTCGCAACCTTCTGATTGCAAATCCGACCTCTAACCACATCAACATCCATATGTACTATTTGTAACATTACAAATTTTTGTACAATGTACTAAAAAAAATATTACGAAATCATGTTTGTATTTTTTACGAAATTTGTAAATTTATATAATTTGTTTTATACAAAAGTTTTGTAATATAAACAAAATGTTTGTACATTCTACGAAAAAAAATTTACGAAAAATATATTTGTATTTTTAAGCATGGATTATTATGAGTGTATCTAAACTTGATGACATAAATTTAAAAGAATTGAGAAAACGTAATTCTAATTCGTCGTCAAAGGGTTAAACAGAATATTATATAGTGAAGGGATCGCTCAATCCACTTAGTGTGTGGACAGATTTAATTTTTTCAAATTGGGGGAAGTCAGTATTTTTTATAAAAAAAAAAAAATATAATTTATTTTTGGTGAAAGAAACTAGTTTTACAATTTAAATTATTTTATTTGATCACAATTACTAAGTTCCAAAACTTTAAATATTTGGCTAATCGTTAACTAGGGGTGCCGATCCCCAAATCCTGGGATTTTCGGGATTTATAAATCTCGGAATTCAGTATTTCCATATTTTAATTTGACTATTATAAAACATTTTTATATACAGTAGTTATCCGATTTAACGAACCATCGGTTTAACGAATTCGAGATTTAACGAACTCATAAAAATTTTGAATTGAGTACCTTATATTACGAACACCGTAACTTTGTACCGTAATTTTGTACTCGATATAACGAACAAATACAAAATTAGAGTCTTAAGTATAGAATGAGATGCAAATACAAAGATTTCCGCAAACAATTGGCAAAAGCAGTAGACATATAGAGAAAGGGGATTCCCCAACGATGTTCTAGCTGCGTTTTCTGTGTTTACTTTTGGAGTTTTTAGCATTTTTGTACGATCGTTTGTGGTGTAAACATTAGAAAACAGAAAAATATCGTTAAAATCGTCATTTTGAGAATGGGAAATCGTCAAAAAATCGTCATTCAAAAAACCATTCATATTTTAATAAAAAAAGGGGAAAGTTTACTCAAAACTTCGTTTTATTCACATTATTTGTAATTATTTAACCATTTCGATGCTCTTTATTTTAAGCTCCTTCACAAACGCCTACAAGTCTTAAGAACACATCTCCCTATACTCATTATACGGAATAGAATTTAAAAATTACCGATCTATTTTAAAAACTCCAAAATTTCATGACGAAATATTAATTTTTATATTTTTTTTTTCGATATTTGGTTTCACAAAATTTATGCATAAAAAAAAAATATATTCAATAAAAAAAAAGGTGGAGCATCAATTTTTCTATCAGTGATTTTGGAGCTAACATTACTTAAATAATTAAAAATTTACATTTTTGGATTTTCCTTCTTAAGATATATGCTTTACACACAGAGAAAAATTTAGCTATTTGCCAACTGAAATTCGTTTACTACCACTCAAATTGAGTTATTATGAATTTCAGACGGTTGGCACAACTTAACATTAGTTTTCACAACAAAGTTCAGTTAATTCAACAACATTTTTGTAGCAATACCCAAAATATTCAGAAATCTAATGTAAATGTTAATTAATATACACATTAGGGTGATAACTTTTTTTGGACAAAATTCTCCCCAGGGGTTTTCTAATGGCAAATATTGTATTAATGATAAAAAAACTATTTCAGTTCAATTTGGTAAAAAAAACCGTACGCACCGACAGCGATTTCTAAAATGCCTTTAATATATATTTTTTAAATTTTTTTTAATAACAATTTTTTTAAAATATGGTTTATACATATGTAAGTAAGCAAACTTGGAAGAAAACTATTCCATTGACTCGAAAATGGACTTTACTATTGAAATCAGCATGCCTTAATTATATAGATGTGATGGTCAGACGTTGAGGCATCAAAAAAAGTTTTTTTTTTAACTTTGTTTGATTCGAAATTTTAACGCGTTTGGTGCGTACCCTTTTTTAACGATAGCGAAAAACTAAAAACGCAGTTCTTAATATTTGTCCATGCCCTACACGATTTTGTCTGGGGAGATTTGATATTTGCAAAAAATGCAAAAAGTTATCACCCTATTCTACATACGTTGTTAATTAATATACACATTAATATTTACTTCTACATTCGGTTGGCACTTTATTTCTCTGTGTGTACTTTTTAAATAATATTAGAATAAATGATGAAAGTTGATCTTTAAATTGGTAAATGAATATTTGTTGCTTGATTTGATATCATTTTATTACATTTCTTAAGATGTTTTAAATGAAAAGAAGCTTGATAAAATTTTGTCAGTAAATTATTAGAAAAAAATTCTAAAATTTGAAAAGATTGCAAATTTTAAAAATCGTCAATTTCCATACAATTAATTTTGTAAAATCGTCAATCGTCATTTTGCAATATTGCACTTCAAAAATCGTCAAAATGGAGACAAATTGTCAAAGTTGGCAGCGATGGGGCTGACATTATACAGTTCGTTAAATCGAACAACAACTGTATATGACACCCTGTTAAACAACAAAAACAAAATGTTTATTTATCTTTCTAAATATTAAATATTATAGTTTAGCTTTTATAATATTTGACAAAAGTAAATAAATATAATTTGAAATAAAATGTTTTAACTAAATATTTAATATGCAATGAATTTCCTTTTAAAGAAAAATTTGGAATCATTTTTTAACCTTTCGAAATAACTTAATTAAAATACTCTTGAATTAATAGACGGTTAAGTTTTAAGAATATTTTTTTTATTTTTTAAGATCATTATTACATTTATTTTATACATCTCGAATTGGGCATTCTTGTTTATAGTTCATTTCGTTATTTGCATTTATTGAACTAGTTCGTACGTTTAGTTCATATGTTTGTTTGACAATTTTTTTTCTATTATTCATATTGTTAATTGCGTAATTCAATTGTTTGTTTAACAAATCTGCACATTTTAAGTGAAAATCCCAAATGAACTAGTTCATTTTAAACCATTCATTTAGTATTTTCTCTCATATTAAGCAGATTTATTAAACAAACCATTGACAACAATATAAATAATTGAAAAAATTTTATTGTTTATTGTCGAACAAACTTATGAGCTAAAAGAACGAACTAGTTTAATAAATGCAACTGAACGAAATGAACTATACAGATGTACAGAAATATAATTTGTGTATTTTTTGCAAACAAAGTTGAAACTTTGGCAGAACTTAAATAAATGACTGTTGACAAGATATTTAAAAATTTTTAATTTTGTATAAATTTGAGAACAAATCTTTATTCAAATATATATGAAATTTTAATTTTGTAAATTAAGCGATTTTTAATTTTTTTTTTTGGAAAAATATTGTGTATTTTGACCATTTTTTTTTAAATTGGCATATGGTAACCCCGATGTTATAATTTTTATTTAAGTTGTATTTTAGTATTTTAGTAAGAAGCAGCCATTATGTATATTTCAAGTCAAAACGGAATAAATTTTGATATATTTTAGACTTTCTGAATTTAAAAACTTCATGGTCCGATCGGCCAGATTATCAAAAACTATGCACGATTGATGAACTAATTTTTAGCGGAGAAAACATTTTCATATAGTCTCATCAACACAACAATCAAAAATATGTAATATTAGGCTTTTTTATATTTATGTTTCTATATCACGATTATAGTGAAGATGTTTAATTTGTTTGATGTTTTTTAAATGCTTAATTATACTTATCAATTAAAAATATAACGGTTTAAAAATACTGGTTTGAAAACGGAACACTTGGTCAATAATGAGTTAATAGTTTTTTTTTTTGTTTTTATACTGTAAGATGTGAATACTACTAATATTTTCTAAGAAATTATTTTATTTAAATGTTTTATATGAATAAAAAATTTAAAAAATTAGTCCTGAAATCCCCAAAAATCCCGGAATCTCGAAAAATACCGGGATCCCGAAAAATCCCGGGTTCAAGATTAATCCCGGGATAGTAGTTTTCAAAATCCCGAATCCAGTGATTTATAAAAAATAGTTCCGTTCGGCACCCCTACCGTTCCTGAGTTGTTGAGGTTATTCAAATTTTTTTTTGGAAATTTTTAAAATAACTATTTTTATATGTAATTTTTGAAAATCGGGAAAATATTCAAAGTCTAATGCGACCCAAATTTTTTTCCTAAATTCTGAAAAAATTAGATTTTTATTTTCTTGAATCTTGATCTAACCCGGAGTTGTCCCCTCCAAAATTCGAAAATTTGTTTTTTAAGAAGCAGCCCATTGTACGTCATATAACAATAACATCGCCCATCCCAGTGGATCTCGAAAAATATTCGCAAATTTAAGTAGTCGTACAAAATTGTACATATCTTAAAAAAAGCTACGCGATAGATTCATTCATACCTTCTGTTAAAGCTACACTCAAAAAATAAGTTAGTACAAAAGTTAGTAAAACATCTTGTAAATCAGGTATACTATTTTTCAGCAAATTTTTTGCTAAAATTATGTTTTAAACTAAAATTTTAGTTATACTTATTCAGCACTTAACTGTTTTTAACTAATGTTTTACTAATATTTTACTAAAGTTTCACTAATTTATTTTGCTAAAAAATTGTGTTGATTAGCACATCAATAGTGTGAACTGCAACCAGACTGAAAGATATACTCAGAATGAATTAGATGTCGCGGCATGTCACGATGTAGTAGTGACGAGGAAAATAGTAGTGACGAGGAAAATTATATTAAAAAGTACAACTCTAGTAAGACATAATATAAAAAAATCAACCATGGAAGATCTTTGTATCTGTTTTTCATACATAAAACAAAATTGTGAATTAAAACAACTTCAATTTTGCGTCATCACCGGCTTGTGTAATTGTCTATTAATTAAATAAAGGGCAAAATAAAATATTTAAATTTAATAAAGATTAATATGTATTTGTAAACTTAATGTTTATATATATTAATAATCTTGTGTGGTTAAATTGCAAAAAATATTCAATAGGTAGACAGACTAAAGCTAAAGACAAAGACAAAGACATACATCTTAGGTAGATTTTTCTGTTTCCTTTTTCTTATTGCAAAAAATGGTTGTATATGTTATATTTTGTTATTTTTTTCGTTTCTTTTCTATAATTCTCTGCGGCATTTGCGTTCCTTTAAAAGATAGCATCATTTAGACAATAATTGATGTAAGTAGTTCAAAGATAATTTCGTTTATGTTATATATAATTATTTCTATTGTTTTTAGATATTACATTAATTCATATCGTCAATTTGGGAGTATAAACATTTTTATTTTTTGTAACGTATTGTAAATTATTTTAAAAAGAATCACAAAAATATGTTTTATGATTTTCAGCAAATACATTAACTAAAGTATAATTTTTCTACAAATTTTTTGAGTTTTTTTCAGTCTACTAATATTCAGCAAAAATTTTATTAATGTTTAGCAAGGGTTTTTAAATTTCTAATCTACTAAGGCCCAGTTTTTGGGATGTAGATTATCTTTAAACTTAGATTAACGATGTTTGTAAATGGAAGAATGATTCTGAAATGTGTTTTATTTTATATTGTTATAATAATGGATAAAATTCATAGCAAATGAAGTGGTTTCGACAATTTTTTATTAAAACAACTTGGAAATATCAGACAAAAATCCTTGTCGGTTTAACTAAGCCGAGTTTAACTGACATCCAAAAAACTCTGCCTAAGTGTTAGCAAAACTTTTGCTGAATCTACTAATTTTGTTGCTAAAAATCAGCTCGCTGATTTTCAGCAAAAGATTTTGCTGACATTAGCAATTTGTTTGCTGACTTTACTAACTTTTTTATTTGAGTGTACTGTTATCGTGGTTGAAATATGTTTAAATATGAAAAAAGTTTTTTTTTTGAAGATAAAATTAATTTTGTCTCAAAAACCGCATAGCAAACCGCTGTATATCAAAAACCATGTTTTTTAATTCTTAATTAAATATATGGGCTTATGTCAAAAATTTTGAAATCCTTTGAAACTGATAATATTTTTCAATAACTTTTGCTATTTTTTTTTTATTTCAGAATTAACAACACCTTAACTAGTTGGAGTGCAAAATTTTAAGGACATATGTCTATATTTCTAATTGTTAAAGTTTTTTTTAACTCTCAAGGAATAAAAATTTGCAAGTAATTGTTCGTATACTATGTTGTAATTAAGCACAGTTGGAGGTAAGTTTTGTGGTGACAAAAATTACCCAATTTTTCGTTTCTCAGATTATTTCGAATTGTTTCATAGAAATTTTAGACAAATTGGGTACCAAATAAAAGAGATCTTGGAGACGCATTAACTGTTATATGAAACATGTCTTTTAAGTGATATTTAAAACTAGCGTTGTGTTAAAGAATTATAGTTGGATTAAGATAAAAAATATGTAAATTTAATTGTGTCTGAGTTTTTGCCAGATTCGTAATTGGTCGGCTTTTATACGACATTTTCCGAAAAGCTTTTTAACGTATATTTTAAATATTTAAAATTAATGGCAACACTAACTCACCACATATGCAATATTGGTATCAACATTTTTGTTTTCTCGAGTACATCAAAGCTGCGTTCAAAAAAATTTTATTAGATACAAACATGTTTTGATAAAAAATGTATTAACTTTAGCCCCACCTTTTAAACCTTAAACGTTAGAATACGTGTCCCTTATTTGTTTCTCTACCACATATCCAAATTTCATTAAGATCGGAGAAAACCCATCTGGAGACTCCCCAGTAGCAAATATATTTTCTCTTCAACTGCACAGATAGAAATTATATGTGGTAATAAAAAACGCACTTTCAAAGCATAAGTAGAACGTGGTTTTACAAAAATAAGCACTGGCAAAGCACTAAATGCAAATGATTTGCCAACGTTTGAAATATGTGCTTATCCAGTAATTGTTTTGCAAAAATGTCTACGGTTTTTGAAAAAAATGGCACTGGCCAAGCATAAAAGTGGAACTCTTTGCCAACATTTGAAATTGGTGCTATACCAATACTTGGTTTACAAATTTTCCACAGTTATAAAAAAGCACTGGTAAAATAACAAAATCGGATATTTTGCCAAGGTGTTTGAATAGGGGCTTTCCCAGTGCTTGATGCAAAATATGTTCCGACCAAAGACTTTGGGCAGAAAAATGCTTTTTGTCGGTATTCGATATTTTAAAGCATTATTGACAAATTTCACAAATCGAAAAATGTTTATGGGCTTAAAGAAAAGTCTGTAGTCTATTTTTTTATTTGCTGAAGTTTAGTGAATGAAATGCATTTTTCTTATGACTTTAGATGACAAGAAAAACGTTTTTTTTTTTCATTTATTTTTTTAATGAAGTAAATTTTGTTATTTTTTCAATAAAAAAATAAAAATCGAGTAAATTGCTATTTTTTATAATTTCGAATCATTGCCACCACCGTGTGGTGTTATCAATTAGGCGTAGGGAAAGCAATTGATTTTTATGTTTTTAGTAGATTTCCCAATGCTTTGTAAAGCATTGGCAAAGGTTTGCAAAGGTGTTATCAGTTGGAAGTTGGGAAAGCACTTAAATTTATACACTTAAGTTTATTTGGGCGCTGTGAAGGTACATGGAACGGTGTTATCATTTGGGCGTTGGGAAAGCATTGGTAGACAGCACTCATTACCACCCATTTCAGTGCTTTGTCAGTGCTGGCCCCTTTCTATTTTTGTACGTGTATATGATATGTTACGTTTAAATATAAAATCTTGTAAATCGATTTTGAGTCAAAAACTAATTTTTTTTTTGAGATACCACAGAATTTGGCAAAAAATTTTTGAAAAACATTTAATAAGTGAATTAATTTTCATGAAAACGCAAAAAAAAAAAAAACAATTTTACACATGTGCGAAATTGTTTTGAAATCAATCAACAGATTTGATTTTAAGAAATTTTAATCTTTAAACCGAAATAACTTTTGCGCCCCTTGCACAAAGTGGTTCACGCAAACGGATTTGACGTGCCAAAATAGTGGTTTATTATCGAATAAAATCCTATTAATGTGCCATAAAACAAAATTGCCAAAATTTTAAATATTTTTGAGAATGGCACATATGTCAATTAAAAAGTAATCCCTTATGCCGTTGACAAATTCCTACACAGTGTAGAAACGGTATCATAATTATTTTGACTACCAGCTTACTCTCTGCATTACTTTAATACAAATAATAATGACGTACTACTAGCTAGTTGATTTTCACGTTGTTTCAATACAGAAAATAAATATACATACATATACCATAAATACTTATTTTTATTCTTATTGTAAATACATACATATATAATTATAATGATTTAAACAAATTTTTAAAATCTATTTTTAGACTAATTTTTTTTTCAGCTCTAGTAAGGATATATCGTCACACAAAATGCAGGAGAAGAAAACAACGCTGTAGAATTAAAGGTACTTCAGATTTAAAGGACATTTTTTTTATTAATTAATAATCATATAATTACAAATTATATCCTATTATCCTAACCGAGCGCTAGCTACTATGGCTTTCGGCGTGTTGTAGCGAAAACAGACCAGTGCCTCTGGTGGGAATCGAACCCACGACCCCCGCACTGATAAGGTAGCACGCTACAACTAGCCTACCGGGGCGCACTTTAAAGGACATATTTGCTGCGCTTGCTTAAAACACTACAACAGACTTATTTCTAAAGGATGTTTTAATTTTTTGTTAATATTTTTCGAGTTATGATTGTTACGCCTTTTTGGCATGGATTTTTCTGAAACAAAAAGACGTAACAACATTAAACATAAGAAATGGAATGTAGCTGAATATTGGGATATTGGCCTTTTTCCATACAAAAATGTACAAACATAATCAAAGCCAACTTTGTTATTTAAAAAAATCGTTACTTGTTTCATACTTTTTTTTACCAATTGTGTTGTTACGCATTTTTGTTTTTAAAATGCATGGCCTTTTGAATTTCTTTCATAAAATCGTTATTTTGTTGACGTATAAGTTTAAAATTTTGTAGGGACATGTAATTTGGTCTAGTGTGTAATCAATCAAAAACTCAATATTTATTTTTTTGTTTTTGTTGTTACGCCCTTTTGCATTTTATGTGACTATATATAACTAAATATTTTTGACTTTTTGCAATACTACGTTCATATTGAACCCCAAAATATGTATTTTCGTTTTTTTTTCAAAGTTTTCGATTAAAAAATTGTATGGAATTTGAACGTGGAAAACTTGAAAAAAAAACACGAAAATACATATTTTGGGGTTCAGTGTGAATGAATGTAGTTTAAGCTGGAAAGTAATGGCATTTTTTGCAAGTCATTTATTTTTTTATCTATTAAGTATGAGATAACTCAGATAGTAGAGCGGTTGACAGACAACATGCAGTCCCAGGTTCAAATATCGTGTGGGCACATTTTATTAAAAATGAAAGTTTCAATAAAAACATATTATTTATTAAATTTAGTTTTTGGATATATATTTTTAGACTCATAATTTTTGTCCATACTGGTGATGGGATTTTATAGGTAAAATATGTGTTAAAATTTTTTTTCTATCACAAAAATATTAACAAATCTAGAAAAGGAGTAAAATAGGTGAGTTCAGAACAAATTTTTGTCGGCGGTCCATATTTTCTAAGTTATATACCTCTGAAGTTTGGATATTTCATTTAATAATAATAAATGACAAAGATACAAATAATTTAAAATCTAAACTTCGGAGTCCATAACTCGGGAACCAGGGGTCAAAAATAACCAAAAATAAAAATTATATTTGTGAGCTCAGCACTAAAAGTTCTACCAAGTTCTACCAATCGTGAAAATTCAAAATCCATTCCAAGTTATTGCCGTAAACTAGAGTTTGGCCTAAAAAATCCCAAAAAAAGAGAGAATATGAACTAAACTTAACATATTCTTTAGATTTTCAACAAATTCCATTGTTTAAACTTAAAATTTAATAACAAATAAGACTCGGGTAAGTTAAACACTAAAAATGCATGGAGATGAGACTTATCAATTGTGATAGATTTTAGGACGTAGATGACGAATGCGAAAACCAAATTTTATTATAAGCTCCAGTTTTTTAAATATTCGCGAATTTAACTTTTAATAAAAATCAAGTTTTTTTCTGTAAAATTTCTTATTGATTCATATACCTGAATATATATATAATAATAAATTCATTTTCATATATATATATATATATATATATATATATATATATATATATATATATATACATACAGCTCTAAAATAAGCCGTTTAAATATAAAAATAAGCCGTTAAATTAAAAAATTAAACCGTTAAATTTCATAACTTTTTATTAAAATCGTTACTACAAATAAGGTTTTTGTAAAATTTGTTCCGACGAACAAACAAATGTGCAAAAGCACAATTGTTTTTCTAAGATTCAATTGGTTTAAAAGAAAATTATATTTTCAACTTTAAATTTTAAAATATTAAAAAAATACTTCAAAATGCCGTTCACTAAAAAATTGTAAAAAGCTCTATTTTAAAAGAAAAGAAGCTAAAATAAGCTTAAAAAATAGCTAACACAAGAAACAATTTTACGGATTCTGTATTAAGTATTGGTGTATGTGGTTTTTATTTCCGCAAAGAAGATAATTATAATTTTTTCAATGAAACCTAATTTTTCGTCTACAGCTAAGGACGAAGAATTCATCAATAATAGCTGTAATCCATATAGACTGGCATATGTGGAAGCGTTTATAACAAATCAATATATGTATTGGTTTCTTAAAAGTAGTCTAAATTTCATTAAAATACCGCGCATACCGACATAGCGGTCGGTTTAACTGATTATATTCCGTTTTATAAAAGCCATATCGGTCCGTAAACGGTTCGTCAATTATGGACTTTCAACGGATTCGACTGCCGTTTTATACAGATTATAACGGTCCGTAAACGGTCCGTCATGACGGACTCTCAACGTCAGATCTGAATCCGATTCAATGTTGCTTTGAATCAGTTTTCTGGTCCGTATACGAATCAAGAAAACGGTACGTATACGGAGTCAGATTCCCTTTGTACATATTGACAACATAAGCTAAAATAAGCAAATATCAAAAAAAATAAGCTAAAAACGGTTGCATTATGGATCCAAAAAATAATATCCTTTTTGAAATTCATTAGAGTACCCACACTAGGGTGGGGCGATTTGAACATCTTAATGGGCGCTTCGCGTTTCTGATTCTTGGGATTGTACTGAGCAAAAAAGTCCACTAGACCATACGTCTACGGTGAAAATCGAGCTTCCAGATTTTGACTTGCAAACAGATTTTGACTTGCTTGTAACAATGTGTTGGATGGACATATCTCAGGAAGTAGGAGGAGCTTATCCACGATTATGGTATCAATCTCTTCTTTGGAAGATTCTCTAGCAGATTAATGCATCAATCATTTTTGTGGGTGGGGTTTAAGGGGTTAATTTTTAATTTCAAAAAAGGGCTTTTTTGCCGTATTTTGTGAAAGTAACAATGTGTGGGATAGACATATCTCAGGAAGTAGGAGGAGCTTATAAAAGATTATGCTATCAATCTCTTCTTTGGAAGATTCTCTAGCAGATTTATGCATCAATCATATTTGTGGGTAGGATTTAAGGGTTTAATTTTTAATTTCAAAATAGGCCTTTTTAGCCGTATTTTGTTAAAGTAACCCTGTCCCTTTGCACTTTCACAAGGCCAAAACTGCCTGAAGGAGCGTTCCAATGCTTTTGCGATGTACTAGAGAGTTCTCAACTATTGTCTTGGCTACAATTTTTGTCTTAGTATTGGATAGAAAATCTCAATGGTTTGGCTGTTATAGGCCAAAATATCCAAAAAAAAATACGTGACAAAAGTCTGAGAAAAAACTGCAATTCAAAATCTGGAAGCTCGATTTTCACCGTAGACGTATGGTCTAGTGGACTTTTTTGCTCAGTACAATCCCAAGAATCAGAAACGCGAAGCGCCCATTAAGATTTTGTTTCCTTCCATACTAATCGCCCCACCCTAACCCACACGTATATGTTACTACCGCGTACCGGCTTTTGGGCCCCATAACCGAAGATAGAAAAAAATTTTCTTTTTTAATTCTGGTGGGAACACCTACTTTTTTTATAAACTCCCCCTAAAGTGCAATTTAGCCATCCTTTCAAATAAAAAACAAGTTGTTTGCCTTACTAATCACAGTATGTGTAGGGTATATCGATAAAAATAATTAAAACTTTTCCATCTCTGTCATCACTGTCTTGTTGACTATTCACCAAAAGTTATCAATACCACAAAAAGATAAAAACAAGAAATACACTTTAAAAAAATAACACTTTACAACACTGATAATTATATTTACACAAATGGTCTTTGTGTCTTGAAAACATTAAAGAAATGGAAATTAAGTGGTTTTTTTTATATTTAAATCAAATATGTATTTTAATATAACGATATAATCTTTTTTAAATTAAAATATTAATTTATTTTACATGACACGAACACAACTAAAACAAAAACCATATTTAACACCAGTAGTTGTTGTGGTGTTGTTAACTCCCCACACATTCCTGCACCCAATCAACCAACCACTATAAAAGCGGCCGAAACAACAACCGTCATTCAATGTATTCAAAAAATATAAAAAAAAAATCTACCATCGAAAGAATTTCGTCAATGACCCGTCTGCTTACATTACATTTTGGATTATTTGTTTTACGTTTTCATTTTCTTTATTATCTTGATTAATAGTTTAATTTTTTTTTTTTAGATTTGTTGGCAATTTTTTTTTTATATTTTTGTATTTATTTGTTCTTTATACACTAATTTATCTGTTATATTTTTGTATTAAACATTTTTTATTCATTTATTATTTACGGTTTATTGAAAATAAAAATTAAGAAAGACATACTGGTTTGAGGATGATGACGACGACGACGGTGTAGATAATGAAGATATTAATTAAGTTAAAATATAATTAAAACAGACTAAACAGAAAAAAAAACAACAAAAAAGTTATAAGAAACTAAAATATTCATTTACATTTCGTTGTTTTTTCTATTTAATTGCTTTAAACACACTTGTAATTAGTTCATGAAATTGTAATTAATTTTTTTCTTTGTTTTTTCACTTACTTTCATCAAGAGGATTTGTTGCACATATATGAAAATTGTAAATAATTAGAAAAATTGTTAAAATTCCGATTAATCGAGCACCGACCATTTTCGCCATTTTTATTAAACTGAGACTATTCTTGTGTACACAGATTATACACAGATAGGAATCAGCTGATTAAGGCAACATGGCGGATAGAAAATGAGCAAAATGAAATGCAAAAATATAAGAAAACAAAAGAAAATGTATAAAAATCTAAAAAGAGACAGATATATGTAAAAAATGTGTAATACAAACAGTGCTGTCAGGTTTGACGATTTATCGTCATTTTGACGATTTTTGTACCCTAAATAACTAAATGAGGATTTTTGCTCCCAAAATAACGATTTTTGACAATAGATAAATATGTCAGCACAACACAATTATTTGTTATCCTTCAAAATCACCGGACTTATTTTTGAATTATATTGTTTCAGTAAAAATTAAAAAAGAACTAAAGGGTCCGCCATCTAACTTTTTTTTTCAACTAGTGCTTATTTAGTTTTATCCTTCCGCTGAAAGAATATTGTCCGTATGTTCGTTATCTTGTGAAAAAAGTGAAAGAAACTGGCATCCTCATCGATTAACCAAAGCGTGAAAAGCCAAAAACAGTGCGTACACCCGAGAATATTGCTGCTGTGGCAGAAAGTGTGCGTGAAGCGCCATCAACATCAATTCACCGTCGTTCTCAACAATTTAACATTTCGGAGACATCATTGAGACGAATTTTGCATAAAGACCTTGGTATGACGCCATACAAAGTCCAATTGGTTCAGGAGTTCAAAAAAAAAAAAGTTATTTGGCGGACCCTTTATTACAAAAAAAATTAAATTTTTTTGAGAAACAAAATAAATTCTAAAATAAATACGGTGCTTAAAAATTGGCCTAATAATACCAAGTGTTCCAAAGTGAAACTTCGGTCATTCAAAGTTTATATATGAAAATGGAATACATGCAATTTTTAATTAAAAATAAGGAATGAGATAAAAAAAGACCCCGACACACATATTCACATACAACTGCTTTTGTATAAGACGCCGAACTTTTTTTTTTTGATTGATCAAGTTATCTTAAATAAATTGTCAGATTATGTGTACAAAATATTAGCGTAATCGGATTATTAGTTTGTTTACAAATGGACTTTTAGCAAAAAGTGAGGACAAAAAAGTAACATTTTGACAAAAATAACCGATCGGTTAAATATTTTGCATACATAATCTGACAACATTCTCAAGGATAACTAGACAAGAAAAAAAGTTCAGCGTCGTATACAAAAGCAGTTGTAAGTGAAAATGCATGACGGATGTTTTTCGATCTCACTTCTTAACCAAAATAAAAAACATGAAATAATAAAAAATTTCAGAATCTATTTAATCAACTAATGTGGTCAAATTTTTAGCGATTTGAATTTGATAATAAATTTAATTCCCTAATGGAAGTCCCAATTTAATTAATAAAGAATATAATACTGCTAATTAGTTCCCAAATTATGTAAAAAAAATTTAAAAAAATTGTGTTACCGTACTTCACAGAACAATACAGAAGTTATTAACAGTTTCGGTAGTATAATGCTATCGTTGTTAAATATCATGTTTTTTTCAAGTTTAGACCATAGAAAAGTGTCAAAAACCGTGATATATTACAACGATAGCACTTAAAATGTAATTAAAGTTATTGCCTTTTATTAAAACTTTATCCCATTTACAACAAATATTTATTATTTTGCCGATTTTTTTAAATTTATTGATGTTTTTTCAAAATATGATGACGATTTTTCCTTTAAAATTATACGATTTTATGCTATACAAACCTGGCAAACTGAATACAAATTCATGAAGATTCTATATAACTATCTCTCTCTTCACATCAGTGGAATGTAAACAAGCCCATACGGCAGATAAGCAACCCGAGTGGGTCGCCTGTCGGATATTTTTCACAAGCCTCGCCGCCGACGTATTGGTCGGCTAAGCGGCGGCTTAGTTTTCAGCCAGTTTTAGCTGCTAAGCGGAATTTCTAAATATCGAATAAATAAATGATATTGGATATCAAGTTTTGCAAGTTTCATAGCTCTAAATTGTTATTTATTCGTTGTTTGGGCATGTGCGATACGTAAAAATTTTGAAATAATATTTAAATCAAGTTGTGAAACACTTTTTAGTAGCATTTTGGAGGCTTTGAAGTTGGAAAAAAGTCGAATTGCTAAATTTAGTGAATGATATTGGAAATCAAGATTTGGAAATTTCACAGCTCTAAATTGTTATTTATTCGTTAATTGGGTGCATGCGATACGTAAAACTTACGTTAATCATATTTAAATCAAGTTGTGAAAGTTTCATATCTCAGCACTTCTTTTAGTAGCATTTGGAAGGCTTTGAAGTTGGAAAAATTCGAATAGCAAAATTAAATCAAGGCTTATAAGTTCCATAGCTCTAAATTGTTATTTATTCGTTTACCTCCGATTTCATTTTAATATTTTGTTTAACTCAATTACATTTGAAATTGTCCACATTTTTAATGCCAAATCGAAATTTAAGTTCTTATTTAAAATTTAAATTTTTTATTGACAATAGAGGTTTATTAAACTAACATTATATCGTCAGCTAAAGTGCAAAGGGGAGTAATTAAAATTTAAACTTTTCTAAGAGAAGCAAAACATCGTTAGTCATTTCCACAAATTTGTAAATAAAACTTGTAGCTTTAATCAAAGAATTCTGAAATTGTATTTATTGACAATAGAGGTTTATTAAACTAACTTTATATCGTCAGCTAAAGTGCAAAAGAGCGTAATTAAATTTAAAATCTTTCTAAGAGAAGCAAAATCATAGTTAGACATTTCTACAAAATTTGTAAATAAAATGATAGTTTTAATCAAAGAATGCTAAAATTTTGCAGTGAATAAAGCTTCTTAATCATAAAACTACAATTTAAAATATAATTTGAATGGGGTAAACATTAATTACATTTATAGTAATTAAATGTGCTAAAATTCCAAAACTTATTTAACAAATTGTGAAAAATAATTTGTTTTAGGATTGTCCCTTTTATTGCGATATTTTAAATGTTGACGATTTTTTAATTATAGTGATTTTTTTAATTTAAGAATATATTGTAATTTTTTTTAGTTGCCGCCTAAACTATCTGCTCTTCCACCACCAAAATTTTTAATCGGCCTGCTTTTCTTCCGAGCACGAAAATTTAAAGTCTGGCAGCACCATTGTCGAAGAAATACTGTCGATGGCAACTCTTCAAAATATCGTGTTAGAATGTAACAAATATATACGTATATGTATAAAGTGTCTATAATAACTACTGGGTAATTCAACGTTCTTACCTGTTCTCACATGGCATTCACAAAAAAAGTTATTTAAAAACTATTTTGGCATCTCGTCGATTGATTATTGGAGAGCCGCACCGACCAAAAACATTTTTGCGAGAAAAACGATAAAGAAAGTTTACGACAAAATTATTAAATTTCTACAAGATAGGTGTTCTTTTTTGTTTGCTATATCTATAGCTGTATTTATTATAAACAATATTGTTAATTTTTACGCCTTTTTGCACTGCGTATCCAGAGTTATTAACAATTTTTTAAAAAAAGATTTTGTAATTATATGGCCTATAAGCCGTTTTTATCACAATTGTAATGTTTTTCTTTCAAGTAGGTCAAAAGTTTTTTTTCTTGTAACCATTATAAAACTAAGTTGTCATAGTGCAAACCAATGCTTAAACTATTTTATTGTTTTTTGTTTCATATGCGTTGCTTATTTCAAATGTGTCAAACCAAGATTCAAGTGACAGATTCTGTCACTTGTGTCGGGTCTGTTTAGTTTGTGGTCGTACTCTGTTGCAGCTGCTGCAAAAGTTAAAAAAGCAGCACCCTATTTTTGAACTTTCGTATCGAAATAAGTTTCGCAAAAGACATGAAAAAATACAATAAAATGTTGTTCTGCTTTACATAGGGTGAGTCACAAACAATAAAATATAAAGTCAATTAAAAAAGCTAATCAAAAGCTGCATTTACGTTATATCTTTTTCTAATTACGTAAACCCATTTTCCCTTAGTTTTAAAAGTTACAAGATCCGAAAAATTTAGCTCCAAAAATTTAGTTAACTTTATCATCTCTTAACCATTGACCACTTTCAGGAATGTGTTCATAGATCTATTTCTTGAATTTTCTAGGTTCCCATCATCAGAACACGTTTTGAAGAATCAAGACATTCCTGAACTCTATAGATTATGTGTTAGGACAATATCCTAATAAAGAAATATAGAGTTTGGCCTCGAACTTGAATAATTTTCATTGCGCAATTAAAGCTCGAAAAAACACAATTTTTATTTTTAATGAAAATTATATCAAACAAAATGAAAATATATAAATTAATTAATAATAGATAAACATTTCGTCTGGTTTTAACGAATGGAAAAATGAATGAATATTTTTTTTATTTCAACAAATAAGCAAATAAAGAGATTAATAATAAGTAAAATTTTAGTTTAAACAAATGAGTAAACAAATTAAATTAAAATAAATAATTAAATCTTTTTATAGTTTAAAAAAAAAATTAAAATATAAATAATTTAACAATAAATACTAGAAATTCTTAATCAGCTGTATTAATACACGCAAAAAAGACGTATCAATTACAAAAATTAGAGTAAAAGTTTAAAAAGTATCGTGGGAATTATACAACTACATAAAAAACGCTTAGATTAATGTTAGAAAGTGATACAAAACATACAACCAGAAAAACATACAACTTTTTGTAAAATATATACACGCCTAGTAACAAATTTCTAAAAAAATCATATATTTTACAAGAAATTTGTAAAACTAACTTGAAACTTATGTAGTTGTATAATTACTAAGCACTTCATTAATATTCCTCCAGTTTTTTTTCTGCGTGTATATATGTTAATAAATCGAAATTTTTTGTATAATATTCTAACGTTTTCCATGTTCAATAAACTATTTATTTTTGTAAATAAAAAATACTCCATTATATTGCAAATAATATTTTTATTAAAATTAATAATTTATTTAACAACAAATAACACTTTTTTGAAAAAATATACTTAAAAACTAATAGATGCTGTTAACCGTGATGTGTCTACGATGTCCAACGTCTTAAGAACTTTGAAAATTCAGCTTCGTAATAAATCCAACATATTGTGCCTGAATATAAAACAATAGAATTAGAATTAAGATGTTTGTATTTATATATAAGATATTACTTACATTCTTTATAATTTTCGTTTTTCACCGCCAATTTTATATTCCTTTTAATTAAATTGCATCAAAAATAAAAAGCTTAAGACACTCTGCCTCCATTATTATTTTATTTTCGATATTGCCATATCTAATAAATATTGCCACATCGATTTGTGTCTGTTAGCATAAATTTTAACGCCCGTATTCATAAAAAAACTTAATTCAGATTTCAAATACATTTTAGTTTAAACACATTTTAAGCCGTGAGTTGACACTAAAATGCAATCACGCAAATGCTTTCGAAACCGATTGTAAAATAAATTCTTTCTTTTTTTTACTTTAAAATGTAAAGGACACAAATTAAAAAAAAAACACAAAAGTGTTATTGAGCTCTTTTTTTTATAGAAAAATCGTTACAGGCTCACTAATTCAGCTAGGTATTTTGTTTTTGCCAAATACCAATACTCACAGGACTTTTATCCGTTTCCTTAAAAAGAATTTTCAAAACAGATTTTTATAAAAACAATAAAAATCTAAAAAAAAAATTATTCAAAACCGACACAATTCTCAGTTTGACACAATTTTTTCGAGACATTTTTTTACAAAATGTCAAACTTATGTTGCATACCTCTAACAAAATAAATATGGACGAATATAACAGATAATAGAAATGCTTTTTTTTTGAGAACGAAAATAAAATTCATACAATAGTCTTATCTCAATGAAATAAAATTTGTATAAAATATTAATTAAACATTATTTTGACGTAAATCAAATATTTAAATTAAATTTAATATGTGGTGAAAGTAGCCGTAACAAAAATATGTTAAAAAACAAGTAAGTTATTTATTAAACATCTGAATTCGTGTAAATGTTAATGATTTTTAGAAGCAACTTTAAAAGAGAATTCAAAAATTGCCTGCAATTAATTTCTTCGTTTAAATTGCCTCTTGTTATAATGAGAATGTGGTGTTAATTATTCTGTAGAGATAATATTTAACATATGTCATATTTTTTATATTTTATAAATAAAATAATTTTTAATAACAAAAAGACAGGCCTTTTTGATATAAATATATTGGAAAATTTATTAAACTATCTAGGGATTCTTATGAAATAAAATGGGTCATTTTGTAGTTTTTGTAGTTAAATGTCTTTATATTTTGTACAATACATTTTGATTGACAAATTTTATTGAAAATATTTATTAGTTGAAATGCTCCTACTATACATACCTTTTTTGATAAATGTTCCATTAGATTTTTTTTGTGTATAGTGGAGTATATTTTATTTACAAAAATAAATAGTTTATTGAACCTGGAAAACGTTGCAATATTATAAAACTTCGTCTTATTTACATATATATCACTTCGAACATTTACCTAAGCGTTTGAATAAAATTGTCGTTAATTTTATGTAGTTGTATAGTTACCACGAAACTTTTTAAACTATTACTCTAATTTTTGTAAATGATACACCGTATATACTAAAAAAAAATTAAGATAATAACATTAATGCTAAAATAACGAAAGGCAAGCATCATTACATTTCCAATTTCATTATTGTAAATTTGACATAGTACACTCAGAATATTCTTAAAGTACCTACATGTAGGTTATTTTGGTAGTAAACAGTAGTAGTTATTTTAACTGCTATTGTAGTAGTTTTTTATGAGAAAATGCAAAAACGACTAGTTTAGACAGTCATTTCAAAAAATAACTAACCAAAAATACTGTACTTCAGTAACAGTAGTTTCGAGTAGTTATTTTAGTATTTTAACGAACAACTACCAAAATAGTAATTTTACAGTAAACACTTAATTTTGTTAGTTATTTTAACATCAACGATTATGTCGAGTTTTTAAAAATTCTCGTTTAGTTTATATTTGTTATTATTGATATGTTCATAGCTTGCAAATGACAATTAGAAAATTCCATTGTATCTCCAATGCAATGGGGATAACTGGAATAGAGTTGTAAAATAAAAATACGGACATTTATACTTTAGAAACTTTGTAAACTTTCCATGTATTTTTTTTTGTGAAATTACATTGTATGTACTTTATTATCTCTTTCAATTTAAACCATATCCAGTTGCAATCCATATCCAGGTGCAGGCACGTGGGCATAAATATGTTTTACCGGCCCAACAACAACAATTACAACAAGAAGAGATAAAGTTTTTTTATGTATTGTTTTTATTGTTGGGCCGGTAAAACAGTTCTTCCTGGCTATGTGCCTGTCCAGTTGGTAGTCAAATAGCTATATAATTATAATTTTATTTTATATGCCAGTCAAGTGACATCCCAAGAAATAACTTTACGGAATGTCCGTTACAAACGGATTCATGAATCCGGCATTGACGGTACGAAAACGGACCGGAATTGACGTATCCGTCGAAGCTTGTGCGAAAACGGACCATTAACGTACAGTAAAATTGGATTACTCAAATTTTCGAAAATTATACGTTTTAACTCCGTTTTGCTGTATCCGTTTCGGTGACGTTTAACCGGACTACACCGATTTTCATCAGTTAAAACTCCGTTACAACCGTTGTCGTTTTTCTTCCGGTATTACCGGAGTGTGTTTTGTTTAAAAAAAAATCAAACAGTTTTATTTATTAATAAAATTAAATATTAATAAAATAATATAATAAAATAGAAATAACCACGGAATAACTTTGATACATTAACTCTTAAGTAGTTTTTAATCTAGTAATTTCAATAGACTCTTATGCAACAAAATTTCATATATAATATCATAATATTAATTAATATCTTCATTAAGGGTACTCATGAAGGTCATTTGCTTACAATGTAAAAAACACATATGCATCGTCGTAAAAGCTCAAGGCTGAGAGAATGTAAATAACGATCGTGAATACCCTCATTGTATATAATTTATTTTTTTTCTTATTTTTAATTCATACATATCTTGTTTTTCTAGTTTATTTTTAATGTAATTGTTAATCCATTTTTGTAATATCTTTATAAATGAAAAAATTTAAAAATAAAACCAAACTTTTGCTTAAAATTAAAAAAAGGAGAAATCATTTAGATAAAATAATAAAAAAAAAATAAAAATGGACCATTTAAAAAAAACGGTACGAATACGGACCATATTCGGACCGTATACGGTATATTAAAAACGGAGTCCACTCCGTTTTTAAAATAAATGACGGACAGTTTACGGTACGGTTTGAACGTACACTCAATTCGTACACTCCGTTTTATATACAGCATGACGGTACGAAGTGCTTTATACTGTTTCGAATCCGTATTCGATGTTCCTTTTATTCCGTTTTCCGGTCCGTATACTGATCCGGAAAACGGTACGGAAACGGACTTCGGATCCGTATATGCTGTACCGAAAACGGCACATAAACGGACCGGATTGTTTGGTGGGATATTTGTTATCTTGTTTAACTGATACTTTTATAGTTTTTAAATTTTATTTGAGAAAGTTGCAAAAAAGCTTAAGTAGGGTACAAAATCATATAAATTGATGAACTAATAAAGTGAAATATTTTAAAGTACAATAGTACTCATAATCACTATAGGATAGAACATGTAATTTATACTTGGACTGTGGCGGTTTATACTTACATAATTTCTATCAACTTTATAAAAAACAAAATTAAAAAATTACCATCTAGTGTATTTTTTGCGTGTATTTTAATTTTAATTTTTTTCAAATTTGTCAATCTTACCCCAATAAACCGAAGAAGAATATGAAAAAAATGTTATTAGCAATTATTCCCACACACGATATTATATTCCAGCAAGGTAACAATATCATTTTTGACACGAATATTTTGACATATTTTGTATATATATTTTTTAATTCAATTTTACTATACAAATATTAAATTCAATGTATATTTCACCATTTTGACTTTGTGTTGCATCTTATTTTTTATTCACGAAAAAAACATTTCTAGCTTTTAACATGAAATGGCCTAATATCTGTTATGTTCGTTCAAATTTACTTTGTTTAATTTTACCAAGTAATGCTTGATTGAAATTTGTAGATAAAATGTTAGAGGTATGTAATATAAGATTTAGCATAATAGGAACAGTTTTATAAATATATAAAAATGTTAAGTATTATTTTATAGTGTGTGAAATGAATTGTTACTTGGATAATACCCAGCAAACAATCCGGTCCGTTTATGTGCCGTTTTCGGTACAGCATATACGGATCCGAAGTCCGCTTCAGTACCGTTTTCCGGATCAGTATACGGACCGGAAAACGGAATAAAAGGAACATCGAATACGGATTCGAAACAGTATAAAGCACGCTAAAACGGACCGTTTTCGTACCGTCATGCTGTATATAAAACGGAGTATACGAATTGAGCGTACGTTCAAAACGTACCGTAAACTGTCCGTCAATTATTTTAAAAACGGAGTGGACTCCGTTTTTAATATACCGTATACGGTCCGAATATGGTCCGTATTCGTACCGTTTTTTTTAATGGTCCATTTTTATTTTTTTTTATTTATTTTATATAAATGATTTCTCCTTTTTTTAATTTTAAAAAAAAGTTTGGTTTTATTTTTAAATTTTTTCATTTATAAAGATATGAATTACATTATTAAAAAACAATATGAAACCACATAAAAATTCAATAAAAATCAATAAAAGGATGTGGTTTTAACATTTTGATTTTTTTTTTTTTCATTTTATCTCTGGTGTTGATTAACATCTTCATCATTAAAATTTTCATGAGATCTGCGTCTCTATATTTAATTGCAAAAACATCTGAAATACAAGTATATGTTAAAAAAGTGGTACATTTGAAAATAAAAAAAAAAAAATACCACTAAAAATCTTAAATACGTATTTAGCCATTTTTTATTTTATGCAGCCGTTCTCGAGTTATGGAGTGACAATCAAAATGTACACTTCTTTTTATATATATAGATATATAGATAGATGAAAATGATGAAATGAGTTATGGAGTGACAATCAAAATGTAATCTTCTTATATATATGGATAATAATGACTAATGTTCAGAAAAATCACCACATCTGGACCAAACGAAAATATTTTTAAAGAATTTTTTTTTAAAAACCATCCTCATTGCATGTTCTACAAAACATATTCAGCCATTTTTTATTTTCAGCAGCCGTTCTCGAGTTATGGAGTGACAATCAAAATGTACACTTCTTTTTATATATATAGATTTTATTAATATTTAATTTAATTAATAAATAAAACTGTTTGATTTTTTTTTTAACAAAACACACTCCGGTAATACCGAAAGAAAAACGATAACGGTTGTAACGGAGTTTTAACTGATGAAAATCGGTGTAGTCCGGTTAAACGGCAGTGAAACGGATACAGCAAAACGGAGTTAAAACGGATAATTTGAGTAATCCAATACGTACGTTAATGGTCCGTTTTCGTATAAGCTTCGACGGATACGTCAATTCCGGTCCGTTTTCGTACCGTCAATGCCGGATTCATGAATCCGTTTGTAACGGACAGTCCGTAAAGTTGTTTCTTGGGTAGTTTAGGGAAATTGTGTAAATGCAAATACAAAATTAACACAATGGGATGCACAATTTAAACAAAACCTGATAAAATCCACAGGATTTGAATATGGCATTCCCACCTATTTGCTAAACACCAGTTTTACCAAACTAGTGGAAATGAATACGATTTTTTGTAATAGAATAAAGAGCTCAAACAGGTGTTTTGGGAGAACATGTGTTTAGCATTCAGATGTGAACGTTAAATCCACGTCATATTATGTGAATTCTTCTATATTTTGGCGTGGACAATTTCAAAAGATTTATAAAATTATAATCCCCAACAATCGGTTTCGATATATTGACCCACTAAATTACCATCCCTACTTATCGATTACCAATTAGAACAAACATCGATAGCTAAGTAACGAACAGTTTTAAAATACTTGGTATTATAGGTACTCACTACCTTCAAGAGGCTCGCCATTTTGTTTTGCAAATTTCACCACTTGGGTGCATAGAAAAATTTCGGAGAAGGTTTTATTTTGTCAGAAACGAAAAAGATTTTTGTGTTAATCAAAGAAAAAAAAACATAATTAAATATATAATCAATATAATAAATGCAGTTGTCAGTAATGATATGCAGTCGTAATGAAATTAATTAAAATGTAACACAAAGTGAAACATGTAAAAACGAGATTTTATTAATTTTAATTGCATACGGACGACGGTCTGTAATGAAAAAAAATCGTGTGTGTGAAAAAATGTCTTCGCCTTTTTTAGTGTGGTGAAAATTTTTTTATTATAATACAAAGAAAAGTTATTCAAAAATATTAAGTTTATATTTGCCATATTCGAAAAAATATATAAAATTAAAAAACAAAAAAAAAAAACATTGTCAACTCCGACTAAAGTGTGGTGTTGACCAGAGAACGAAGCCGACACGAAATTGTCGGTAGCTAAGGGAAAAATCCTTCGGCGGCGGCTGATAGCCGGCTATAACCGATCAAGTCTTAAAAGTAATTAATTTAATTACATTGCATAGTTTTTGGCTAAAGTGCAGTTTACGGGGTTTTGGAAATCAAAAAAAAAAAAATACATGGTCCTCTCCAGAATGAAAAAAGAAAATTTTTTTCTATCTTCGGTTAAGGGGGCTGACGCCCCTGGGGCCCTCTAGGGCCAAAAAACCGGTATTCGTAGTAACATATAAGTGGGGGTACTCTAATGAAAGGAAATTTCATCTGGATTTCAAAAATGATTTTTTTTTGGATCCATGATACGAAGCGCCCTCTACAATCGTTTTATGGCGCCTGGCCCCCCTGGGTTAAAAAAACGGAAACGGGTTTTTTGGAAAACTTTGCTTAGCAAGGCACTTCCTACGCATACCGGGGCGAAGCCTCAGCGAAGCCGAGAATTGGACTGATGGGAGTAAAAAAACCCCTAAGCCCGGCCGAAGGCCGGTTACGCAGAAAAACTTTGCTTAGTAAAGCCACTTCCTACGCATCCCGGGGCGAAGCCTCAGCGAAGCCGAGAATTGGACTGATGGGAGTAAAAAAACCCCTAAGCCCGGCCGTAGGCCGGTTACGCAGAAAAACTTTGCTAAGCAAAGCCACTTCCTACGCATCCCGGGGCGAAGCCTCAGCGAAGCCGAGAATTGGACTGATGGGAGTAAAAAAACCCCTAAGCCCGGAATTGGTGTTATCGGTTCAAAAATAAAAATCATTTTTGAAATCGTGAGACAATTTCTTTTTATTTGAGTACCGTTTTTGTTTAATTTTATTTTTGACTTTTTTTCGTATATTACTATTGGTCGAATAATGGCTCTAATTTGGAATAGGTGTTATGGATCCGAAAAAAAATATCATTTTTGAAATCGTGAGACAATTTCCTTTAATTTGAGTACCCATACGACCCTGTTACTATGGCCCCCTGTTTTTTGCCTCCCACGGGCCTCCCGGGGCCGAGCCCCTCCCAAAAATAATTTCGGTTTTTTTTTTTTTTTTATTCTGGAGGGGGTCATGTATTTTTTTTTTTTGATTTCCAAAACCCCGTAAACTGCACTTTTGCCTAGTTTTTTAACCAGATTTTGATGTGTTTTCGTTTCCAATGGTTTAATAATTTAAAATTTTGTTTACATATGCAAACATTTTTTTGTCGTTTATTTGTTTAACCCGTCTTTTAATTTTTTTTTTAAATAAAGTAGGTGGGGCCAACCGGCTTAGCTGATATAGTAGGTTAACATTTTGTAGCCGAAACTAGCCATATATATAGGCGGCGGCTAACGTACCCTCAAAAATGTCGGCGGCGGCTGTTAGCAGCTCGGCTTCGTTCTCTGGTAGTGACAAGTGAAAACGTCGACGTCGTTTTAATAATCTGTGTCTTCCAAGTTATAAAAAAAGTGTTTTCCGAATAAAAAACGAATTGCTTAAGTTTTAACTACCTAAAACTATTTTAAATAATTAAATCGTTTACACAGTTACCATTTTTTAATAAATCTACGTTTTGGAGGTTTTTTTTTGATATCGCAAATTCATTTTATCAATTAAAGTAATGTAAGTTACATAAAATATTTGCTATTTCCAAACGAATTTTACCAAAAAAAATAAAAAAAACTCATTATTGATCGTTTAAAAATTTATCTAAATATTAAGTTCGATTTGTTTTTGCGTTGGCCAGTTATACCGAAAAAAGTATCAAGGTGTCAAAAAGGGTACATTTTTGTTGGTATCATGTCTTGTCTTCTTGTTTTTTTTTCTCCTCTCGTCTCATCTGTTTTTTGTCATTTGTATCTAAAAGGGGGTTGAGAGAGGTGAACTTTTTTTTTTGTTAAAGAAAAATAAAGGTGAAACAATTCGCTTTGTGTGCAGATGTCCAAGCCGACTAGAAATTATCGTTGGTGGCATCTTAAAAAATTATCGGCGGCGGCACTAAGCCTGCTGAAACCTATGTTTTTTATAATAAAAACAAATCAATTGGAACTATGTTCAAAAACTTCTCATACGCAGAAAAAATTAACAAAATTTTCTTTTAAATATTAAACAAAATAACTGTCTAAATAGACCCCAACAATGGGCATTTGTAAGTGCAAACACATTTCTGTTATTCATTTTGTAACTTTGATTTTATATAAATATTGTTTATATAAAAATTTACGAACATTTGAAACAAAAACTTAAAAATATAAAACTGTTTGGAAAATAAATTTGAATTTAAAAAAATGTGCTTGTATTTAATAAGGTAGCGTTTCCTTAAGACGTTTGCAGCTAAACAAATGTTGTTTTTGTTTGTATTGCATGTATTTTGTTATTGTTTTTTCGTTAGTGTTAATCAAAACGTTATCTGTAGAAAAACGTTATCTGCCCAAATGCATTTTTTTTGTGTATTTACAAAAAAGTGCACTTTAGCGAGTGCACGTAAAAAAATATGGCCCCCTATGGAATTAAAAAAAAAACCGAAATTGAAAATTAGTGGCGCCGGAGCCTATAGGTACTCTTGGTTGGGGTTTTTTTCTATCTGATAGAAAATTGTTCTGTGTAACAAGCTTTCCACGTTTTTTTCCCTATGTGATAGGCATTTTAGTGGCTTCGCTGACGAAATTTGTTCTTTGTAACAAAAAAATCGCGAGATTTTATCAATTTTTTTTAATTTTCTTTAATGGCTCGAGTTTTTTATTTTAGACTATTTTTGTAATGTGTCTTAAATTTACCAAAAATGGCTCTAGTTCGGGCCACTTTTATTGGACTTGAAACTTGTATGTTAATACGTTTTTTATTTTTTGGAGGTGGTCATGTATTTTGTTTTCTTAATTTCTGTGTGCCCGCTAAAGTGCACTTTACCCTTTCAATGTTACTATATTGTTATCTTTCATAATTTAAGATTGTAGTGCTGCTTTTTACTAAAATATTAACAAGTTGATAAAAAGTATATAAAAATATATTTTGCTCTTTGAATTACAAAACTATCAGCTAAGCTGGTAAATTCGGCTACCAAATTTAAGCCGAAATCAGCCGCATAGTTCGGCGGTGGCTTGAGCACTCAAAAAAAGTTGGTGGCGGCGGCGTCAAGCCGGCGTTGCACCTGTCGACGTGGACCTCTGTATATTTGTAGTTTTTTTTTTTTTTATTTATTGTAGAAAGTGCAATATATGAATTATATACATATTTCTTTTTAATTATAATGTAATGCATATTTATAATAGAGAAATGTATGTATTTGAAATATATCTGTGACATACTTCATTTAAAATTTACACGAAATAAATATTCACCAAAATGATTATAAAAAAACAGAGCAGAGCAGAGGTGCCTGACGTGACAATTTTAAATCCTGCGAATGAGTTTTTTTTTATTGAAATTTTGTCAAATAGTATTCGAGGATTATTTTCTAAAAATGCATTATGCTGCATTTACATTATCCTTGAAATCTAGTGTAAACTAGACTTCGAAAACTAATTCGTGTATCAATTCATACATATGATCGAAATCTAGTTTAAACTGGATTCCAATGGTAAATTTAAATGCATTTTTAGGTTCTGATCTTGGAGGACTGAATTTTATTTTGATTAAAGCTAAACTCTAGTTTACACACAATAATCGCATTCATCTATATGGAGGTCCGGCCATTAACAAGAGAAACTTAAAATTTGGTATCTGAGTTCCTAATCCATCTTTGGCATCCGCTCAAACTGGATTTCGCCTTCGCATCAGTTCCTTTGAATATGACTTTACTCACTAATGTAATATTTTTTGAAGTTGTGGCTAGCAACGTGGTAAAAAAGGTGTTAAAAGTAGTGACGTCCTCTCCTAACCGGTTAAGCGAGGAACTTCAAATTTGTTATGTGGGTTTCCTAATACCGCATAGACGGAACTTTCGGACATTTCTAAGGAGCGGGGCATAAATGGGAAAAGTTGTATCCGCTATATCAAGGAACTTGAAATTTGGTTTGTGTGTACCTAATACCGCTTATACATCCACTCCACTTTAAAAAATATCTACTAGGAGGTACATGAAGGGAAATTCCACCAATTAACGGCCTGGACCATCCGTTTAAGCTAGGAATTTGAAGTACAGTACAGAGATTACTTTGGTATTAACAAAACGGAGCAGCATTTGACGGCTTGCCTACATTGCTTTTTCTAGAAAATTAAATTTTAATAATGTGTATGTGTTAATTCAGAGATGAAGCATTTTTGTAACATTCGCGAACATCGAAGTAAAAATTCTGGTTCAAAAGTCTTCCCTTTAATGTCCTGCACAAATCGCTAAAGTTTGAAATGACCTTGAAAGCCTGATTAGAATAACTCTAAAAATAACACAAAAAATAGAAAACATTAATTTGGTATGTAGGCACCCGCTAATACTGGGATTTGTAAATTTTTAAGGGGAGAGACAAAAAGGCAAAGTTTCCGCCTTAAAGTCCTGCCAAAACGACTAATTTTTAAAATATGAGTTTCTTGAGGTATGCGCTTACTCAATTTGAAATTTTTGATAAAATGGGGTATAAAAGGGATTTCAAAGATAAACAGTTTAATGACCTATAGAAAGCCCATAAGGTAGAAATCTGTTACTTGAAATTGAATAATACACTACAAGAATAAAAAAAAACGTCAAGAGAAAATTCTGAAGAAAACGAATTTAGTTTTCTTTAAATAGGTATATTCCGGTATTTAAAACTAACGGTAACTATTTTGTTTCACATTCCAAATAATAATTAAAATTTAAATATAAATCAATGGACTGAGAAATTAGACTTGATTTCCATTTGACTAATATGTGATGCCATATATATGTAAATACAGGGTGTCCGCCAGGAAGGTAAACTACTTTGTTTATAATTTTTGATTAAATGAAAGAGAATGAATCTTATATTGATAAATGTTGTATTTAATGTCGGCAATTATGTATGGAATACAATATCAGATAAATGTCCGCCTCTGTTAGCCTCACAAATGCGAGCCCTTTTGAGCACATTTTTCATTACATTCTCACACATTTCATGCGGTATTTCATTAATTTTACCACGAATATTTTGTTTGAGTTGCTCAAGCGTTTCTGGTTTGTTTGCATAAACCTTGCTTTTCAGATATCCCCACAAAAAGGAGTCCGGAGCAGTCAAATCAGGCGACCGTGGAGGCAAACCAACATCACCATTTCTTGAAATAACTTGTTGTGGAAAGAGGTCTCGCAATAATTCCATTGTAATCCTGGCTGTATGCAATGTGGCACCGTCTTGTTGATGCCACTGAATATTAAATGGAAACAAATGCAAATCCTTGTGCAAAATTTTGGCCAAAGTTGTTCTTTGAATACCAAGCTCCTGAGCACGGCCTCGAATTGAGGTTGATGGATTGTTTTGAACACTTTCTTGAGCAGCAGTAATGTTTTCAGCCGATCTTGCAGTACGTTGTGCTCCATGCTTGAGCCTATCACCTACAGACCCTCTTTCTTCGAAATCATTCACTACACGATAAATAGTGCGTTTTGTTGTTCCCTCCAAAAATTTCACGTAACTTTCTCATCGTCACAGTAATCGATGATTGATTTTGATAAAATGTTTTAACGATTAAAACACGTTAGTTTATCGAATATTTTTAAATAATAAATTTGCCACGTGTCTACCTCACGACTGCCAAATATGAACTGTCAAGACTAATGTTTACCAAAATGGCAGCATACCTTCCCGGCGGACACCCTGTATATGTAAAAGTGATAGAATTATTTTCTTTTTTTCTACCATATATGTTTAATATAATTATAAAAGTAGGCAAATTAGAATAACAAAATAATATAAAAGCTCTTTTTATTTCGTGTGAAAAGAAATAATCAAATTTTACAAAATAATTAAAATTTCTAGCATTTTTTTGTTTGAAATATAATATTAGTCCATTGTATATAATGGATAGATTTATTTCATATATCATAATTGTGCCAAGTTTGGAACCTAGAGTTTCTGGGATATGAAAAATCGCAACAACCTGCGAAATTAAAGGAATTTTTAGTATTTTTTTGTGTCAAGCTATTTTGTTGAAATTGTTTATTAATTCCAAGATAAACAAAAGACAAATGACTGAAATTTTAAACATCATCCCTGGTTTAATTTCTTTTATTAGGATGTTGCAAACAATATCGCGAATTTTTCTTAATTGTACTCAAAAGTGGACATGTTAAGTTAACTGGCGCCATCAATTTTTTTTTGATTTTCTAGTTTTTAATTTTCAAACGTCGAAAATAAATACTTTCATTTTCTTATATGAGTCATTCCATGTCAGACCGAACACCTTTTTTACAACACCTCTTCCGATTTACTTTAAATTTGCCAGACGTATGAAACATTAAAAATATTTTAATTTCTTTTTAAAAATTATTTTTTTTTTTTTAATTTATTTTTTTTATTTTTAAAATTTGGTTTTTTTTACTTAATTTCTGTTTTCCACCATCTTCGAACCTTAATATTGCCTGTAAATTTCAGAGTGGAAGTCGAATGGATTCTATTTTTTCCGATTTTTTTCCATTGTAGTACCACAAAAAATTACATTTTGTATGTGAACATTATATTAAACTTTAAAATCCATTCACTAGTTTTAGAAAAACATTAGTTTAAAAGTTGTCATGTCGGAAGATTTTTCACGATTTTCAAATACACATAACTTTTTGAAAAAAAATGTTTAATTTTTTTCTGGAAAGACGTGTAAAATATTTTTTATTGAAGAATACGTACTAAAATTTTAAAAGACATCGGAGACATTAAAGTCAATTTTTAGCAATAATCGTACGGTCAGACATGGAATGACTCATATGCAATAAATTCCTAAAAAAAGTCAGAAAACAAACGCAAAATATTGGTGATGTAAGAAATTGAAATTCCAAAAACCGTAACTGGTTTCTTACAAATTTCAACTATTCGGAAAAACCGAAAACCTGTTTTCCAAAAATTGGCGAATAATCGATCACCCTAGTTTAAAGTTTGCAATAAACATCGGTTAAATAAATACATATTCATATGCATTCACAAGAAGTTATTTTTCCGCACTCTTTGAACACTTAGTATAAAAAAGAACATCCAAGAATCGATCTTTTATACTATTAAATCACTCGTTTTTATGAAGTTCAAAATAGTCATTTCGTAAATGACTAAACCAATTCTTGCCTATGACAAGCCAATGTTAAAACAATGCGTTCTCACCTCAATTTGAAAGCAGGTGCTGTTATAGCTTTCTGTGCAGGATTATTTTTCTGGGTATAAAATGTTTTAAACTATCCGCGTTTTTTTTTTGTCTTTAAGGGTTTTTAACTTTTATAGATGAGTTCATAGTGACATTGGCCAGCATTACATGTTAGAAGCTGTTCTGGGGTAAATTTGACATGGGCTATTTTAGCATTTTGAAAGAGACCAAGAAAATAAACTTAATACAAAGGTTAACTTAAAACAGCAAAATATTTATATTGGACGTTTTAGCTCCAAGCACAGATTTAGCGCCGGTCTGGCAACACATGTGGTCTAAGATTAGGTATTTGAAAACACTATATTTCAGATTTCAAAAAATCTATTTTTAAAGAACTCTGGAGACAAATTTCAAAGTTATGACTACATAGGCCTACGCCAGATACATTGTTTTCTAAAGGCTTGAGGTCCGCGGAATCCGAAACTGACTTCAGAATCAGATTTTTGAGATATATTAACATAAATTTTAGAAAAAACCCCGGGGTTTTGCCATATTTGGGACGTTATAACATCGCGTTATATGATTTTTTCACAAAAATTTTTTATGTCATCTAAAATTCTCCTTATTGTTTTCAAAATTCAGGTTTAACTTTCCAATATCTTATCAGGTTTTCGATTTATGTATCTCCGAAAACTGATGTGATGGAGAAATTCGAAGGTCAGATTCGGATTCAGCGGACCTCAAGTATATGTTAGTCTTAGGTTCTTGACCTCCAAAATTTTGTAGTCCAGTGTAGTCATAGCATTGAAATTTGTCTACAATTTTTTTTTAAAATAGGTTTTCTAAAATTGGAAATATAGGTAGCGAGCGATTCCTATTCTCACTTTCACCATTCACCTCAGTTTTCGAACCTTATTTTCTCTCAAATAATACAAATTTATAAATTCTTTATTGTCCAATCGTCTTTACAATAAACAAATATTTAAAAACCTGAAATCAAAATGGAACTAATAATTAACACTCGAGAAATAATGAGATTCGAAAATTGAGGTGAATGGTGAAAATGAGAATAGGAATCGCTACCATAGTGTTTTCAACTAAATATACTCACTTTTTGTGGAATATTTTTTTTTTGTCAATTCCTAATTCTAGACAAGAAGTGGCGAGTAAAACAAAATTTGTATCTGGAAGATCGTAATAATAATTTACAATTTATATTGGTCTGGGATGGTTTTTGCAGGCAGTAAAGTTTTGCAATAGAATTTTAAAAATTCCTATTGGAAAACTAATTTAGATTTTTATTATGTACTGACTTCAAGGATGACAATCTATGTCCACAGTCAGGCAGCGCTCTAAGCACTGACAAACTACACGGTGCGCTCGCGCCTGGTCGCACGATGTAGGTGTGCTCTGAGGGAGCTGTGTTGGGTACCCGGACACAGCAAGGTGGATGGCAATGAGTTGGCGGACGAACTTGCGAGGGAGGGTTCGAATCTGGACTTGGCAGTAAGGGACGGGGGGTAAAGCCCCCACTATGTTACTACTTTGAGGCTATACGGAAGGGATTCCGCGAAACCGTTAACCAATCATGGAGGGACAGAATGGATTGCAGGGTGTCTAGGGCGTTATGGCCCGCATTGGACGCAGGGGCAACCAAGGTTCTTTTGAGACTGGACAGGGAAGGTCTCAGGACCCTTACGGGTTCTGTCAGGGCTTTCACAAGCAGATGGGACAGGGACATACCGAATTTTTGCAGGTTGTGCGAGGACGTTGAGGTACTGGAGACAGTTGAGCATATAATGTGCCACTGTCCTAGGTTGCAGGGTCTCAGGCAGAAATGGCTAGGAGAAAGATTTCACGACGAACTTGGGTGTGTCGCTGGATGCAATCCAGTAGATTTGCTGAGATTTGTCAGGGAGATAGGACGGCTGTTTCTAGCAAGGGGACGATAGGAGCTGGTTTCTGGGGAGTATATATTCTTTCTATCTTTCTTTATATCTATCTTTCAATCTATCTTTCTGTCTATTTCTGTCTATTTCTATTATTTCTTACCGTTTTTCTCTGAAGGGATTCACAATGGACCGTATTGGTCTCCGAGTGGAGTTGTGCCCTTGGGCACATAATCCTTCCTAACCTAACCTAACCTGACTTCAAGTCAGATAAAATTACCGCACGTATACAAATGTAACGTTTTTTGGCTTAATTACTGACAATAATTATTAATTTATTTTTCAAATTTCATTTGTATTAGTATTTATTAAAACATTTGACTTTCTATACAACAATATACAGTATCTTATAAATTACAGTATTAGAATCAGACAAGTTAGAATTGAATTTAGTATAATAACACAGTGCAACAATGAAAAAAATGCACGGACTCTACAGTATAGGTTCGATTGTAATACCAAAGTTTAGTAAAACACAGTACTCGGTTTGGTCAGTTTTACTACCAATTTTTTTTTATGGACCTCAAAAGATTTTGAAAATCAGTGCACCTCTCAAAAAAAAGGTGTCCTCAGTTTTTGGCCAACAACTAATTCAGACTTGATGATATTGCTTAACTATATTTGGCAATAATGTAGTGAAGAGTCTACTGAACAAATTTTATGTACATTTTATGTGCAAAAATTCATTTTTTCCTGCACTTTTTTGAAAAAATATAGCATAATTTACCGGGACTCATAATTTTTCACTAACAATATATGACAAAATTGTAGCCATTGTAAATCTGAACAAATTTTGTGAACATATCAATACAATCTGAATGTGTCTAGGCATATAAATAGTCGTTTTTGATTAGACTAAACTTTTTTTGCATTTTTGTTTACTTTCTTCAATAAGAAAGGAAGGTATTTGGGTTCTTTGGTCACAATTATTTTATGGAGAAAGCTAAGTTTTTAAACTTTATGTAGTTATCCAGTGAAATGCCCAAGTTACGACAAAGGCGAAAACCAATTTGAACAGCAATTAACAAAAATTTATTTTTTTTTTGTTTAATTTTTGTGTTTATAAAAAAAAGAAAATAAAAAAAATATCAAATTCAGCGTTCTGAGTTAAACTATCAAGGGGAGTCTCTCGATAGGTTCTCTCTAATCTTAATGAACTTTGGATAAGGGACACCTGTTTTTTATCGGCCCAATCTCACGTTTAAGTGTTAAAAGGTGGGTCTAACGTTATTAAATTTTTGTATGGAAACATGTCTGAAACTAATGAAATTTAGATTTTTTTGAACGCAGTTTTGATGTACTCGAGAAAACAAAAATTGATACAATTTTTCCTATGTAGTATTATAATGTTGCCATTTATTTAAAATATTTAATATATAGATTAAAAAGCTCTAAGGACAAAGTCGCACAAAAGCCGAGCAATTACGAATGTAGGAAAAAGCTCAGGCTCGATTAAAGCCCCCACGATTAAATTGAATAGTCATTAGCACTTAACTTTTTTTGTTTAATTCCCTTAGGACATAACTTTTGGGTTCAAGTCCCGAGTGACTTAAGTCTCGATGGACTTCACTTATTTGTTTAATACCTCGTTTGCTAATTTAATACAATTAATCCGGATATGTATTTCAATATTTTATAGTTAATGATTTCAAAATAACGACTAATGTGGTTTTGTAACGAAAAAAACTCCAAATATTTTAAAATTGGGAATTGTACAAAATAGTGGAGCAAAAGCATAGATAAAAATATGTAAATTTTAAAACCAACATTTTGGATAGAAAAAGTATTTATTTTTGTATTTAAAGATCCTATAGTTCTTTTCAGGGCAATTTTTATTTTCCGACCATCCCTAATTAAACCGGGAATTACCAAAAAGTTCACCATAACACTGGTTTCAAGCGCATAAATTACATTTTATTCTAACAACCTACACACGTCTGAAAATATATATTTGTTTTTGTCATAAAGCGAAAAGCTTAAATTCAGGGAATTAATAAAAAATTTAAGTCCTTAGGGAATTAAACAAAAAATTTAAGTCAAGTTATCTGTAAAATATGTATACTAAAAGATTACGTAAAACATCATTAACCCTCAAATAACCTAACGAAATAACATAAAATAACACTAACCCTAAAATAACCTAGCGAAATAACTTAAAATAACGTTAACCTTGAAATAACATAACGATATTACTAAAAATAACGATAACCTTAAAATACTCTTAACGAAATATTCACAAATACCGTTATCCCAAACCGATAACCGAATGAAACGGTTACCAACCCTGCTTAAAAGAAACTTTTTTCAATAACAAAAATACTTGAAAGTTATCGGCTCTTTCATTTGGTACCAAATTTGTCTAAAATTTCCTGAAACCATTCGAAATAAGCCAAAAAAAAAAAACGAAAATGGAGTCACTTTTAACCCCACTTTTTAACCTCTAAACATGAGATTGGGCAGTTAAAAAAAATACGCGTTCCTTAACATCGGAGAGAACCCATCGGGAGACTTTCCTTGTAAGTTTAAAATTGTTTCAGTGTAAACCTATCTACTCGAAGAAGTTTTCTTTCTACCTCATAAATAATTTCAACATTAAATCCCAGACATTATGAATTAAATCTTTTTAAATCTGGCAACATAACATAAACATAACAAAGAGAGAATATAATTATGAGAGTATTGCACTTTGTAAAAATAAAATAAAAAAAATCGTCTGCAAAAAGCAGCACAACTGCGACAAAGTCAGCAGACGTCATTTTCCAAGTCGTCGAAAAAAGTTAATTTATATATTTTCTTTAGTGAGAAAAAAAAAACTATGTAAATCAATAATTTTGTGTAATAATTCCTTTAAATTCACATAAAAATTAAAAATACAAATACTTATGAATTTACTATAAAACAAAAAAAAAAAAAAGAAGTTTGCCCATTTGTTTTAATCAATGCAATCAATGTAGTATAAAAGTACGTACCTTATAACGCCCGCACCCAAAATTGACAAAACTGAAAAAAAAAAGTTCAAGAAACGCAAATAAATACACATGCATATACACCACAAAAATCATAAAGAACTTCTATAAAATGTTAAACAAACATACAACAAATATAATCAAATTATTTATTTTATTGTTACATTAGTGTATACAAATTTAATAAAGTTTTAAGTTAAATCAATACTAGAAATATGTACCTTAATGCATGATAATTGTGGATTGAATTTTTTCGTTTTGTTGCCCATACATGATAGTGAAGAAGTTACATATTTTTTTTTCGGCAGTCTCCCTAGTATATATTTTTCTGTTGTAGGTACGAAGTCTACTAAATATTGACAAAATTCTTTTCACTTTAAAAAAAATTTGATATAACGTATGCGGAATGAAATTTCAACAAAATGTAATATGCTGTAGTTTTTTCTAAAACTAACTTAAATTTTATTTCACTTTAAAAAAAACAATACATACTATTTGTTCGAGCTTAGTGGAGTTTTTTGGGCCAGATGGTTTTCTCCATTCGGTTTTTTTATTTAGAAAGAAACATTATTTTTTATACCATTTTTTTTATGTTACCTTTTTTAATAATAACATTTATTGTTAATGGTTTTTTTTTTTTTTAATTTGAATTTTTATTGAATTGAAATATATACTTAACCAGACATAGCATTATAACAGAATACCAAGCTGGATTTCGAGAAGGATATTCAACGGTTGATAACTTGTACAATCTAGCAGCAATTGTGAGCCTAAAACGTAAGGAGAATAAAAAAGTATACGCATTTTTCGTTGATTTCAAAGCGGCATTTGACAAAATCTCAAGAAAGTCACTATTGTATAAACTTAACTGCATTGGTATTTCAACAAAATAAACAAAATGATCGAAAGCATTTACAGTGTAACTAAATTTAAAGTCTGGAATGGAAAAAAACCTGTCAGAAGAGTTTGAAACCAGCTCTGGAGTGAAACAAGGCTGTTTGTTATCTCCAACTCTGTTTTCAATATATATAAATGATTTGCATGACTATCTAGGGGGAGGAGTAATTGTAGGAACCATAAATGTGCGCCTATTAATGTATGCAGATGACATAGTTATCTTGGCTGTTGATATACTTCAAATGAAAGCTATGATACAGAGGCTTGAAACATACTGCGAAATGTGGAATCTTGAAGTAAATTTAAGCAAATCTGAAATGATGATTTTCAGGAATGGAGGAAGAATCTCTAAAAACGAAAGTTGGCAATTTAATAGAGAACCCATAAAAGTCGTTAATGAATATACTTACCTAGGCGTAACATTAACACCAAAAATGTCGTTTAAAAAACATATAGAAAAAAGAAACGTATCTGCAAAAAACAGTATAAACGTAACATGGAAGGATTTTTTAATGAAGAGAGAAATTGGTTTAAGTGCTAAGTGGAACCTTTTTAAATCTGTATGCCGTGCTGTTCAATCGTACGGTGCCCAAATGTGGGGGTATTATTTATTCGATGAAGTAGATAAACTTCAAAGATATTTTTTAAAAAAGATTTTAAAACTGCCTTCTTTTACACCGACATATATTCTTATGCTTGAAACTGGAATTGAAAATAATCACATTTATACACTGGATTTGCACATTCGTTACATTATTAAAACGTTATTTGAGTATAATGTTAATCGTCTGCCAAATCAGCTTACAAAACTTGTTATTGAAAATGAATCTTATTGGTATACCTATATAAAAACATTATCTGGAAATCTCAATACACTAAGAATTTCGGAATGCACAACTAGAGAACATTGGGAACGTGTTAGAATGGATGTTATAACTGGTTTAAAGAGCAATGAAAGGGAACTCAATTTAGCGAAGACAGCTGCAACAAATCGTTTGTACTCAAAGCTCAATTTTCAAGAGGAACAGACTTATTTTGAAATAAATCGTAATATTAATGCTATAAGCTTTATTTTTAAAGCGAGATCAGACTTAATCGAACTAAATGGAACAAGGTTTACACAACAAAGACCTCGCACCTGCTCCCTATGTAATCTAAACGAAGTTGAAAATATTATTCATTTTATAGGGAAATGCCCTATACTTCCACACTTAAGATATAAACACTTTAAAAAAACTACGTTGACAGAAACTGAAATAATCAATATTTTAAACAATGCTAAACAGTACTTCAATGAAATATCTCGTTATATTATAGATGCGATAGGTTATAGAAAAGATCTAATTTTTGAATTTAATTACTAAATATGTAACATGAAACACTATCTAAAACTAAGCTTATAATTTCTTTTTCCGACTGACGACATTAAGTCATAGTCGTATGTTCTAATTTTAATTATGTTCTTAAACAATTTTGTAATTTAAAATGAATTTTAAATAAAGAACAATTAACTAACTAACTATACTTAAATTGGATGAACTAAGAATAATATTGTATCTTTGGCAAACCTTTTTCTAATTTTTGCTGAAATGTTAATTGTAACGGGCTCTGCTGAAAAGAAAGAAAACATGGATAATTAGTAATAACTAATAAATTAAATAAATGAATTCTATATATCCAACAAGACGCTTGTGTTCTTTTTTTACCGTTTCGGAAACTTTCGAGTCTGCCCACCATTTTAATTCAGTTAATATTAAAATTTATAAATTATTTAAATTTTAATATTTTTTCCTTATAAATTAATAAGGAATACCACTATTAATTTAATGTAAAAAAAAAAAATTGGTCCCATCCGATCCGCTTTGCGGCAGTTTTGGGGAACCTTTTCCATAGCTGTTGAAAATATCGATGTTGGCATTTTGAGGAGTTCCTTTTTAATTTTTTCGATCAGATTTTTTGTATTTTTCGGTCTAAAGCCACCAGCATAAACTCTTCGCTTTAAATTAGCAGAAAAATCTTCGATTGGACGTAATTGAGGGACATTTGGTGGGTTTTCCTCTTTATGAACATATGGTATATGAAGTGTGTCCATAGCTTCTACGATTTTTCGAGCGTAATGGCTAGATGCTAGGTTAGGTTAGGAAGGGTTATGTGCCCAGGGGCACAACTCCACTCGGAGACCAATACGGTCCATTGTGAATCCCTTCAGAGAAAAAACGGTGAGAAAGAATAGAAATAGACAGAAAACATAGATTGAAAGATAGATATAAAGAAAGATAGAAAGAATATATACTCCCCAGAAACCAGCTCCTATCGTCCCCTTACTAGAAACAGCCGTCCTATCTCCCTGACAAATCTCAGCAAATCTACTGGATTGTATCCAGCGACACACCCGAGTTCGTCGTTAAATCTATCTCCTAGCCATTTCTGTCTGAGACCCTGCAACCTAGGACAGTGGCACATTATATGCTCAACTGTCTCCAGTTCCTCAACGTCCTCGCACAGCCTGCAAAAATCCGGTATGTCCCTGTCCCATCTGCTTGTGAAAGCCCTGACAGAACAATGACCGGTCAGGAACCCCGTAAGGGTCCTGAGACCTTCCCTGTCCAGTCCCAAAAGAACCTTGGTTGCCCCTGCGTCTAATGCGGGCCATAACGCCCTAGACACCCTGCAGTCCATTCTGTCCCTCCATGATTGGTTAACGGTTTCGCGGAATACCTTCCGTATAACCTCAAAGTAGTAACAAATGGCTAGATGCTAAGTCTGGTCAGAAGATCACATTTAGGCCTCGATGCATCTTTTCTATGAAATCCTTCACTTTTGGCAAACAGTGCTCAATATATCGTTCAGAATTGACGGCCAATCCAGATTCAAAAAACACTGGTTCCGACATCCCTTGCGGACTAATTGCAAGCCATAGTATAACTTTTTTAGGGAACTTTGTATGCTCCAAATATTTTATTTTGTTATCAGTAGCTTTCTTTCCTTCGAAAAAGTGCCTTCCCTGCCATTCATTGCCATCTAGCGGAAAATATGACTCATCATCCATGATGCAAATTATATTGTTCTTGGCGTTAAATACATTTTTGACTAAACTTCTTAATCGTTTTCGTTGTGTAACTTCTTGCGCTTCGGAAACATTCGGCTTATTCTTCCTGGACCTTTTCTGTATTCCCATATCATTGAGGTACTTTCTTACTGTTTTTCCATCACAATGAAGCTTTCTTCCAAGCTCTCTATACGATTTAGCGATCTTACCTTCAGTAACTTTTCTGAGCTAAGACCTCTTCGATGAGTCGGCCAACCTGCACTTTCTTCCGGAGCCACGCTTTCTCTTTGTGGATTTTCTAGTTTTGTACCTAGCCAGTATTCTATATACCACAGACCGATTTTCTCCTTGCTCTACAAAATGAGAAACAATTTTCGAAGTTTTCCAATAAGTATGATTAATGAAAAAATTACAAATTGTTGCTCGACGTTGTTCTTCTTTTGTCGACATTTTAAAATAATTAAATGTCAATTTATTGATAAAATTGTCAAAGCAACATGAGAAAACATGTGGTTATTCAAATATAATGGTAAAAAATTAAATGGGCGTTGTGGTGTAATGGTTAGCGCGTTGGACTGTTACACAGATGGTCCCGTGTTCGATTCCCGGTGACGACAACATCAATTTAGAAAAATAATATGTATGAGTTTTCTATCACTTATATGTATCGCTGCGCCCACCTTCGGTGTTCCCATAGCACTTAACCCCACCGAAGTAAAATAATAAATCAGGGCTATGAAACAAAAAGCTTCAATAAATTCGCCAACTCTACATCAGGTGGCGAGCAGCAACTGTTGTAAGACTTCTCATCTCGCGCAATTACACTGTTTCCATGTTTGAAGCCCTTCATCTTTCACCACCTTTCATCTCTCCGCTATCCCCTTTCCAAAGAAAGCAACACATTAATTAATAGGAAGAATTTCTCTTTTTTTTAAAAAAAAAAGCTTTAGTACGTTTTTTTCCAGCGTTGCAAAATTTGTTGCAATTTTTTTCCGCATACGTTACTATGTAGTTTGGAACTGGTTTGAAAATTAAGTAAAAAGTTAAAATTTTGCTTTATGTGCTTCAGTTAAATTTATATTTAATAATTTAGTTCTGTTTTATTTTTTTGTCATTATTATAATGATAATAATGATGTCTAGGGTGACAGTATTTTATTTTTTGGCCAGCTTCGGGGAGCGCTGACACGTGGACCAAAATAACTGCAAACATTTTTAGGTGAAATCGTATAACGTTACCCTTCGGCACTAATCGATAAAATTATCGGATTCTGATGACGAATCCCTTGATTTAAAAATACCGGCATAACATATTATTTCAGTTTACCGGTATACCATAACCGTTTCGTATCGGTATTGAAAAGTTTTTACATATTTAGCTTGATTTAAAAATACAGATATAACATACCCTTTACCGGGTTACCATAACCGTTTCGTATCGGTATTGAATCGGTTAAAACAAAAAAGTTTTTACATATTTAGCATGATTTAAAAATACAGATATAACATACCATTTACCGGGTTACCATAACCGTTTCGTATCGGTATTGAATCGGTTACAAAAAAAAAAAGTTTTTACATATTTAGCTTGATTTAAAAATACAGATATAACCAACCCCTTTACCGGGTTACCATAACCGTTTCGTATCGGTATTGAATCGGTTAAAAAAAAGTTTTTACACATTTAGCTTGATTTAAAAATACAGATATAACATACCATAACCGTTTCGTATCGGTATTGAATCGGTTACAAAAAAAAAGATTTTACATATTTAGCTTGATTTAAAAATACAGATATAACCAACCCCTTTACCGGGTTACCATAACCGTTTCATATCGGTATTAAATTTGTTTTTAAACAAATTCTTTTTACATTTTTTTTTAGTGATTCCAATTATTTGACCGAGGTGGTTAACCGGTTAAGGCATTATTCGAAAAATCTTTAATGTATTAACCGGTTAGCTACCTAGCTAATTTGTTTGATTTGCTTTATTTTTGTAAATATACGGAGGTTGAAAGCTAGTTATAAATTCGAAATAAAAAAAAAAAATCTCGATGTACAAGGTGGCGCAAAAGTAATCCTCCTATCAGAAAATGCTATAAATTTTGCGATTGGCCCCTAATGTCAGTTATGTTTTGACATTTGTGTAGTAAACACGTGCGAAATACACGTTAATAAACAATGTTACGCTACACTGCTCCAGAACGCGGAATATTGGTGACTATTTATTTGACCAATAATCGGTCGGTGACTTTGGCACAACGTGAATTTCGTCGCAGATTTCCTGGCCGTCCAACGCCTACTGGTGAAACACTGCGACGTTTAGCCGCTCGCCTCGAAGAGACTGGCACAACACGAGATGCTGCCAGGCGTGGCAGACCCCGTAGTAGCCGTTCTGCTGAGAATATTGCTGCTGTAGCCGAGGATGTCATGGAAGCGCCGTCGACATCGACCAGACGACGTGCCACGCAACGACGGTCTTTACAGCGAATTTTGGTACAAGATTTGAAGATGTTTCCGTACAAAGTCCAGACGGTGCATCAGCTGTTAGCTGCTGACCCTCAATCGCGTGTAATATACTCTCAAGCCATCCTTAATCACCACCAAGAGGAAGATGATTTTTCATCAAAAATAATCATGAGTGATGAGGCCCATTTCCATCTTAGCGGGTACGTAAATAAGCAAAATTTACGCTTCTGGGGCACTGAAAATCCGCGTGTAACCCACGAAGAGCCATTACACCCGCTCAAAGTCACTGTATGGTGTGCTGTTTTCGCTGGAGGAGTCATCGGACCTTTTTTCTTCGAAGACGTCGCGGGCCAAACGGTTACTGTGAATGGTGAGCGCTACAGAGCAATGATCAACGAGTTCTTTTTGCCGCAACTTGATGAATTGGGATTGGAAAACATGTGGTTCCAACAGGACGGTGCAACGGCACACACTGCACGTGCCACAACCGATATGCTGAAGGATGTATTTCCCGGGCGCCTAATCTCCCGTTTTGGCGATTTGCACTGGCCAGCAAGATCGCCTGATTTGAACGCTCCAGACTTCTTTTTGTGGGGCTTTTTGAAGTCGCGGGTTTATGTCAACAAGCCTCAGACTCTTGCAGCTCTTAAAGACAATATCCGTCAAGAATGTGAGGACCTATCGCCGGAAGTTTTGGCCAAAGTGATGGAAAATGCCATAAAAAGGGCTCAAATGACAATCAACTGTGGCGGCGGCCATTTACATGACATCATATTCTCGACTTGATGTAAAAAAAATTAAAATACCAAATAAAAATAATCCACAAGAAGAATCAAAGTTTTTAATTTTTTTTTAAATTACAGCCAAAAAACATCGGAAGGTTATTTTTGCGCCACCTTGTATGTAAAAACAAAAAACTAATAAAACTGTAACAAATATTACTTAAGCCAGAGTAAAAACTAAATTTTTTTTTATATAATGCTTGAAATAACTAAAATCGAACCATTTTGTTTTCTAAATAAAAAAATATCCAAGGTAGCTTTTGAAGTTTTTTTACATTTTATTATATATATCTAAAGTAATTACCAAAATGTAAAAAAAAAATATTTAAAAGTCGATTGGTAAGCAAAACATTGCACTGTTTTTTAAATTCGACCCATTAGTTTTTGCACGAGACTTTCATGCACTTTTCTGGCTGCCAAATTCCATTTAGATTTGAAATCTTCTTAAGTTTACATTGTCATTCCTGTTTTCTTTAAAGTTCCTTTTACAATATTCTTCTATTCGACGTAGTCCTGGACAATTTAGTGGATTTTGTTCTATTTGTACAAAGTCGATTTTATTGTTGTTATACCATTCAATTGTGGCTTTTGCATAAGGACAACTCGCTAGGTAGGGCCAAAATAACGGTTTTGTGGTGTGAAATCTTACAAATGGTAACAGAAGCTTTTTTAAGCATTATTCTCTATAAATTTCACCATTTATTGTACCAGTTGTAAAGAAAAGAGTTGAGTTGAAATGTTGGATCCTTTTAAAAAGCTTTTATTACCTTTTCCGCTGCTTTTAGATCCCTTTGGCCATGCTCACCACCACTTCCACGCTTTCTTTCAATTGACAAGCTTTCATTAAAGTTTTTATTAAAATTTTCTTACCGTGGAAGGAAACTTTTTCGTTCCAATATATATTGTGAGTTTTTTTGAAGCAAAATGCACTCAAGCATTTTGTTTTAAGACGTAGCCAGTTTTGCTCTTAAAATTGTTTAGGCAAATTATTGTTAAGTTAGTTAACATATATCCATCAATAGCGGACTTCTTAAAAAAGTATTTAAAAAATGGTTGAAGAATAAAATCAGTTTCATAAAACTAATCCAAATTCTGGAATTACTATCATACGGTTATACTAAATTTTCAGAATTTCAATGACATTTGTAGTTGTTATTTGTCAATAAAGATTTGTGGTTTCCTACATTACTTACTTTTATTAACAAAAAAAAATCTTAGAGTTTAATCACAGTAATTTTTAAAATTTTGATTTGATTTTCTTTTTAATAAATACCTGTGTACGAAAATAATAAAAATGTTTAAGAAAGAAAAGTATTGTATACTCAAAATTGATTGTATTTATTAAAAATATATCAGCACACATTTTTAATAACCTTTGTAAATAAATTAACTGATAAACAATTATATAATATTATACATACCAGTATTTACGTCACTTTATAAGCAGACCTATTAACTTTTTAAAAATTTTGCAACAGCAGCACAACAGACATATGACGTTTTATTTAACACTATCTTTGTTCTCGACTCTGTCTAACTTGGAAAATAAATATATTTCAATAAAAACATTTTTGACATTTCATTGACAGCTTGTGGTGGTATTAAGAGTGAAATAAAAAAAGCGTACACTAAAAAAAAATCATATTTTATAAGTTTGCCATCACAAAGTGAAAACCACAAATGCTTAAATGTAATTTTGAAGATGTAAATAGGAAATGTATTTAATTGGCATTCAAGCAAAAACATAAACTATCAGTGGATATACCTATTCCACTGTGGTTAAAAATTTAAAGTAGAAGTAAAATAATCATGGTGGGTTTCAAATCTTTCAAACTTTAAATCTCAAAACATCTTTTCAAATTGTATATTTTTTGTTAAAGTCGACTTTTTTAATAACAAAGTTTTTGTTATATCATTATACTAAGGGAACAAGATTATCATTTTTATGAAAAACTTCTTATATATGAAGAAAAATTACATTAATTTTCGTCCAATGTAACACTTTATAAATATGATGAAGTTGTGTCATAAAAGAGCAAATTGATGACAGAATTCTTCATATTTTTGAAATGTTTCATAAATATGATGATGAAGGTTTACATTTTTTTATGAAATTCTTAATAAATATTATAAAACATTTCATTTTATGAAATGTTTCATAAATATTTTTATACATCAATTAAAGTTAAAAACATCAATTCAATGAAAATGAAAATTATTCAAGTTCGAGGCCATACTCTATATTTCTTTATTAGGATATTGTCCTAACAAATAATCTATAGAGTTTTTGTTTTCAAATTTATTCTTTGACCCTTTCAGGAATGTGTTGATAGATCTATTTCGGGAATTTTCTAGGTTCCCATCATCAGAACACGTTTTAAAAGCGGTAACAATCCTATGCCAAACATCAAACATTCATATAAATTAGTTTACTCACTACATGAGAACTAATATATATTATATGAGCTCGAAGTAAAAAAGATTATCACCATTGATCAAAAAATAAATTGAAAACTTGTTTGTGTGTATGTCTACCTTTGGTAAATATTCAATACACGTTTTTGTTTCTTTTCCTTTGATATGCACATTTGTTAAAAACAAAATGTACTGGGGAAGTAGTAAACAAGACCATACTTTGTCTTTTTTACAAGTTTAATATAATTCAAGCTAAAAATTGTCATTACTGTTATATAATGTTAATTATAATATTAATGACATATATCATTATCATTATATTATATGAGGCGCTCAGCGCCAAAACGGCCTAACCAACATTGTAAAAAAATTCAAACTGGCTGTGCTGGTCTGGCCGGAACCTTTTGAAATAATTTCTAAAAAAACTCCCTATTGCATAATATAACACTAGGTTATACTACCTGCTGAAAACTGTTTTTCGAGTTTTTTTTGGTATTTGTTTCAGGGGGTTCCGGTTGGATTGGCATGGTCGGTTTGATATTTTTGACAATGTGGGTTAGGCCGTTTTGGCGCTGAGCGCCTCATATAAGGGCGTAAAAATAAAATAAATAAAAAACATAGATAATTAAAACATATTTCCCATATATGGAATAATATATGAATTCATATATGGAAATATATGGCATATATGAAGCAATATATGAACTATATTATCATATATGGTGTCATACATATCCATATATGAACTTTTCCTTTGCATGTATTTACCCATATATGACTCCATACATTACATATGTATATTAAATGAAACCATATATGACAATACATGATCATATATGAACTTTTTAACCTGAGCCGGCTAAAAATGTTCATATATGAAACCATAAATTGTCGCATATATGAATCCATATATGTTCGCATCCGTAAATTGAGGGTATATGGACGTATAAAGATGAACAATTCACATGTATTTTGAATTTGTATTTAAGTAGATTTTTACCATTCAGTAGATTTTAAAGTTTCCATAATTTATAAAGACGATAGTAGAGAATGAGTTAATAAGGTAAACGTTTTTTATGATTTATATTATGATTATAATATTGAATCTATAAGGTTTAATTGTGCAATATGACAATACTTGACAATATTTTTGATAACAACTTTAAAAAATGGCCTTTTTTTTATACGAGCATGAAGGAAAAGTAATATTATATGATATTTTTGAACATTCACATATACCCATATATGCCCATATACCCTCAAATTTCGGATCCGAACATATATGGATTCATATATTAACTCATATATCTGGCCATATATGACAATATATTAACATTTTCACCTAGGTATACAAACAAATTTTATGAAACAATCCAAACTTTGTTGTTGCAATTTAAGAAAAAAATAATAGCAAAATGTAGAATTAACTCCATTTTTTAAAAGTCAAAAAAATAGGGTCAGTATGCAAATTGTACGAAATATTCCATAATCCTTGCATTTATTATTTGAAATATCGTAATGGTGATTGTATCCAAATTTACCAAATTTGGAACCAAGGATTCACAAAATAAAGAGTTGTGGTACTGTAATCCAAAAATAATATTGCATATTTACGCACAAAATGTGTAGTCTTTTTTTTGATTTTTTTTTTTCAAATTTAAAAAAAAAATTAAAATCGACTTTTTCTCTTTGATAGTAAGGGCTATTGTCTTTTTATTTAAATCAAAATCGACGTTTAATCACTATCGGATTAGGGAACCTAAATATAAAGCGTGCAATTTTCACTTTCACTACAAAATCAACTTTAGAACACCCTCTAACCATCTAATTAAATTTAAAGATAAAAAATTCTAAAATTCTTAGAACGAATCAGTTGAAAATAAAAAAAAATATTTGCATTAAAAAATGAATATGAAAATTGACACATTTTTCGACTTAAAAGAAAGCCCGCCTAAAAATGTTCATAAGTGTTCATAAAAATTAATACATATATTTGCGCATTTATGAATCCATATATGGGTCCATATATGTTCGGATCCGTAAATTGAGGGTATATGAACATATGTATAAGCTTATATATGGACATATATGAATATTCATATACGCTCATATAAAATATTTTTTGTTGTTGATCGTGTATTAAAAAAAGCATTTTTGTTATTTTTTAACAAAACATATAAGCGGCATTCACATATTAATTGTTCCTGTTTTGAATAGAAGAACTCTTATACTGCAATAACAGACAGAGTAATCTTTAACTGAGGCTCGGAAATACCGCATTTGTTTTTTTTCTTTATTTTTATTAAAGATAACCAGAGTTTAACTTTAGCCACAAATATTTTCGTATTAATTTGACATTCATAACTATGGTTAAGCCGCAAACTTTGGTTACTGTGTCATAAGTATTATAATAAATGTATTATAATTCAATTTACATATCACTGATAAATTAAAGATGATTTAACTAAAATAAAGAATAGCATTTTGCATTCAAAGTCATTTAAATCTCAAGTTTTTAAGATTGTTTTGAGCGTGTCCTTTTTTTACAATCTTCTTTAAGTTATCAGAAACTTGTAAATTAAATTATAATATATTTAGTTTAATAGAAACAAAAAATACGGTATTCAAAAGTCCCAGCAAAAATTTACTTTGTCTGGTATTGTAGTATAAGAGTGCTTCTATTCAAAAGAGTGAATAGAAGCACTCTTTTACCAGACACTGTAAATACCGTGTTTTGTTAAAAAATAACAAATATACCCATAATACCCTCAATTTACGGATCCGAGCATGTACGTAACCATATATGAATTCATACAGTTACGGACAAAAAATAGGGTCACTTATTCTTAACTCAATTTAACGTTAAAAAAGACAACAACTTTGGTGGGGAAATAATATTGTATTGGTGATTGTATCTAATAGACAAACTTATTTCTGTATCTGTAATGTACCAACTTTGGAACCAAGGATTCATAAAATAAAGAGTTGTTTTACTGTAATCTAAGAATAGTAGGCAAATTTCCCCACGAAATTTGTTGTCTTTTTTTAACGTGACCATTTTTTTGTCCGTAACTGTATATGCGCCAATATATGATTTCATATATGAACATTTTTGGCAGCGAAGTTTAATTAAATCTTAAAAACTGTATATTTAAATGTCTTTGACTGAAATTTTCTATCAATTTTGACAAGACAATAAAATATTACATTTAAAGACAAGAATTTTTGAATCCAAAGTTATTAACACTGTTGGAGTAATAATCTATGTTCATTCCAATGTGTGTTCTAAAATTCCTTCATATAGGTTTTTTAATTTGGAATAAATGCAAAATTTAAAAAAATCTGTGCGCCCCGGTAGGCTCTGGTGGGTTCGATTCCCACCAGAGGCACTGGTCTGTTTTCGCTACAACGCGCCGAAAGCCATAATGCTCGGTTAGGGTAATAGGAATGCTAATGCTCGGTTAGGGTAATAGTATATAATTTGTAATTATATAATTATTAATTAATAAAAAAAAAAAATCTAGGCATCCATGTACGGGTCTTCATATATGTGTCTCCATATATGGGCAACTGACGTTGAAATAAAAAATTCAATTCATATATAGAATAATATATGAATATATATGCCATATATGGAACAATATATGCAATATATTATTGTATATGGTGTGATACATTTCCATATATGACCCCTAACTATTAATGTATTATCCCATATATGATTCCATATATGTTAGATATGTTCATATATGCTCATATGTAAATGCAATCATATATGTCAATATATGAACACATATTCTGATTTTCATATGGCAGCCGGGAGTTGATATATTGACATATATGAAATCATATATGTCAATATATGAACATATATGCTCATTTTTAGCCGGGAGTTGAAACTTTTAGATTAAATAAAATTAAAAGAAAACATTTATAAATGAATCATAAACTTTTAAATAATTTGACAAATATTTATTTTTTGCGATAAGGGCATTGGTCAATAAAAAATTATTTAATAAATATCTTTGACAAATCACAATAACAACATCTATAGTTTTTTTTTTTTTTAGTAATTTAAAGTTTTTGATATATTTATTTATTTATTTACAGGAAATAAAAAAACAATTATTGAATTTTCTTCAACCAGAAACAATTTAATAAATAATAGAATAACATGAGCCATGCCTTCGGCACGACCTGGAAGTCTTAAAGATCCGGAAATAGCCGAATTATTTAATAAACATGATCCAGAAAAGATATTTGAAGATTTACGAGAAATTGGCCATGGCTCCTTCGGTGCAGTTTACTATGCACGATGTAATCTTACCAAAGAAATTGTGGCCATTAAGAAGATGTCCTATACGGGCAAACAGAGTTTGGAAAAATGGCAAGATATACTCAAAGAAATCAGGTGAGTGTACGACAAAAGTTTAATGCCTAAAATAGCCTTTAAAAATATAAAATGTTTACTCTTTTTTTTTTTTTGTTTTTAAGATTTCTACGTCAATTGAATCATCCCAATACTATTGAGTATAAGGGATGTTATCTACGCGAATCTACAGCATGGCTGGTTATGGAATATTGTGTAGGCTCAGCCTCAGATATTATTGAAGTCCATAAAAAGCCATTGCATGAAGATGAAATTGCTGCCATATGTGATGGTGTTCTGAACGGCCTCAGTTATTTGCACAGTTTGGGTCGTATACATCGTGACATCAAGGCTGGTAATATTCTGTTAACCGATTGTGGCGTTGTCAAACTAGCTGATTTTGGTAGTGCAGCCATAAAATGTCCAGCAAATAGTTTTGTTGGTACACCCTACTGGATGGCTCCCGAGGTGATATTAGCCATGGACGAGGGTCAATATGATGGTAAAGTTGATGTATGGTCATTGGGTATAACCTGTATTGAATTGGCTGAACGTAAGCCACCATATTTCAACATGAATGCCATGTCAGCATTGTATCACATTGCTCAAAATGAATCGCCAACATTACCAGTAAGTGTTTTTAAATTTAATGTTGTTTGACAAAATTTTTAATGCTCTGTATTAAATTTTTTTTTAAATAAAAAATCCTTCTGTCGCAGGAATAATTTTAAAATTCCAAATTAATTTCGAAATACTTTTTGTTTGCAGAAAAATGATTGGACCGATACATTTTGTGATTTTGTTGATTTATGTCTGAAAAAGAATCCTGCTGAACGTCCCTCATCTACGAAACTTTTAGGTGATCCATATGTAACACGATTACGTTCGGATATAGTACTATTGGAACTTATAGCTCGTACAAAGGCGGCGGTTAGAGAACTCGATAATCTCAATTATCGCAAAATGAAAAAAATTCTTATGGTTGACACCTGCGAGACTGAAAGCGCCGTTGGCGATACAGATGATACACAAGATGAACATGCCGGTGGTGATAGTAGCAAGAGTAATAGTATTACGTCGGAACATTCTATACAATCTGTGGGTGTATCGGCGGCCAGTAGTCAAGTAGTAAATAATCATCAATTAAACCTTGGACCAATGAAATTAAATCTTTTACTAATTATGCTTGTTGTATTCTTTTTTTTTTTAATAACATTTTATAGAGCTCTTCATCAAATTCGATACCAACGCAAAATCATCATGGAGGCGGTGGTGGTCATCAATATCAACATCAACAACCCCAACATTTGGGTGCCATGAACTATCACCATCCACATCATCAACAAATGCATCAGCAGCAACAACAACAACATGGTGGTAGTGGTGGTCAACACCAACAGCAGAGCGGAGCTGTTTCACGCAACTCATCGCGTCATCGTAATTTGCCACCTTTGCCTAGCATTATGCACAATATGAACAACAATGTTACACCCACTAATTCCACAGCTGTGGTGCCAGCACCCATGTCACACCAACAACAACAGCAGCAACAACAACATTCAATGTTACCAATGTCTATGGGTGGCGGCGGTGGTCTACAACAGCAACAATCATGTTCAAGTATGGCTGGAGATCGTATGTCGCAACAACAACAACAACCACCACCTATACAGCCTCGTTATCTGTCGTCACCGGCTGCCGCTGCTGCTGTTTATGCAGCAACATCATCTAATAATGAACATGGTGGTCCAAATAATTTTGCAACCATACGTACTACAAGTATAGTCACTAAACAGCAAAAGGAACATATGCAGGTAATATTAATTTTGAGAACACAAAATTACATAAATTTGATTTTAATTTTTCTGTACAATATTCATTTATTATAAAACAAAAAGACAAAAATTGCAAAACAAAATGTGTGATATACATATGAGGAAATTCAAATGTTTTCGACATTAGTTGAAACTGATTTAAGATGCCTTTTTATTAAGTTTTTTTTAATTGAGATAAACGCTTGAGATAAACGCTTAAAAAATAGGACATACTAAGTTTGAGGTTGGTAAGTCAGTCAGTCTGTTGAACTGATGGCTATTTAATAGTCGGAAAAATTAAATTAAAATCAATACAATAGACATAGGAGATAAAATTACTACAAATGAAACCAAATGTTTTTAGATTTTTAAATTTTCGCAGTTTTTTCTATACGATCAGATCATAACACACTTTTAATTTTATGAAAATGTAGGTTTTTCGCGTCTGACATTCTCAATTATATATGAAATTCGCTAACGTATTGCGTGATCTGAGTTTCTTAGTACAGGTCTAAAAGGCTTTCAAAAATTCTAAAATGCAACAATTCTGTAAACTTTTTAAAACTTTTTAAATTTAATATTTTGTTTTTCGCATTTACAACTTTATGAAAATAAAAGTTTTAAATTTTGTTTTCTTATTTATAATTTTTTTTTTACTTGACTCAATTAGCTATATTAGAATTGTGAATAAAATTCTTACCATTTGCAAAAATCCGATTTAAAAAAAACTTTAAAACTAGCTTGTTATTCACTTTTTATGTTAACGAAAAATAACAATTTATGTTGCGTTTTTTTGCAACGACACAATAAAATCGGAACAAACGTGTGCATTCTCGTCGAAACTATTTAAAAATATAGATAACGAAAATAAATATTAATAACAGTTTTTCATGCAACAACACATCAAAAAACTAAAGGTCCACTTTATCGAACAGCCTACATTGGCGACCATAGATTACATAGATCTCAAACTTCTTTTAACAACACATGTCAAAGACTTTCAGATCTATGTACTCTATGTTGGCGACATTCTTTTAAGGTTAAATATATTTAATTTGTTTCCGTTTCAAAATATATTTTTTTGGTAAATTTATTGAAATTTTGACAATTTAAAGCAATAAAAATAACAAATGTTAAGTTGGGACATTTATGCCGAACAAAATGTTTTTCTTCTCTTTTTGTAAATATTATTGCACTGAAAGTTTTTAAAAAAGTTGGTGTTTCGTAAATATTACTATACTTAAAATGTTAAAAAAAAGTTGTTATGGCGACCAAACATCCTTAAATCGGCTGAACTTTATAAATAAAACATGAAGTTTACTCAGAAATAAATAAAATTATGTTATGAAAAAGTAAATTTTTTTTATAAACATGAAAAATTACACTGTTTAACAAAATCAGAAAAATTTGATGCATCGGTGTTGCGACCAATTATTTCTGAACGACTTTTGGACGTAGATGACAAATATGGCCTTAGATTGTTAAATAAATGTCTGAAAAAAACTTTTTTTTGGAAATTTAAATTTTTTGATGAACTTTTTAAAAAATAATACAAAATTCTAAATACTAACCATGGATGGTAACCGATTCGATGCGGGTTTCGGTATTTTAGGGTTAACGATATTTCAGTTATTTCGATATTGGTTTTTTAGCGTTAACGGTATTTTACTTATTTCGGTAACGCTATTATAGCGGTAACGGTATTTTCGTCATTTCGGTAATGTTATTTTAATTATAACGGTTTTACAGTTATTTCTGTAACGGTATTTTAAGGTTAACGTTATTTTAGTAATTTAGGTAATGTTAATGAACACCGTTATTTTTAAGCCCCATTGCACGAATTTCAACGACCGTCTAGTTTACGATCAGACTTTAGGAAGATACATCTTTTAGCAGCGATTTTTTTTTTGTCTTCAAATAATTTGGGTAACGGTATTTTACGAATAACGCTATTTACATTATTTCGGTAACGGTATTTTAGCGAAAACGGCCTTTTAGTTATTTCGGTAATGGCATTTTAAGGATATTGGTATTTTAGTTATATCGGTAACGTTATTTTACGGATAAGTATATTTCAATTATTTCGGTAACGGTATTTGAGGGATAGTCAGTTAAAAGGGTTTTACATCGATAACGATATTTTAGCGGTATTGCCTGCCATCTCTGATACCAACGCAAATTTTTTGCAACATTCTAAAAGTATCAAAGTATCAAAAGTATCTTTAATTTAAGATATTACATGTTTTGAAAGGTGCGAAGAAGATCCTTTAGTGAACATTACATGTTACTTAATTTATGAAAAAAACTCGCGTATTTTCTCTTTTAATTAAAAAAAAATTGCTTAAACTACAAAAATTTGATATACATATGTAAAAATATGAAGTCTGTGACAAATCTTAATTAATAAAATATGTTTAACACATATTTTGTAATCAATACCAGCCAAGGTCCTGTTAATTTAAGTGAGTTTTCTTAAAAAATAACTATTTTAAATGATGCATGTTCAAACATGTATTTTTTATTTTTACCATAGTAAATACATACAAAATTAATTAAAAAAAAAATGTCAAAAATTTTGCACTTCAGTTTGACTTTTCTGAAAATTTTGATATGAAAGCGATGGTTCTTTGGCTGAAATGATTTAAGTGGAATATACACAGAAAAAACAGTTGGCACCAACAATGGAATTTGTAAATTCAAATATTCTCATTTTTAAATTAAAATTTATTTCCAACAAATTTATTGTTTGTAAATTGTAGTTTTTCATTGTATTTACAAATCATCATTGTTAGTGCCAATTTAAAAAAAAATGTTTTTTTTTTGTATTTACAATAATGTTTTATGACACTTGTTTAATATTACAAACTGAATTTTGTAATTTATTTCTGTGTAAATTAACATCATGTGCTAAAGTTTTGCAAATTCAAGCAAGGGATTTTATAAAATTCACAAAAAAAAAAAAAAAAAAATTCACTTTACAGTAGAAACTCGATTCTTGCACGTAATGAAAACCGGGCTCGGTGCAAGTTTCGAGGTTGTCGCAAGTACCAAGTATTAATTTCCCATACAAAATAAAAGGCACATACACCTGTTTAGAATCTAAGTTTAATATTTCAATTCAAAACACTTAAGTTCAACGCATTCGTATAACAGTAGATACATATTTTATGTGGAATTAAAGAAATTTAAAATTTTTGTTTGTTCTGTACAAAGTCGCTTGTTCAGTACTACACTGCTTCTTAGTCTCTGGGGCATTATAATATTGTCTAATGAAGCATTGTTTTGCTTCGCCCATTCTAAGCAAATATTGAACGCTGATATAGTCTCCTCCGATGTAACTTGCTTCGTATTGAGTACCACGTCACCGGTTTCTTCACCATCAGTAAGGTCATCATCGGTACACTGTTCTTCATTTTGTGCGGTGAGCGCCAAATTAGTTTCAACAATCCATTGGTCAATTTCAGAATATAATATTTGCTGCAATGGTTCTACTTCTTGAAGCAAAGTTGCAATGGATTGAATATTGAATGCATCGTCAGCTAGCTGTAAACGTAACTCTGAAAGAGGAATGACATCTTCATTATCCCAGACGGATGGTTTATTAAACAGTTTTTGAAATGATGACCGAATTGAAGACTCATTAAGGGCATTCCACGCATTAGCTAAAAAACATATTCCGTCTTTTAAGGTGATGTTTCGCAAAGACTCGTCAATTGTTTTTCCACGACGAACAATGTGACTTAATAGGCTTTTTTTGTAGTTCAGCTTCATAAGCCTTATAACATTCTGGTAAATTTATTCGCACCTCTCAATAGTCAGCTTACAACATTTACATTACAACATTTCATCAGCAGCATAAAACGACGGGGATTTCCCGAAATGTATTCAGTCTAAGAAAACGTAAACAAAGCAGCACGCAAGAGTAATACAAAAATTTTGCAAATATCGAGTTCAAAATTTTCGGATGTCGCAAGTACTGAGTGCGTAATGAAAAATATTCCTATGTTGCAAGAATCGAGGTGTGCAAGTATCAAGTATGTGCAAGAATGGAGTTACTACTGTAATTGCAAGGCTATTCTACATCCTTCACCCAATCGCAATTCATTAATATGGGTTTTAATGCTCAAAGTCTATATTTTTAAACCATATTAAAAGTTTCGCGAATCGCAATTAATTGATATGGTTTTTAATGCTCAAAGTCTATATTTTTAAACCATATTAAAAGTTTCGCGAATATTTCGAAAACTGGAGCTAATATTAAAATTTGGTGTTCACATTCTTAATCTACGTCCTTAAATCTATCACAATTGATAAGTCGCAACTCCGATGCATTTTAAGTGTTTAACAGTGTTATATTTACAAAAAGTGTAGAGTAAATAAAAACTAGACTTAAATTATAGAACACAGTGATGTTTTCCAATAAATTCTATTATGCGATTAAATAATTTATCGGAAACGTTGCTCCATTTTAATTTTAGAAGTTGCGCTCACGGTTGATGTAATTTTCCAATTTCGCATTTTGTCAAGAGAAAAATTGTTGACTTGAATACCCTTAATGTTAAAACGAATGTAGAATGGCTCTCTTGTAAGCTGTTATTTTTTATATTTTACAAAATTTGACAACTAAAAAAAATTTTTACGCAATATCGTATCTAATCCAAAAAAAGAAAACATGTAAATACACTCAGGTAGAAAAATACAAAGCGGCCAGCACTGGCAAAGCACCGAAATATGTGGTATGAGTACTTGCTAATAGTGCTTCCCCAACATTCACAAAAAAAATATAAAAACAAGTGCCATCTTAGCGCCCAAATAAAAAAATTAAATTGTTTTGCTAACACCCGAAAAACGCTAGAAATAAATTTAAATCTTATAATTTCCACTAAAAATTTATAGTGACACTCAATATCTTCTCTACATCCAAAAAGGATACTCCTACTGAAGCAATTAAAGCGCTGTACAACGAAAAAGTTCAAGATCTTAAAAGTGAAAGCTATGCTATTTTTGCTACTGATGCCTCTATTTTAACTGACAGTACTGGTTGTGCTGTATGCAATATATCCTGCGGAAACAACTACCTTTTTAAAATCTCAAGTCGGGTTTCATCGCTAACGGGTGAACTATATGCTATTAATAAGGCAATTGACATCATTATTGAAGAAGGGTTTAGCAGAGCAGCAATTTTCACAGACAGCAAAAACGCGTGCTTACTCCTAAACAAAAACTCATCATACAACTTTATAATTTCAAATATTTTTGAAAAAATAGAGGCTTCGCCGCTTAATTCAATTGAATTTATTTGGACACCGGCACATGTCGGCTTATCTTTCAATGAGCTTGCTGATCGTTTTGCCAAACAAGCAGCACTCACAGGGTTTGAAATAATACCAAAATTGTCAATAAAAGATGCCTACACCAATATTTTTAACCTACTCTGGGACCAATGGGGTAACGAATATAAGAACATTTCACAAGAAAGATGCCCGGAGTTCTTAGCAGTATTTCCCGAATTACCCAAATGCCACTGGTTTAAAAACAGTAAATTGTCTGCAGCTGAAATCAAGGTTATTAACAGACTCCTAGTTGGCCTCACTTATAACAAACCATACCTTAAAAAAATTGGTGTCGAAACCTCAGACCAATGTGATGAATGCAACACTCTTCCAGACGACAATCACCTAATTTTTCAATGCAGCAAATTCGCCCAACAAAGACAACAAAATAGTCTTTTTAACAGTTTCAACAATCTCCATGATGTGTTCATGTCGAGACAACCAGGGATCTACAAGAAATTAATAAATTTTATCTACTTGTGTAAATTTGATCTTTGAAGATACAGCTATGCAAAAAGTCTCAAGAACGCTTGCAACAAAATAAGAATACCAAATGTCATATTAGAAGACACTACAATGATAAATCTATCAAAAGAAGTACCAACTCTATTGCTGCTAAGTAAAAACATACTTTAAAAAAAAAAAACGACATTGTAGCTACACTGAAATGTATCTCAAAAGTAAATGCAGACATCAATTTTCTTTTACCTCACTCTACATCTGTCAGATTGACATCTAGTATGTATAACGTCAAATGGACGTAAACAGTCTTGGCATATAAGTATCTCTCGTCATACTTAGCCAATAAAGAAAAAATTAAAAAAAAAAAAAAAAAAAAATTTATTTAATAATAAGCACTAATATACTTGATTTTTTTTTTATTATAAAATAAATTCTACTTTATAAAAAAAACGACGAAATGCCAGGGCTTTTTTCTAAAAACCGTAGATATTTTTGCAAAACAAATACTTGGAAAGCAGATATTTTAAACGTTGACAAATCATTTGTATCTATATTTGTGTCTATATTTTTAAACCATATTAAAAGTTTCGCGAATATTTCGAAAAGTGGAGCTAATATTAAAATTTGGTGTTCACATTCTTAATCTACGTCCTTAAATCTATCACAATTGATAAGTCGCAACTCCGATGCATTTTAAGTGTTTAACAGTGTTATATTTACAAAAAGTGTAGAGTAAATAAAAACTAGACTTAAATTATAGAACACAGTGATGTTTTCCAATAAATTCTATTATGCGATTAGAATTTGCGCTCACGGTTGATGTAATTTTCCAATTTCGCATTTTGTCAAGAGAAAAATTGTTGGACTTGAATACCCTTAATGTTAAAACGAATGTAGAATGGCTCTCTTGTAAGCTGTTATTTTTTATATTTTATAAAATTTGACAACTAAAAAAAATTTTTACGCAATATCGTATCTAATCCAAAAAAAAGAAAACATGTAAAAACACTCAGGTAGAAAAATACAAAGCGGCCAGCACTGGCAAAGCACCGAAATATGTGGTATGAGTACTTGCTAAAAGTGTTTTCCCAACATTCACAAAAAAAATATAAAAACAAGTGCCATCTTAGCGCCCAAATAAAAAAATTAAATTGTTTTGCTAACACCCGAAAAACGCTAGAAATAAATTTAAATCTTATAATTTCCACTAAAAATTTATTTAATAATAAGCACTAATATACTTGATTTTTTTGTTTATTATAAAATAAATTCTACTTTATAAAAAAACGACGAAATGCCAGGGCTTTTTTCTAAAAACCGTAGATATTTTTGCAAAACAAATACTTGGAAAGCACATATTTTAAACGTTGACAAATCATTTGTATTAAGTGCTTTGCCAGTGCTTTTTTCAAAAAACCGTAGAAAAGTTAACAAAGCAAATGCTAGAAAATCACCTATTTCTAATATTGGCAAAACATTTGCGTTTTTTGAAAGTGCTTATTTTTGTAAGACCACAATCTACTAGTGCTTTGCCAGTGCTTTTTTTATTACCACCCTTAATTTCTACCTGAGCAGCTTTACCAACAATTCAAAATTAACTTAACTTAATTAAAAAAACTAAAGGGCGAGTAACTTTTCTAAAGATAACCAGAGTTTAACTTCAATCACATATTTCTATATAAATTTGACATTTATAACTATGGTTAAGTCTTAAACTCTGGTTATTTTGAGAGAAGTTAGCAGATCTAATACAAATTAACTTAAACTCAGTGACCATCAAAAAAAGAAAACTAACAATAACAATTTTTTTCGGTATAGGTAGAATTCTGAGATATCAAAAAAATTTTGTTTTGCAATTTTAAAACTAATTTTTCAGTTTTCACATTTATCACATAAATTATTTTTTTTTTTTCTGACTTGGTCATTTATTTTAAAAATACACTTTAAAAATAAAACTATCTGTATTACGTTTTTGCATTCTATTGACATTATTGTGTTTATTTGTAATAGGAAAACTATGTTTTGTGTCCAACATTGTGCGGCGACAGTAGTAATTGTACGATTTCATAGTGTCAAATACTAAAAACTGAATGTAAACTCTACTACCCACTTTTAACAGTAACAAAACTTTAGGCAACTTTACAAATGAATAACGAAAAACCAAAAAAAAAAAAATCTCTTGCAGTTGAACAATGTTTATAATAAATAAACAAATTGGATTATGAAAAATGATAAACACTAAGTAATTCTATTTCCTAAATCTAACTTTTAACTTCATATGAAACCATTAACATTTGTCAAATTCCATACGTTTACCGTTTTACGTTTAATTTAGACAAATTATTTTATATAATTCCATTAAATCAAATCTCATTTTGAATGCTTAAAGTTTTATATTCTTTTTTTGGAATTTGTTTAGATTTTGTTGCCACCATCCTTTACCAACTTTGCTTTTATAGAACAATATTACATTACAATTGGTTAATTAATAATGTGGAAATAGTTGATTTCAATTTCTTTAAACATCCATTCATCGAGGTGTAATAATTTTTCATTCATTAATCATGAGAACTGTTTCGATGCATTTGTTTCTTGTTGTTATTTATAGAATAATATTTGTACGTACTCATTTATTTATCATCGTGTCCATTTGATTATTTATTGTTCATGTAATTTATAAATTGTTACAGTTACTACTGTTAGATTTGTTTAAGATTTCGTTTTAAGAAATTTCAGTTAGGGATTTTTTTCAATCAAACTTTTTAAAATGTTCTGATTGATTTTATTCCGATTTAATTTTCTGAAGGAATTCACGTCAAAAAGTTTGCCCTGGCAAAAAATGCGAAATTGGAAAAGTGCATTTGTGACGTGAGCGCTCCTTTACAAATTATAATGGAGTACCGTTCCCCTCAAATTGTATTCTATAATTTAAGGTTTGGTTTTATATTCTGTTTCTTTAATTATAATTTTTCTTGTTTACAAAAGAAAATTTATTGTTTTTTTTCCTTCCATTAAAAAATCCACAACACATGGTAAAAAAAAGTGCTGCCAAGTTTAATATTTTTGCAGTGTAGTTTAGTTACTTTTATATATTTTGTATCTTTTTAATTTGGTATACACTGACAACATGGTTGTGGTATTGCGCAATTATCACCCAGGCAGAAAAATACCATGGGGCCAGCACTGGGAAAGATCCCAAATTGGGTGGTATGAGTACTTGTCAACAACGCTTTTCCGACACCCAAATGATACTACCGTTGCACGCTGCTGCCAAATGCTTTACAAAGCGTTGGGAAAGCACCCAGAAAAATAAAAATCATGTGATGGTGCCAATTCTTTACAAAGTGTTGAGAAAACATTAAAAAAACAGGGAATCTCGTTAATTTTCATAAACTATTAAATATAAATTAATTCGACTTAAAGATAAGGAGTGAGATCAGTCAAACTAGTACACGAATACATCAATAATACTTTTGATCTAATCAATTTTAATTCACACAGTACAACACATGATATCGGGACTTAATTCTGATAATTTTTTGTGAAAGTAGCCCCAAAAATAAGAACTTCTGCATCATTCGTTTGGTCAAGTTACATCAAATAAAATTTGAATAATTTTTTGAAGTTAGTAAGAATCGTATAGGGGAGTTTGTCACGTTTTAGGCTCTTTTGTTTGACATAACTCGAGAACCACTAGTCGGATTTTGCTGAAACAAGATTAGAAAAATCAAGAATTACAATTACTTTCATCTGTTCATATAACGTTTCGCTACATAAGCAACACTTTCGCAGTTATAATTAAATGTATGAAGAAAAAAATATTTTTTGCCTAAAAAATTTAAATTTTTTTTGTTTTTTAATTCATAAAAAATCTAAAACTGTAAAAAGTGTCAAGTCCTATTACTTTCACATAAAGTCACATAACCTATGAACAAAATGAGACATAAATCATGAAAATCGATGAACGCGTTTCGCTTTTATTTTTATAATAGCGGTAGCAAAGTAATAAGGGCTAATAAATGTGCGTGGACGATTAAAAGGAAAAAAGGAAAGTGCACTTTTTTAATTATTTGGGTTTTTCCGTTAGTTACCTGCATGATTTTTTTTACAGAAATTGCACCCACATTTATGAGTGTTCATGTTTTGGAACGTTTCGAAATATGCGCCCATTCATAAGTAACTGTCAGTAAAATATTGAAAAATACGTAGTATTTATAGGTGTTCATTGATCGATTTTTGTCATTCAACAAGTGCCGACGAACGCGAAAAGTACAAGCGATTTTTCTCCGGTTTTTTAAAAGTGAATAACAACAAAACATACATATAATATATTTCAATATAGGAAATAACAAGTGCCCAAAATTGGATAATTTTTGTTACGTTTGTGGTCATATCGTCCCAAAAATATACCAAAAGGATCGAAAAAAAACTTGTTTACTGAGGAATTCAAAACAGCGTATTGTCATTAATTTGATGAAGCTGATTTAAGTGGTGCAAATTTTACGCTGAACACAGTGCGCAAAAATTGTTATAATACCCTTATAATGTGGATACAGGGAAAAGGTGGACAGTTTTCTTTTATGAAGAAAATAATTTGGGTGGAAGACCTAACTGGACATGATAAATCCAGGTGCTACGCATGCATAAATTCTCGTCGTGGATTAAACAGAAAACAATTGAAAACAAAAGTCTACATTGCTGCTTTTACTGCCACGCTTCCAGTTAAACGCGCTGCTGATACCCATACACCTAAACCTCCGAGTCTGGATACTGTGTCCCTGCAACCCGAAACCGTTTTCACCAATCCGACTAATGTAAATGATGCAGATTGGACGCCCGATAATGAAAATAATGCACCACAAAAGGTAACACAAATCGAAATGGATTACATTGTGGCCAAGATGGGACTATCACAACAAAAATCCGAAATGTTGACATCATTTTTGAAGAGCTGAAAACTCACACAGGAAAATGTCAGCGCAACATCATACCGAAAACGCCAAGCTGAATTTCAGAAATTTTATTCCCTTGACGAAGCAAAATTAGGAAAGAACCGTGTACAGCGAGATGACATACAGACACGAGTGGACAACTTGATGTATTATTTTAAAAAAATCAATGCATCCATGACGTTAAAATTACATTTCATGCATTTCCACCTAGATACCTTTTTGGCACAATTATCTCAGGAATCGGAACGAACAAGGAGAGAGGTTCAACTAGGTGAACATGCCAATGTAAAAGCGATTCAAAGGCAAAAAATTAGATGCATTGCTTGCGGAGATTTGTTGGTGGAGTTCTAAAATTATGCAGTTTGAAGATGAAAGCACCGAAGATGAAGATGACACTGAAATTGGTGGACACACTGAACAAAACATGCCCTTGAATATTATGTCTAACTCGGATGATGATGCAGACTCAGAACATGAATATGAACGAAGAAAACAAGGTCATCAGCATCACAAGCGTCAACTTTAACGAGGATGGATAGTGACAATAATTGAAAATGTTCTAAATTTTGTTTCCATGCATAGATAACATAACAAAAAAATTGTCAGCACAAAATACCAACTACTGGTGGCGGTGCATAGTGCCACTCTAGTCTAATCTCATATTTTCTGTGTAAGAATAGCTGTAATATGAATCGGAATGTTTATTTTCATGCAAAATAAAGTTTATAAAGAAAAAAAAAAACAGCATATTTGTGGATTTGTAATCCAGTTAATGATCAAAAAAAGGTGAAAAATGGGGAAAAAATGTTAAAAAATGGGTATTTATGAATGGGCGCATATTTTAAGGGTGGCCCTATACCTGATTCAGTACGTGTGCGTTTTAAATTTTTCGAAACGTTCCAAAACATGAGCACTAATAAATGTGGGTGGAATTTCTGTAAAAAAATCATACAGGTAGTCAACGGAAAAACACATAATTAAAAAAGTGCACTTTCCTTTTTTCATTTTTGTCTACTCACATTTATTAGCGTTTATTACTTTGCTACCGCAATCATTAAAATCAAATAAAATTTAGTTTACTACTTTTTTTTTTTTAATTCTGAGACATAAAAAAGTCATCAATGTTTTTTCCAAAGAATTTTGTGCATATCTCGAGGAAATTTTTGAAATTCATACCTTCACTTAATTGTGAATAAAAGCGAAACGCGATCATCGATTTTCATGATTTATGTCTCATTTTGTTCATAGGTTATGTGACTTTACGTGAAAGTAATAGGACTTGACACTTTTAAGCGTTTTAGATTTTTTATGAATTAAAAAAAAAAAAAATTAAATTTTTTAAACAAAAAAAAAAATATTTTTTTTCTTCATACATTTATTTGTAACTGCGAAACAGTTGCTTATGTAGCGAAACGTTATATAAACAGATGAAAGTAATTGTCATTCTTGATTTCAGCAAAATCCGACTAGTGGTTCTCGAGTTATGTCAAACAAAAGAGCCTAAAACGTGACAAATTCCCCTATACGATATATACTAACTTCAAAAAATTATTCAAATTTTATTTGATGTAACTTGACCAAACGAATGATGCAGAAGTTCTTATTTTTGGGGCTACTTTCACAAAAAATTATCAGAGTTGAGTCCCTAATCAATCAGCTGAAAAATGTTGTACTGTGTAATATAACGGTTTATCAAATATTACTTTATACAAATTGATATTTTATCATCATTTGTATTTTTATTAACAGTTTTAGTTTTTCAGAAATTCCAGCCATTATGGCTTTAATGGTTTCTTCAGTGACTCTTCTTGATGTGATCTGACGATTTAATTTCAAACGTTTTATCATCTTTGGTGACTTGTTTTGTGTTCATCATAATCCTTTTCACCAGAGCCCAATATCTTTCTATTGATCTCAGTTCTGGGCAATTAAGTGGAGTCGTTAAATTTGTCGTTACATTTGTTATTTTTTGAATAACAATTGGAAATGGTGTATTGCTTTAACAGTTCTTTGTTTTTATTACCACCCATAATTTCTATCTGATGTTTGATAAAAATTTTACAATTGCGCAACTTTACAGACCTTAATTCTTACATGAATACCCTTATTAAAGTTTAAAAAATCCTAATAAAATGTCGTTATTTCGATGAGCAAAAGTGCTTAGTAAAATATACTTAATTGTTGTGTATATTCAACGAAATACCCTCTATTAAACGATTTTTTTTTATTTTTATAAATTGCTATTAAGTTATTAATATTGTATGAAAAAATCCTAAAATTAAAAAATTCTGACCATTTGTGAAAAATGTTAAATGGATTTGTTTTTTTTTTTTTGATAGGCTTAAATGATAAGAGTTTCCTGTAAAAAATATATATTTCAACTTCATTTATTTCAAAATTGATTAAAATTTTGCTGCACAGATTACACACATTCTATTTGTTTTATTAGTAGAATAGAATTTCGAAAAGCACCTACATAATTTTACAATTTGTTAGTTACTTTTAACATAAAATTGTTGGTTGACAAAAAAAATAATCATAATTTTTTTTTTTATAAAATTCTTTATTACAGGAGGAGATGCATGAGCAAATGTCTGGATACAAGCGAATGCGTCGAGAACATCAAGCTGCACTACTCAAACTTGAAGAGAAATGTAAAGTTGAAATGGAAGCGCATAAAAATGCCCTAGACAAGGAATATGATAATTTATTACATAATTTCACCAGAGAATTAGAAAGACTAGAAGTAAGTTTGTGTTGGGGGAAAAAGCTGTACATTATTAATCAACAATATTATTATTTTAGGCCAAACATCAGCAAGATTTGGAAAGGCGTATGAAGCAAACAACAGCTGCCGAAAAGAAATTACACAAAGAGATATCTCTTAAACAAGAATGTGATCGTAAAGCTTTCGATATGAATCGTAAAAAAGAATACAAGGCCAATAAGGAACGATGGAAACGTGAGCTATCAATGGATGAATCGACACCAAAACGCCAGAGGGATTTAACATTGCAATCACAAAAGGATAACCTCAAACAAGCTGAGGCTCAAGAAGAACAACGTCTTTTGCAATTGCAAAAGAAGTACATAGAATTGGAGATGCGTAAATTTAAACGAAGGCGTTTAGTAATGTTACACGAACTGGAAGATCAATTGTTAAGAGATGTAAGGTTTATTATTATTTTGAATTTTCAAAATAATTATTAAAATTTATCTTGCCTTCCATAGGAATTGTCTAAAAAACAACAACAGCTTGAACAAGCCCACGGCATGTTGTTAAAACATCATGAGAAAACCCAGGAACTGGAATATAGACAACAAAAAAGTGTACATCAGCTGAGAGAAGAACAAGTAAATTTTGATTTTATTGTTGTTGATTGATTAACTTTTTTTTTTTTGAAATTAACAAATAATTTTATTTAGATTAATAAACAACATGATACTGAATTACAAAATCAAAAAGATTATATGGAACGTGTTAAAAAAGATTTACTACGTAAACATGCTCTGGAAATCAGGCAACATCCTAAGAGTCTTAAGGTATTTATACAAATTTTGAAATTTGATGTTATTGATTGCAATATAAAGAATTTTTCATATTTTATATTAAAAAATTTGAATAATTAAAATTTTTTATACAAATGTTTTTTTTTTTGTCAACATTTTTTTTTATAGTTTTCGAACTAAAAGAAATTTTATTAAGAGGATATCAATAATAAACAAATAACTTGATGTGCGCTTATGTCGACTTAAGCGATTATGCGAAAACGACACAGATATAAAGAAAAAGGTCGATATAATACTGTGGACTTTTGACAAAATAATTTAAGAAAATTTTCCAACATTTTTGTAGTCATACTGACTTTTGAATGTGTATTTTTCTGTCTTGGTCTGACGTTTCTGCGATATAAGCATACAAAATGTCAGAATATTCAAATCAACTTATTTAAAAATTTTAACTATTTCTTATTGCTCACCTTAACAAAAAAAACACAGTTGCACAAAACTGTTTTTATACATGAAAAACTCATAAGATTTCGATGATTATTGACAACTATATTCTTTCAAATGCGAAACTAATAGTTAAGTGTTGTACCAAATTGATGACTGAAATGTGCAATGTTAGATTTAATTTTGGCAAAATTGTTTTTCTATTATTAAACCTAAAATTTTGCATTTTTCGTTATTAAATTTATGTTTTTAGCATGAAAAATCATTAAAATTTGTTTTCCATCATTTGGAAATGGTAAGGACTATCCACCGTGGCTTCTTGGAAATTATGCGATTAATGTCTCATTACATGATTACACAAAATCCATAAGTGGTGCTGTGCTAAACATAAACAGTTTCAGCTATTATTCAGAGAGCTGAAGAATAAATTACACGATTTCAACTTTCTTTTCAAGGACGACTCGAAATGTAATAGCTCTATTTTATTCAGTGTTACTACTGAAAACAGAGTGATCAAATGCTCCATCCTACCGAAGTTTAGCACAATATACTCTGCGAAACTAATTGCTATCTACGAGGCAGTTAAACATATGTATCGAAAAAAAGTCAAATTTGCAATTTGTTGTGACTCCCTTTCATTTCTGCAATCCCTCGGTAATATAAATAGTGCCAATCACTATATTAATGACATAAGGAACTTATTAATAGTCAGACAGCCCGATATCATGTTAGTTTGGGTACCTGGCCACTGTGGTATCCATGGCAACGAATTTGCTGATCGGGCTGCCAGGACGTCCAACAGATCACCTCTTATTACAATACCGAACTATAAAAACACTGATTGAAAAAATTATATTCTCAGAAACTACTTTGTTAATTACAGAATAGATCTATTCAACATTACCTCATCGTGGTACAGGACATCGATTCCCCATATGATAGATATATCCTCTTTTATAAGGAAAGATCACTTTACTAAAATTTTAAAGACTTAGACTTGGACATTCTAGACTAACCCACGGACATATTATGAACTTGACTACTCCTGAGATTTGTACCTGTACATCCCTCACTCCAAATTCCTCCCACATAGCCCCAAATTCGACACTCAAAGATACCTTTGTTTCGATGGTAACGACCCAATTGAGGCTTTATCAAATCCATCTCCCAAAAACATCAGCAGACTAATAAAATTTTTAAAATCAACCAATACGTATCATTATATATAAGCAGAAATTACTAAACAAGAATTTAAGATATAATACTAAAGTGAGTGGAATGCCACAGTAGCTACGGCTCTTATTTTTTTGTAAATTATCTTGTAATTTCTAATTATAAGTTAATAAAAATAAATAAATTAATAACTTTAAAAAATTTAGGTTTTTTACACTGCCTCGCTGCTAAACATTGCGATGTAAACAAAAAAAATTTCACAAAAATGTTTACAAATTTTATTTTATATTGAAGAGACTTTATTTCTGATTGTAAATCGTATTTTTTTTTGTCAGTTTATGAAAACTTCGTCTAAAGAAAAAATAGACATAGACTTACCACGATGTCATCATTTAACCTGTTTTCAGTAAATACTACAAGACCTACACATTTCTCCACAGCTGATGGAACTTTGCTGGATCTATTTTTTGTAAATGATATGCAAAATGTGCTACTTTATGATCAATTAGCTGCACCAGCTTTTTCGAAACATGACATTATTTTTCTTACTTACAACTTTAACGTGAAAAGTCAACCTCAAACCTATAGCTATCGCGACTTTAACAGCATTAATACTACGGCTTTGGAATATGATCTTGTAAATACCCCCTGGGATCAAATCTATCACATTCCCTTTGCTGATAACCAGTTAACTTTTCTTAATAATCGTATTTTACAAATATATGATAAACATGTTCCTATTAAGACTAACAAGATAAAAGATAAGACAAGGCCATGGTTTACTAATGAAACAAAACTCTTAATTGAACAACGTGACAATCTATATCGACTTTGGAAACGGTACAAAACATCAGAATTTCACAATGAATATCGCTTGGCCAGGAGAACTGTTGTTTCAAAAATAAGGAATGACAAATCGTCTTATTATTCTGAAAGATTTAACAGGGCAATCGACAGTAAGAGTACGTGGAAGCAGATTCGCGATATTGGGATTGTTAGCGCACCAATTGGTGCAAACGATATTGATGTTAACACGCTAAATGATAATTTCGTGAATATACCACAACCACCAGCACAACTAAGCTTTTATGCCAACCAGTCCAATAGTGACAATATGGAGTTAGCGAATCAACTTAATTTTCAACACAGATGTAGTTGAAGGTTTTCATTCAGTAAAATCTAATGCGATGGGGTTGGATGAGATACATCCCAGGTTTGTTAAACTGATTCTGCCGTTCATAATTCACTATGTTGTGTATCTATTTAACACTATTGTTACCACCAGCACTTATCCAAACGGTTGGAAGCATGCCAAAATTATTCCGGTTCCAAAAACGGATAAGGAATATCGACCAATTGCCATTCTTCCTTTCCTTTCCAAAGTTTTTGAGCGTCTTTTGCATAAACAAATTAATGAATATGTGGAAATGAATAAATTATTAACTGACCGTCAATCAGGGTTTAGACCTCATCATAGCTGTATCACAGCTCTATCGGATGTTGTCGAGAACATTCGAAGCAAGTTGGATGATAGTAAAATAACTTTCCTGGTTTTATTGGACCACTCGAAAGCATTCGACACAGTTGACCATAATATACTAGGCATAAAACTATAGAAAATGTTTAACTTTTCTCCAATGTCTGTCAGACTAATCTCGTCATACCTCTCAGATCGATCGCAGTCTGTTGTTAGTAATGGTAATATCTCAAGGCCTCTGCTAGTTAAAAGGGGTGTCCCACAGGGCTCTATCCTTGGCCCACTGTTATACTCAATGTATGCGAATGATTTACCACTACAGCTTCAACATACGAATATTCAGATGTATGCAGATGACGTCCAATTGTACTTGAGCTGTCCAAAGTCATTAGTAAGTTCAACAATAATTAAACTTAACAATGACTTACATACGATTTTTGTCTGGGCTTCAGCCAATGGTTTGCGTCTTAATCCAAAGAAATCAAAGTGCATAATCATATGTAAAAAGTCGGTTAAAATTGATCACGAAATAAACATTTTTCTTGGTGGCTCAAAAATTGATATAGTAAATACTGTTAAAAATCTAGGCGTCGTATTCAGTAAAACACTTACTTGGTCTAACCACGTAAATCAAACTTGTGGTAGAATCTACGGTATGCTAAGAAGCTTATGGGTAACTCAATATTTCACTCCGCCGAAAATACGAATGCTATTGGCAAAAACCTATCTATTACCAACCTTACTGTACTCTTCTGAAGTTTTCGCTGGTTGTAATACAAATGACACAAGAAAGCTAAACACTACCGGTACATCTTTGGTCTTTCAAGATTTGATAGTGTCTCTAGGTATTCTTGTCGTATTTTGGGCATTTCATTGGATAACTACCTAAAGTTTAAAAACTTAGTTTTTCTTCACAAAATAGTTATGACCAAAGAACCCAAATACCTTTTTGATCGGCTAACACTCACGTTATCACCCAGAAATAATTGTATAATTCAATTTCAACATCGAAATACAGCTTCTGAACAGCAGTTCTTTATTCTAACAATCCATCTCTGGAACCATATTCCATATGATTTGCAAAAAAACCATCAACGCAATAAAATTCAAAAAATTACTAAGAAAACATTATTCCTGACAATTTAAATTTTTTGTTTTTTATTTTTATTGTTTTTTATTTTTTATTGTTCTTTAAATTAAAAATTATTTTTCTTTATACTTATATAATATTATTAAATTAAATATTGTTTCTCAAATTAGTGTACTAAATTATACTCTAACTTGTCAGATTCGAATACTGTAATTTATAAGATACTGTATCTTGTTGTATTAGAAAATCAAATACTTTAATAAATACGTTTAACCACAAGCAGGATCTTAATTCAGAATATTTTATATAAAAAAGATACTGATTTTAAAGATTTGTTTAAAACCCCTTCATAATTTCTATATTTTCTTACTAAAAAATATTCTCTTATAACATTTGTAAATCATTGCGATTACAAAATTATTTTCCTGTTGACAGTTTGAACTTAAATTGGTAACTTTTAATAAAAACTAGCAGTTAGACCACAAAATTTCGCAAAAAAAAAACGGATTTCACATTTTAGAATTCACAAAAAAGAATCAAAAGTAAAACATTACAAAAAGTGTACTATGAAATCATAACAATTTAATGTGAAATATTTGTAAAAACTTAAAATATGCAAAACAATTAATTCTGTTTTAAATTATATTATTATAAACAAAATTCTTAACTTGTAAATAGATATTTTTATTAATTATTTTTCGTTAAAATATGTAAAAATTACATTTCTTTAAAATTACTTTTTCAATTTCACTTTCTAACGAAATTGAAGTCTGTGACCTGCCTGTGAATTAGTTTTTTTAGGACCTCTTATAACGTTTGCGGAATGAAATTGCAATAAACGGAAAACGTTTTAATTTTTTTCTAACACAAACTTAAAGTCAATTTTGATTTTTTAAAAAACAATGCACTACATTAATTTAATGTAAAAAAACTTGGAGCAATTTATCCAATTTTTAGGCAGTTTAAGAGATTTTCTGAGATTCTTTTCAAAATTGTTGATTGGATTTTGGGATATTTGAATATTAGTTTGATCCTAATTTTAAATTGTATCATTAGTAAAGTTATTTCCCCTCGAAAAAGTGCTTTGCCTGTCATTTTAAGATTTTATTTAATATTAGATGTCAATAAATGGCATTCCACGTTGAAAATAATGTCGTTTTTGACTAGTATTGACCAAATTTGTAAATTGAAGATTTAAGGGTACTTCTTACGTTTTAGAAACAGCTCGATTATTCTTTGGGCATCTTTTTTTGTGTTCGCGTAAAATTAAGAAACATTTTATATGTTTTTGCATCGCATTAAACCCCCCCTTCAAGCTGGCTATACACGATTTAGCGATTTATCCAGCAATCACTTTTTTAAGCTAGGATATCTCATGGATAAGTCGGTAAAATTGCACTTTTTACAGAAGCAAGGAATACTCATAGTACTTTTTTTTTTGTTACTTACAAGGGAGCTATCCCTTAAACAGCTCTTCCATTTTTCATCTGATTTAGCGATTTATCCAGCAATTACTTTTTAAGCCAGTATCTCATGAATAAGTCGGTAAAATTGCACTTTTTACCGGATCAAGGAATACTCTAGTACTTTTTTTTTGTTACTTGCAAGGGAGGTATGCCTTAAGCAGCTCCCCCATTTTTCATTCGTTTTTCATTATTAATACATCGTCGCGAATGTTTTTTTAATTACTATTATATTCTTTGTTTAATAAAATCTAATGTTTCATATTAACAAAAATGTTATTTTTTTTTTTTAAATTTTGATTTGCTTTGCAAATATTTCAGGAAATATTAAACGGTTTTACGTGTTTAAGCGGTACGTGAAAAAAAAATAATCTAAAAAATTAGAATTTTTAGTTCCTTAGAGAATCCTAAAAACATTCTTGAACATTAAAAACATTATTATATGGAAATTATTAGCAGATGTCAGTAGTATACATATGCGGCTTCTGCGCCAGAGAAAGATACATTTTTGAGAAAGATAATTTTTGGCGGAAAATAAAAAATATTTTCCAAATAAAATATTTTCAAAATAAGTATTCAAAATGAAAAAGGGATGAAAATTGAGAGTTTTTTTTACATTTTTATAACATTTTTATTAAAAACAGAAAAAAAAAAAAATCCATAAAAATCTTATTATTTCGAGTCGAGAAGCTGTTTTTAATAATTTTTTAATGCAGAATCGTAGAATGTTCAAATATTTTCTATATTTGACAAAATGTTTGACAAAAGGTGCCGTTACTAAATCTTAGTTCACAGAAAATAGTTTTTTTTGAGGCTTTTTAAAAATGTGTTAGTTCACTGGATGTTATAGCTTGAGCGGACATATTTTAGGAGTCATCATAAAACATGTTATTTTCAGAGGGTGCATCTTGCATTTTTTTAAAAAGCCTTGTACTATCTTATGTAAGTTTTGTTATAAAATATGAAAAATTTGTTATGTTAATTCAAAAATTGATTTCAAATACAATTCTAATTAAATATTTAATTAAATTAACAGCAAAAGGAGTTGCAAATTCGTAAACAATTCCGCGAAACCTGTAAAACTCAAACCAAACAATATAAACGCTATAAGGCCCAGATATTACAAACAACGCCAAAGGAGCAACAAAAAGAAGTCATTAAACAATTAAAAGAAGAAAAACATCGTAAACTTACGTTGTTAGGTGAACAGGTAAGTGGCGTCCATTCGCCGAATAAACTTTTATGAAATATAACAAAATTAACATTCCCTTTTTTCTTTCATCTATAGTATGAACAAAGTATCGCTGATATGTTCCAAAGTCAAAGTTATAAATTAGATGAAAGTCAAGTGATTGAGTGCCAACGTACCAACGAAATGTTGGAATATGAATTAGAAGTGCTTACTGCCTATCAAAATAAAAATAAGAAACAAGCTCAAGAACAACGTGATCGTGAGCGTAGAGAATTAGAAAATCGTGTTGCAGTACGTCGTAGTGTTTTAGAGAGTAAGGTAAGATCAACACAAATGACTTAAAAAGTTTTTCTTTTTAGCAGCACACAGTGGTTTTTTTTTTAATATAGTGGTAATAAATATAAAACTTCTAAACTCCTGATCCGATCAGTGTGCATCAAATTGAAAATTGCAAAGGAAGTGTTAATCTTTTCAAATGTTGTGATTGTAATTGAACTATTGTACTAACAGCTTGTCAAAGTTCACTACCTCGTGTATAAAAAATCTTTTTGGGCGAGCAAATTTTGTATAAGTAAACCGATTAATGTAAGCCTGAATGCAATGTCAAATTGAAATTGTATAAGAAGTGTTAATCTTTTGAAATATTGCGATTGGGTCACCCTGTTTTAGTACAGGGCGTACTTACAGGTTGTCAAAATTGACCACCTGGTGTATAAAAAATCATTCGGGTCAAATAACTTTTGTAAATGTAAAAAAATTTCTAAAATTTTTAGCCTGGAGTTATGTACGTTGTAAGATAATTTACAAAAAATAACATCAGTTAAAAAAAGTAAGTAGAATATAGATTTTTTAGCATCAAAAAGTTTATTTTCAAAATTTGTAATTTTTCAGAATATTGAGAATACTGTTTTATAATCCGAAATCCGATAATGTTCTGAAATCAACGTGCAATTTATTTACCATACTATCAGTCATTTTGTTTTTCATCAAAAGTTTATCATTTTCAAACAATGGTTAAGGTAGGAAGCATGTCCAAAAACTAGTGAAATTACATTTAAAATTTTTTTCAAAGTCCTATTTTGCAGAAATCATTCAAAATTGTGTTGATTTTTTAATAAAGTTTAAAGGAAATTGTAAAGGAAAAAATTTATTTTTTAGGCCAAAAACACAATTTTTCAAAACAAATTAAATTTCGAACTTTATAGATTTTTCACGACTAAACTACTAAATCTAATTTAAAAAAGGTATATATCTCTTCAATCTCACCCCCGTTGTCACATGCAAGTACAAGTTCGAAAACTCAATACACTCACACTTTTTTTACTAATACAATTACACTTTTTTTCACTTGCGACTTAACTTACAATGAAATTTTGAAAACAGTTGGTTTTTGGCACTAGCGCAGTGTTGCCATGTATTTTTTTCAAAAAACTGTAGAAAAAAAATGTTTTTTTTTAAATAAAAAACAGTAGAAAAAACAATTAATATGTGCATTTTGAATTCAATTGCATTTTATTTAAACATAAAACAACATAAAAAAACATTAAACATATAACATAAAGCATTTTATATACACAGAAAAAAAATATTTTTTGTTGTAGACTAACTAAAAACAACACAAGAGAAACGAAAACAGACAGAAACAAAATGACATTTCAGGGTTTCAACACAAACAAATGTTAAAAGGGAGTTAAAACTTACTACACAGTTGCATTCAATGCGTAGTATTATTTTTTATTTAAACATTTTGCGCAACTTTTGCATTAAATTTATAAATTCAAGTAAAAAAAGTAAATCGAGCAGGTAAACTGTTGAAAACTGTAAAAACTGAAAAAAAGGCTGAAATTAAACAAAAACTGTTTTTTTTTCATGAAAAACTGGAAAACTGTTACGCTTCCTAAAAAACTGGAAAAAACAGTTAAAACTCGCAATATGGTAACACTGCACTAGCGACAAGTTAGACGTCAAAATGAAAAGAAGTGCTGCCTTGTATTACGTTATCTACCAAATAATGATATTTAGTAATTTTAGTAAAAGGGAATAATAATTGTGGCTGATTATGAGTATATTTATAAAAAAAAATTAACTTAGGACACACCGACAAATCTTAATGATAATTATCATTTTAGAATTTGGAATACTTGGCAATACATAATTCATATAATTTGAGTAACTTGCAGGTCATAGTGTAGACACTTGAAAATTTTGCATGTTTTTTTGATGATAACACATCTCACACCTAGTTCAAAAGTGACTCAACTCAAAATTTTAATTTTTCAGTTTTATATGCTTAAACTATGCACAATACACTTGTTTATCTATAAAAAAAAAATATCAGTGTATTTTGTTGTTGTTAATTGTTGCTAAAAAATAGTTATGTCTTTCTTTATGTTTCAATTGGTATAAAGTTGCAAATCTTTTTTTTCGATTTCTGAAAAATTAAAACTTTTGAACTAGGTGTGCGACATATTCTCAACTTAAGACGGTTTATTACCATATGACAACGAGGGGTTATATCGCGATCGACCGTTCGGCTTTACACACATACTCCCTTTTGCGGGCAACATCAATATTTTGCAAAAACAACAGTCAGTTATTTAAGGTTGCCATTTAATTTTTACTTATGTGGGGAAGTTCATGTGACAATATTAAGAACACTTTGTTTCATAATCCGAAATCCACAAATGTTCTGCCTCAGAATGTCCAAAAACTAGTAAAATTACATTTAAATTTTTTTTCAAAGACCTATTTTTCAGAAAACATTCAAAATTGGGTTGATTTTTCAAAGACCTATTTTTCAGAAAACATTCAAAATTAGGTTGATTTTAAAAAACGTTTTTACGACTAAACTACTAAATCTTATTTTAAAAGGTGATATCTCTTGTATCTCACGAAGAATTTTTTGTTTTGAAATCCATTACGTAATAAAGTTTTTTGGTAGATAAACCAAAGAAAGTCAAAGCAAAAAAAAACAAAGGTTGAAATTGACGAAGGTACAAAAAACAAAGCACTGGTCAAACGTTGGTTGACAGTGATACCAAAGAAAACGCATTGGGAAAGCACTTATTTGGAACGCTTTGCCAACATTTACAACTGTTTATAAAAAACAACCCGTGGCAAAACATCAGCTAACAGTGATTTGCCAAAGTTTTCGAAAAGGGGTTTGCCAGTACTTGTTTTATAAAATGTACGGCCGTATATGGAAAAATACTGCTGGGAAAACATCGTTTGAATGTTTATAGAAGTGCTTTCCCACTACTGGCAGAACATTGGGTTACAGCGCTTTACTATAACCTGCTGAAAGTGCTTTGCCAGTACATGTTTGACAAAATCTACGACCGTATCTGAAAAATTCTGCTGGCAAAACATTGGTTTAAAGTGTTCTACCAACGTTTGGAAAAGTACTTTGCCAGTACTTGCTTTACTTCCCAGCAAAAAACAAAAAACCTTAGATTAAAACAACACTCCAAAGAGCATTAGCTCAAACACTTATTTATTTTACACTGGGTGTCCCATGTTGTCTAAAACAACTTTTTAGAAAAAGTATTGATGTGTGAATGAATGAACCAGTTTATGTAGTGCTGTTCAAATTAGTTGTTTTGAAAGTCGCTATTTTTTACTGGGTGAATTTACTACACACACAAAATCTTTGCCAAGTTATTAGGAGCAATTTCAACTAATAAAATTTTCACATACATTTTTCAAACATTAAGTAGAAACAAGAACAAACTTGGTAAAATACTACTAGTTTTCACATAATTTTTGCGAATAAACTTTATTAATTGAAATGCTTCTAACTACTTGGTAACGATTTTTTTTGTGTGTACTGTTTATAGAAAAATTTCAAGTGGAAAATATTTTGCAAATGGAAAGTTATTTTGCTAATGAAAAATTTGTCAGGAATTCGTACAACTGGCCATTCCAGACTTTCAGAAAAAATCACTATTATTAGTTTTTTAATAAAAGCGTATTTAAAATAAAATGTTCTTGTGAAACATTCGCAAAACATTTTTCTTACAGCAAAAAATTTTTTTGTTGCTCCAATAATAAAAAATCTTACATTTTGAAAACATGACACAAATAATAGTAACTAGTCTATTTCTTTTTACTACTTTAAGTATTAAAAATCACCAAAGCTGGCATCAGAGTACACAAGAGAATGCCTTGCAAAACATTCATGCAGACATTTGAGTAGTGTAGGTCTAAACTTTTAAGTTTTATCATCTCATCTCTATTTAAACATTTAAGTTTTAACTGAATTTATTTATATTTAACTGGGGGGTTATTATGTAATTTGATTCGAAAAGAAATTCGATTCGAACAAAATTTTCACACTGAAAATAAAGCGTAGACAATGATCTAGTAAAAGTAAAAAAATTTGGACTTTTAGGAACGGATATCATCTTACAAGAGTTTTAAAGTTTTCAAAATCGAACAAACAAATTTTGAATCGAATTACATAATAACCCCCCTGAACTTTCTAAATATCAAAAAGAAAATATAAAAATTGTATCAATTTCAATTCGATAAATGATATCGACAGAAAGAATAATATTTAGAATGATATTTACAAAAAGAATAATATTTAGAATTTGAATTTAATTTTTTGTTTTTCCATGGTTGGCAGAGCACTTATTTTACCATTGTTGCCAATGCTTTCTTAACTTTTCAAAAAACAAACGGTCAACCGAAGATTGACGTTATCATTTCAAGGTTGGTCCAAAACTTTTATTTTGAGCAAGTTCCGTCCTTTACTTTGCGTTTAACAGCTGTTCAAACCATACAACCTCATGGATTTTTTTTAAAAATGGAAAAAAGTGAATTTCGAGTGCTCATTAAACATTATTTTTTGCGAAAAAAACCGTCAATCAAACCAAGGAAAAGCTTGATAAATACTATGGGGACTCTACACTATCGATTTCAATCGTAAAAAAGTGGTTTACTGACTTACGTTGTGGTCGCACAAGTACAAATGACGCTGAACGTTCTGGACGACCAATTGAGGTCAATACACCCGAAAATGTCGAAAAAATCCACGATATGGTGTTTGCCGATCGAAGAGTATAAGTGCGGATATTGTTGATGCCAGAGGCATTTCTTATGGCAGTGTGGTTTCGATTTTAAATGATCAGTTGGGTTTAAGAAAGCTGTCTGCAAGATGGGTGCCGAGTTTGCTCTTAATTGACCATAAACGTAATCGTGTGACAACTTCAAAAGATTGTTTCGAGTTGTTTAACCGCAATTTGAATGAGTTTTTGCGGCGTTTTGTAACTGTGGATGAAACATGGATCCATTCCAACGCTCCGGAGACCAAACAGCAGTCTAAACAATGGGTTTCTCCGGGTGAACCGGCTCCGAAGAAGGCCAATGTAAGTTTGTCGGGTATGATGCACGTGAGGTAATCCACATCGATTACCTTCAAAAGAGAAAAACAATAAACGGCGAATAATATGCCAACTTATTGAACTGATTTAACGAGGATTTTAAAAAAAACGACCCCATATGGCCAAGAAAAAAGTTCTTTTTCATCAAGATAATGCACGGGTGCACACGTGTGCAGTCTCAATGGCAATATTCCATGAATTGGGTTACGAATTGGTACCTCATCCTCCATATTCTCCGGATTTAGCCCCCCGTGACTATTTCCTATTTCCAAACCTAAAGAAATGGCTCGGTGGAAAGAGATTTAGCTCCAACGATGAAATTATTGATCAAACAAATGCCTATTTTATGGACCTCGAAAACTCATATTTTTGGAAGGGATACAAAAATTGGACAAACGTTTGACTAGTGTATTGAGCTAAAACGACGGACTTATTGATCCGCCGTCGTATGTGCGTACACCCTGTACAATCACAATATTCCAAAGGATTAACACTTCTTTTAAAATTCCTAATTTTATTCATACCGATCGGATCAGTAGTTTAGAAGTTCTATATTTATTACCATTATGTTTTTCAAATGCCCCACTGTACAAGCAGCATAAAATTGAGTTAATTGAATTTATGTGTATTTTTTCAGATGGATGCTGAACTACAACAGTTTAATCAAGAACGTGCCGAAAGATTAAGATTAATGCATGAAAAACATGTTAAAGAACTTGAAGCATTTGATGAAGAATCAGTTAATTTAGGTTTCAGGTAAATTACGGACTTTAATATTTTTGAATATTATTAGGACACGAGCAAGACTATTCGAGTTCAAGATTATTTTTTTAATTTTATAATAACTTTGTTTAAATGACCCTTAAATATTTCTTAATTAATATAAATAAATGTTCTTGTTTATCTTTCACAGCGCTTTAGCCATCGCCGAAGGATCACGTGAGACCTACCCTGACGAAGAGGGTAGTCTATCGGGTTCAATGATTAGTTTAGCGCATAGTAATAGTTCAACTAGTTTTCCGGCTGGCTCCCTATAGCATAGAAAATTAAATAATATTATTACAACAAAGAAAACAACAAATGGATTTCATTTTTTTAATAATGATAGTGTAATTATTACGACAACAACATCCAATCACAACAACACAGCCACCAATAACACAAGAACAACAACAGCAACAACTATTACTAATTCTAATACTATCACATCAGCAACAGTAGGATCAGCATCAGTATCAGCAGCATCAACATTAACAAAACGTTGTTATCGCATTTCTAGTGAGAATTATAAAATTCATAGTAAAAAAGACGATATGGATGCAACTAACTACAACAATAGCAGCAGCAGCAGCAACATCCAACAACAACAATTGTAATAATACAAATAAAAAACAGAAAACCACAAAAAAAAGCAAATGTCTCTTACTTCAATATGTAGTAAAATCATCTTTGTAATTTAAATGATGACGAAAGAAGATCGAAAGACAGACAGACACATACCAACAATATTGGAAGCGTTGTTTTGGTATAATTTTTCCACAATTCAATTCAATACACACACATTCTCACTTTAAAACAGAAAATATAATAATAATAAAAATAATCCAATAAGTAATAATTTATCTCCAAACAATTTGTGAGACCAGGGATATTTGGAGGAGTTAAGAATGGTTAATAATAATAATAATAATATACATACATATACATACATAATAATAATAATAATAATAATTAAAATAATAATTAATAATCTAATAATAATTATGATAATGATATATTTAATAATTAACGCAAATTATTATATAATAATTTATTTTTAAGTTAAATAAAATAACAAAAAAATAAACGCGTTATAAAAATATTAAAAACCAATTGTAATTGTCTTATTTTATTTTTCTAGAAAATCTATAAATAGGCGTTTTAATTTAAGAGCGTTTCGGAAATTTTTAAACACAAAAAAAAACATAAAAAAAAATTAAAACTTTTCCTCCTGGACCGATTTCTTTAATTTTCCGGGTTATGTTTGATGAATTATTGCAAAAAGGAAAACATTATGAGTTGTACACTATTGTTGTCATTTATTCGGGTTTCAATTTTGTTCGAATAAACGATTAATTTGTAAAAATTATTAGATCAGTCTAACGAATAAAAATAGTTTTAAAAATACTTAAATATTATAAGTATTTTAAACTATCATCTCATAATTTTAATAATTTTGGCATCAATTTGAATACTACAATATAAGCACACTGTTGTAATTAATGTTTGTTGGGATATACAAAGTACTTGCTTTTTGTAAAAAACTTTGTATTTTATATTTTTCTGTTAAATTTGAATTTTATGTTTTTGTAAAACTTCAATCGAAGAAAATTTTCTGAGACGGGCAGACATTTAATTTTTGTTAATAAAATTAATTAATATTCTTTTTTTTTAAATTCGTGGTTTTTCCCTTATTTAATCGTCATAAAATAAAAGGTTATGGGCCTTAACGAAAAATCAACTGGTATAGCGCAGTTTGCTGGATCCAATTTTGAAAATTGGAAATTCCGGGTGGAGAGGCATCTATCATCGGTGGGTTGTATTAAAGCTGTAACGGAGTCAGTACCTACCGTGGCTGCGGAAATTCCTGCCTTTATGAAGTTGGATGCTAAAGCACAGGATGTTATTGTCTCGTTTATTCATGATGACTATATTGAATACGTTCGAGGCAAGGATACTGCAAAAGAAATGTGGGACTCTTTGTGCTACGTTTGAAAAGAAGTCTGCCCAGAATCAAACCTTGGTAAGGAAGGAACTCGCAAAACTAAGATTACGAGAAGGTGAAGATATGAACAAACACTTATTGAAATTTGATTCCTTAATCCGACAATTGAAATCCGCTGGGGCCAAACCGGAAGAAGCAGATTTGGTGTCCCAACTGTTTTTGACTCTACCAGAGTCATACGATGCTGTGGTAACTGCTCTGGAAAATTTACCCAATGAAGAGCTGACGGTTTCAATTGTAAAGCAGCGTTTGTTGGCAGAAGAATCCAAAAAGAAACAAAGAACGTCTGAAATTGTTGAAGAAAAGATAACCGCCTTTGCTACAAAGAAGAAGAAAGCTAAGTTTAATGGGAAATGCCATAAGTGTGGACGTTATGGACATATGCAACAAAAGGATTGCCGTGTGAAGGAAGCGAATGTTGCTGTCGTTCCTAGTGTTAGCTTTATGGCCGATTCAAATCAACATTCCAAAGTCAAGAAGGATGAGCTGGTGTCTTTTGCTTTAGATTCGGGTGCAACTGATCACTTTGTCAATGATGTTAATATGTTTTCAAAAATAAAGAATCTTGCTGAACCCCGTTACATAAGTGTGGCTAAAAACGATGAGCATGTAGTTGCTAAGAAAATTGGTGATTGGTGTGTAAGCAATGCCAATGTGACCATGAATCTGAAGGACGGTTTGTATAGTCCCGATTTTCGTGAAAATCTTTTGTCTGTGAGTCGAATAGTAGATGCTGATGTTGACGTATATTTTACGAAAGATCGTGCTGAACTTCTTAAAGATGGAAATGTTATTGCGACTGGAAAAAGAAGTGATAATTTGTTTGAAGTAAAATTCAAGATTTTAAGGTCAGTATCCAATTTATCTAAAACTGAAACGGAAACGTTATGGCATCGACGTATGGGTCATATAAGTAAACAATCCTATAGTGATATGATAAAGCATAATATGGTAACGGGTATACCAAATCAAATTCCAAACATTTTTTGTGAAGTATGTACACAAAGTAGACAGTGTCGTGAACCGTTTGATGGTACTCGTTCAAGAGCTACCCGTCCTATTGAGCATATACACTCTGATGTTTGTGGACCTATAGGTCCTGTAGCGTATGATGGATCAAAATATTTTGTTACTTTTATCGATGACTATACCCATTTTGCCCATGTATATTTGATAAAGCATAAGTCCGAAGTTTTTGATAAGTTCAAAGAGTTTAATGCTCTTGTAAATGCAAAATTTGGTACTAATATTTCCATTTTAACTATTGACCAGGGTCGCGAATACAAGTCTAAGGAAATGATAATGTACTGTAAGGAAAAAGGTATTCAAATTGCTGAAACAATTGCATATTCTCCTCAGCAAAACGGAGTGGCTGAACGGTTCAACCGAACTGTGGTCGAGAAGGCTCGTGCGCTTATGATTGAAGCTGGTACTCCTAAATCGTTGTGGGGTGATGCTGTCTACGCAAGTACCTATTTAATAAACAGAAGTCCTACAAAAGCGTTGATCTGTAATAAAACTCCTGCCGAAATGTGGTTCAATGGAAAACCTGATCTAACAAAGCTTAGAGTTTTTGGATGTTCTGTGTATGCTTGGATTCCTAATCAGAAACGGAAGAAACTGGATGCCAAAAGTAATAATTACGTTATGGTTGGTTATTGTCCGAATGGCTACAGATTGTGGGACAAGAAGAATAGAATTGTAATCCTTGCTCGTGATTGTAAATTTGACGAGTCTAATTACCCATACAAAAAGGTTGAAAATAATGTTCCAAATTTACAAACTATATATCGTGATAATGAAGATAATGGTAATACAGTAGATACAGTTGAAGAACCAAACGAGCAAGAGGGGGAAACAGATAGTGGTGTCGTTTCGGTTGACTTAGAAGAAGAGCCAATTATCAACACTAGTTCTGATGAAATATTACAACCTGTAATTGAAAATGAACTCAGAAGAGGCACACGAGAACGTAAACCGCCAAGCAGATTTACTGAGCTTTATGAGTCAATTTTTAAAACTGTCTGCAATGATGATGTTCCCAATTCGTTTTCTGAAATTGAAAATTCAACAAATCGTGATAAGTGGCTTGAAGCTGTGAAAAGCGAATTAGATTCTATGGAGAAAAATAAAGTCTGGAATAAAGTAAAGAAACCAGACAACAAGAAACTACTCAAGTCCAGATGGGTTTTTGTGATCAAGACCGATGCTAATGGAAATCCTGTTCGTTTTAAAGCCAGGTTGGTTGCCAAAGGATTCCTACAAAAATTTGGCGTGGACTATGAAGAAACTTATTCGCCTGTTGCTAAGCTTAGTACTTTGCGCACCGTGTTGGCTGTTGGTGTAAGAAGAGGCTATACTTTCTACCAGTTAGATGTTAAAACTGCATTTTTACATGGTGAGCTTAAAGAAGATATCTACATGGAAGTTCCTGAAGGTATGAATACGAATCCAGGTATGTCTTTAAAGTTGGTAAAATCATTGTACGGCTTAAAGCAAAAGAACCAAAAAGTTAATATGGTACTTGAAGGTCTTGGTTTTAAAAGATCGCAACATGACTACTGTCTCTATACCAAAAATAACAATGGAAACGTAATGCTGCTCCTGCTCTATGTGGATGATGTTCTGATTGCTGGTAATGATTTAAATGATATTGATCGTGTTAAGAAGAAACTATCATCAGTTTTCGATATGTCTGACTGTGGTGAACTCCAATACTACCTTGGTATGAAAATTGAGTACAACAAACAAATGGGATATATGTATCTGAGTCAGGAAGCTAGCATTGTAAAGATACTAGAGAAATTCGGCATGACTGATTGCAATACTATTGATACTCCAATGGAAAAGGGTCTCCAATTACCACGTACTGAAGAAGAGTCTTCTAAACATCCTTATAGAGAACTCTTGGGAAGCCTGATGTACCTTATGTTATGTGTACGGCCAGACATTTGCTATGCTGTTGGTTACATGGGTCGTTATCAGGAGAATTTTGCTGAAATTCATTGGTCCGCTCTTAAGCGAATATTAAGATATCTTAAAGGAACTAAATCACTAAAGCTAAAGTTTGATAATACCTGTAAAGATAAAGATGTTCTTGTTGGCTTTGTGGATGCTGATTGGGCTTCAAATACTGATGATCGTAAATCAACAAGTGGCTATATTTATTATGTCTATGGTTGTCCAGTGTATTGGTCAAGTAAAAAACAAACCACGGTAGCTACTTCATCAAGAGAGGCTGAATATGTTGCCTTAAGTTTGGCAACTTCTGAGGGCTTATGGTTAAAAGGCATTTTAGAGGATATGAATGAAATGACAACAGATGAACCGTTTTTGTTATACGAAGATAATGCTGGGTGCATTGCCATGGCAAAGAGTGCTGAAACTAAGAGGTCAAAACACATTGACATCAAACACCATTTTATAAGAGATCATGTGTTGAAGGGTGATCTGGAGATACAACATATTTCTACTAAGGATCAAGTGGCTGATGTGCTTACAAAAGCAATAGATAGACGTAGTTTTGATTCAATTAGAAATTTGTTAAAATTGTATAATTGAGAGGGGGTGTTGTAATTAATGTTTGTTGGGATATACAAAGTACTTGCTTTTTGTAAAAAACTTTGTATTTTATATTTTTCTGTTAAATTTGAATTTTATGTTTTTGTAAAACTTCAATCGAAGAAAATTTTCTGAGACGGGCAGACATTTAATTTTTGTTAATAAAATTAATTAATATTCTTTTTTTTTAAATTCGTGGTTTTTCGCTTATTTAATCGTCATAAAATAAGACACACCAATTCTCAAATACAAACATTTTTCCATATAGCAATGCCACGTGCACGTTCTATCGTTGTAATATAGCAACATTTTTGATAGTTTTGTATAGTTTAAACTTTAAAAATCACATCACCTTATCTGTGAATTCATTCATATGGCTTGCTTGAAAGTCAAATCATATATCTTTACCCATTATTAAAGAGTCCATATCTTGGAAAACGAGTAATAAAATTTTTAAAATTTTCGTTATTTCGTCAATAGTTTTGATTTTATTTTGTCCATTAAAATTTTTTATACAAATTCTTCCAAAATTGGTAAATTTCCAAAAAAAGTTTTATTAGAAGAACTATTTCTTAGATTATTCGTTTTATTCGATTAATCGTCAAAATTTGTTCCAATGATGTTTTTTAAATTGTTCGTTCGAATTTCCTTTTTGTTCTTCCGATTAATCGAATAATTTTATTACTCGCATTTATTGAAATCTGAGAGATTGTCCTAAAGTATTTGGTTATAAGTATAAATCGGTTTAGTTAAGCTGAACATAAATTTGGTCGGCCATTAAAGTCCAGTAAAAATTACTCAGTAACAAAATTACAGAGAGTAAGACAAATTTACAAAAAAGTAAACGAACGGAAAATTTGTAAGTATTGGTAAAATATATAAAACAGCTGATTTTAAATACCAAATATTAAAAAAAAAATCAACTGGTCGTTATGGAAAAGATAAAAGTTAATTGAAATTGTCGACCAAAAATAATTTGGAATGTTTTTTAACTTCTTCCATAGTTAATTCTTTAATATTTTGCACTTTAAATCCATAGACAATTAAAATTTAATTTAATATTTGTTTTTGTTTACTAAAAATACAAGCATATTCTATTTTTACTGGACTTTACTGGGAAAGTAATCGAACACACTTAGGCCTAGTTTTTGGGATGTAGATTATCTTTAAACTTAGATTAACGCAGTTTCTGAAAGGAATACTGCTTCTGAACTGCGGTTTATTTTATTTTGTTATAATAATGGCCAAAATTCTAAACAAAATTAAGTGGTTCCGACAATATTTTGTTAATAAACATGGAAATGACAAAGTTCGTTGTCGGTTTAGCTAAACCGAGTTTAACTGTCATCCCAAAAACTCGGTCTTAATCATATGTTTTTTTCTTCTTACAAATTCTTACTGGCAAAAATTTATCCAGTAAAAACTTGTAAGTTTTTGTCAACAACCTGTCATTTTACTCTCTCTTCTTACTATTTTTTACTGAGTATTTGTGTAAACGAACACCTTCCAGTAAAAACTTTTTGTGTTATCGAACACACTTATGCTTTAGTGAGTGAAAAGATAATGAGAGTAATGCACATGTTTGGATTTGTTTCGATGAAACAGATACGAGTACTTATTGTATTTGTAAACAATTCAAAAGATGTTTAAAAAATAGATAAATTTATAAGCAGTTTAAAAAAAACTCCAAAATTGAAAAGAAAATTGCCAAAATAATAAAAAAAAACGCCACAATTAAACAAAATAGCCAAAATTCCTAAAATTTGTAAAAAAAATAGAGAAAATCACCAGAAATAAAAAAATCTCTAAAATTAAAAAAAAAAATTGCCAAAATTGAAAAAAATCGCAAAAATTCATATCCCCTAACGGTATATCAATAGTTCGGCTGCAATGATGTGGAAACGCCAGTTCGGAAGATGAGATATGAATAGTGCCATAAGTGCATTAAAACTAGTATTTTAACATAAGGCATATCCCTACCATCTAGTTATATCGACTATTTTACTACTTTTATTATTGCTGATGCCATGACCCGAATTATTCAAGATCTTTTTTCGAATCGAGTTCGCGCTATCATTTTTGGGGATTATGACCACATTTCTGGGTATTTGGTACAATTTTCTTTGTGCATTCTGTCCGAAAGATATTCGGCTATAATCCTCACTTCATTTATGGGGCTATGATCTACATTTTTTGGACATAGTACACAAACTCAAAATGAGAATGGATGTATGGGTAATGTGCGGACACCCTTAACGCTTTTTAATTTAGTTCGGAAACAATATTTTCGAGATAGTTATTTCGGTAACAATATTTTTAGGTTTACCGCACTTGGGTTATTTCGGCAACAGTATTTTTTGGATGTAAGCTAAAATGGGTTTGAATTGCTAACGCTATCTTTAGTCGAATTGCCTGTTAAACATGATTTAAAATCAAACCAAAATGCAGGTCATAGCTTTTTTTTTTTTTTTTTTATTATAAATAATATTGTGTATACGAGTACATAAAACAATATTGATTAGTATAATGCATTATGAGGATCTAAATTTTCTTATAAAAAGTTTAACTTTAATATTTATTGTATTAACATCTCAGTTGCGTAAGACGTATATATACGTCTACTCTGCATGTTTTTTTTATTATTTCGCCGCAACCAGTGAAGGTATTTTGTTTTTATTTTGACTACTCAGTTAAGTAGTTAAACTATCTAAAAATGTATGCTTGTTTATAATCTTCGTAGTGGCTACTAGAAATTCCACATTATTATCCTCATGATTTGCCAAAAATCGTAATGCAGCAATTTCGGCAAATGTACAACCACCAACAATGAATACTAAAATTACGCGGGGAATGTTAAGCGAAGAGCCTTCACTCGGTGTCGACGAATGACGACCACCAATGCCAACAAGTTGAGCTTGAAAATCTTCAAATGTTGGTCCGGGTAAATTGTTAATTTGACTTTTCAAGGATTGCCAACCCAATGGTTTAATTGATTGCTCAATTATGCGTGCTGTAAGAGGAGCATAACAACTATGAACGTAAGTAATATCTTTGGGATTGACTTCAATGACATCATCAACGGTTAGATTTAAAGTCTATAAAATAAAATATGATAACTTAACATTTTGTTTAGATTTAAATGAATTTAAATATTCACCTTTCTTAGGACCGCATAAGCTCTAGATTCTGTTTGTGTATATAAAACTCCAGCCTTTTCTAAATTGCTTATTTTCAATAGAACTTCAATGCCATAAACGTGAGCCAATTCACGTTTGTAGTAATTAAATACCTTAAAATTGCATAGAAAATGTATTTGTTCTTAAAGCGAATTTGTTTAGTAAATCTTACCTTCTCCTTAAAACCAGATGCCGCAGCACATTGTATACACATTAAACGTAAAACATTTTTCAAATCTGTTTTTTTTGCCATTAAATCTTCGATATATGAACTGGGTTTATCAATATCTTCGCACATCATAAATTCCTGTTCGGCGGTCAAATCGTCAGTGAATTCATAAGAATCCACTTGTTTGCGTATCAACTCTCCAACGGTGGTATGATTTGATACCGATTGTTTCTGAGCCAATAATGCGGGTAACATGTCTACTAAACGCTTCATATCTTGTACGGATTTATCTTGGGAACTGGCATCTGTTTGGGCACTAATTTCTTTAGCAGAGCGAGCCAAGACTTTGCCAACTTCATTAAAATTCTTGTTGCGCAATTCAGCATAAAGTTTATCGCCAGAATTTAACATAAACGTTTTCTTTTCCGCCGACAAATGAGCCGGTGTGGGTGAATCATTGTCGGAACGTGAGGAGGAGGAAGCGAATACATCGGCTGGCATAGTCAACTGATTTTGACGTATACCATAGAATTCATCAATAAGACCTTCGTAAGTTAATTGGGTAGCAAAAGCACTGAGAAGATCGATGGTGCGATCTAATAATATAATTTGATCTATTGTTCCTTTTTCGCCATTCGAAAGTAGCTTCTCTTCGGCACCCAATTGTTTGGCCTTATCCCAGACCCCTTGAGCCATACTGCCTTTTCCATAAATCTTTGGTATTCGTCCATAAATACGTTGAAGTTGCACTACACCGATAGCCGCTTGATATAAAGCAGTTGGATCACCCTCTACGGCCACATCATGAAATGCATTGAGACATTCCATGGATATCACATCATTATCAATGGGATAGAAATTCCAGGTTAGCTCTTCCATTAAACCAAAATTACCAAAAACTCCCTTATGTTCCAAATGTTTAATACAAAAAAACGAACGACGCGGTACAAAGAATATATGAAATTTACGCCCTTTTTCATTGTTTTTTAGCACTTGAGCTGCCACAACGTCCATAAGTTTTACCAATGGCCGTACGATATAAATAATATTGCTAACATCCCGAGGTAATCGTGTATCATTTCCCAGTTTTAGTAGTTTTATTCCTCTATCGGAGAATAAACTTGGAGCAGCTACTAAACCAATAGGTCCCAAGAGAGCATCATCTAATACAATGGATTTTGTTCCTTCAATTTTTTCCAATAATTGCACCAATTCACGGCATGCAGATTCTTGCAATAATTGCAGATTAACACGCTTTCCCTGCAGATAGTTAAACATTTTGGGAAACTTTAGTGCCCAATTGTTTTGGAAAATATTAAATTTAAAACTACACAGACAACAAATTTTTAGGTAAATGTACTGTAGAGTTGTGTAGTTCGTGAACGACCTAGTTCAATTGAACTAGTCTTTACATTGAACTAGTTAACTAGTTCGTAACCTTCATCTCTTAGGTCTTTCTTTTTTTTGTAATTTAAGTAATATTTCTTCTCTTTTGAGATTTCTTTGCTTTGCTTTTGAGTTTAATTTTGTTTTTTTTTTAGTGTTGTCAGCTAAATTTTTTTAAATTTTAAAAAGAAGTGCATAATATTAATCATTCGCTTAAAAATTATCAAACAAATGATCTAAAGGTTGCAATTGCGCAAAATATTAATAGTGTGTATATAATATTGGAAGGTTATATTGGAAAAAATCATCAAGGTTTTGGTTCTTAATGCGCAACCGAGAAATGAGAAAAATTATTTATAGTATGTTAGCCAGATTGTGTAATTTTTATATCAATCCACAACAACAAAATAGTGGTGCCATATTTTGTGCAAAAGTATTGTACATCTCAATGCGCTGTGTTTGGAAAAATAGCAATAATTCTGGCAATAATATTCGAAATAATATTGCATAGTGTATGGGTACCTTATCGAAAGATTTATCGAAACTGTCAAAGATCGATTGAACTAGAAGAGCGACAAAATTAATTGAGAAGAATTGAACTGGAATGTGCGGTTACTCAAACGAACTAGATTGCCCAAGTCTAGTAAATGCACAGGCAGAGATACCGAACTTCGGCAGCGGCGGCGGCTAAGCAAACAGTGAGCAGCGGCGGCTGAAGCCGATGTTATTATTAAAAAAAAGGTAATTTCAAGGTTGGCAACCGGAATGAATAACGGTAATTGTTTTTCATTCGTGTAGGTATAACCGATACGGAAAAATCAATACATAAAAATACAATAAAACGATAAATTATTTACAAAAAGGTCAATTAGTTTGCAGTTTTCCATATTTTGTATTAAAATATTTATATTTTAGTGAAAAACGTTAAAAAAAAATTTTTTTCCAAACCGATTCAATACCTGTAACAATTACGGTATTAAGGGAACGATTAAGCTATACCGGTATTTATGAAATCAAGCTATTCGGAATTTTTATAGGTATAGGTGGAAAGAATTTTGAATCCGAAAACGGCATTAAAAAGGTATCGGTGGAAAAAAATTTAGGTAAAGCTTTACCTATAAGAAGCAATGGCATGCTTATGGTATTGAAATTAAAAATAAAGGTAATACAAATTAAATAATGATATGTTTTCAATATTCAATCTTAAGATTGCATTGGCTCAACGATTTTCATAGTGTCGCAAGTAAGTCTCGAAAAAAGCAACGGGAATATTTGCAACGCCACACCGTTGCATATTCTAACTTTGCCCTCGTGATTACAGGACTGTCAAAATATAAAAAACTTTTTTAGTTTTAATAATAATTCTGTGCACAAAATCAAATTCAACGTAAATTGCAGTTTGTTAGATCATTTGAATTGAAAAAAAATTGTAGATTTTTTCAAAATTTTTTAAAACATTTTCAATTAATTCTTTTTATCCGCAATTTATTGTTCTGTTATGGTTGGCCCCAGACATAAATTGACATTATTTTTCCACATTTAAAGATGTCTTCTTTGACGATTCCATAGTTCATTTAGGCTTGACAACAATTGGTTGATTTTTGAAAATTTTTTTAAAAAATTCCCATATCATTTTTTTTGTATCCGCAATTTATTTTTGGGTTATGGTCGGCCCAGAGAAAAAATTTGGCAAAACCCGTTTTTGCGTGGTGGATAATTATCTTACACCCGGGATGGATGATGGCGGATCGGCTGTGTTGCTGCCCGCGACTGATGATAACTGTGTAAAGTGGTCGAGGCTTGATAGCACTGTTCTGCCAGCCAATGTGTATTTTCAGGGTTAACTGGAAGACCGTCTACTATTTTCTACAAGTCTTCATGATTTCTTTAAGAGTCTCCGAGATTTATATTTTTTAAATGATAGCCTTATGAACTGAAACAAATGGTTTGAAAAAATTGTATTGAATTGAAAAAATACTGTGTGATTCATAATACGTTCGTATATGGTGTATAAGTACACAGTACGTATTTGCAGGTACGTACCTTACAATTATTGCCGTATTTTAAATATATTTCATTCGTTTTTTTTTTTAATTCCACAATTATTTTTTTTAAATACTATTTTACAAATTTAAAATTTAACATTTTAAAATAAACAATCAAAACAATAACTTATCTAAATTTTTTTATATGTTTGAAATATATGAATAAAAATACAAAACAATTTCTAAAAACGCTTTCCTGGGTTGGTACACTATTTACGACACTAATGTGATAGAAATACGATGTTTACACTATATACGATATTAAATGAATGCGACAACTATAATTTTGGAATTACTTGAAGATTTGTTCCCTAGGAATTCATTTACTAGCTTCATTCTAAAGCTTTAACTGGACATTTTGTCAATCGGATGAAAAAATTCATTTAATACAAAGAATATTTTAAGAAAATTTTATTTTGTTTTATTTAAATATTTCTCTTAACTTATGACAAATTTCGTTAATCATTCTACTAAATGAATGAAAACAAATCTTTCTTCATTTACCCTTTTACTTAATGAATTTAAACTCAACACTTAGACATTAAACTTAGGAATAACTTCGTTAATACAAACAAAAAAACGTATAAAAATACACTTTTTCATTGATCAACGGTCTCATCGCTGCCTCCCATTGAGTTTAATATGTTTTTGAGCGGCTTATAATCTTGCTTATTATTTGCATTTGATGTCCAGCAATATTACATTTCAATTCAATGGTGTTTCTTTATTTAACATTTCCTTTTTAACGTGCAAGTACAATTCTATGACAATATTTTCAGAGTTTAGGAAACTATTTTTCCTTTTCTACTAAGAAATTATGTAACAATTTAATAATAATCGTAAGTATGAGTTCAGTATGTATCAAAGTAGGGTAAAAATTTTCAAAAAACCCTCTGTGAACGTTTTTTTTTTTTGTAATTTTTAAATTTAGATAAAACTTAAGTGTACGGGATAAAATTACAATGAGAGTAACTCATTAATATAATCGAAGTCAGATTTGCGGCATCTGGTTGGAAAGTTCCTGGTGAGTCTTTGGGTTCGGCTGTTAACAGATTCAACGTTTGCAAGGGTATGTAGCCGTTGAGTGGAGTAGTGCCAGGGCATCTTTAATAGTCTATTTTGTGCTATTTGTAGTTTCTTCAGATGGCATTGGGCCGAGATTGACCAAAAAGCGACGGCGTAGTACATTATAGCCTGGAAACTTGATTGAAAAATTACTTTTTTATTATGAATGCTGAGTTTAGAATTCCTGTTAATTAATGGGTAGAGCAGTCTTATCATTTTGTTTATTTTGTCAATAACATACGGTATGTGGTCTCTAAATTTGATTTTTTGTCTAATATCAGCAATATTACATACAAAATTAAAAATAACACAATTCTAACTTTTTAACACTTTTTGAGGCCAATATTGGTTGCAGAATTTTTTGTTTAAATTTTTTAAATTACAAGTAAATTTGACAGTAGAAGTTCAAAACTTTTTAAAATACAACTCTAACGCAACAGTTTTTCTCACATTGAGGACATTCGCGATGGTCATTTGTACACGATGCAACCATGAACAGACTGCTATTTGCATTCTCTAAGACTTGAGCAGTATTAACGATGCAAACTGTGTACATTGTGTGCATTGTGTGCAAATCACCAATAATGTGAGAAAACGCATTGTTGGCAGCTAGTTATCACAAAATAAAGTTACAGAACTAGTCGAATGTAAAAAACTGTTTTTTATGTCAATTCGCAGTGTTCTTTTTTTTCTTCATTTTATATGTTTCTTGTGAAAACTTTCTCAATTCGAGAATTACAGAACATTCCCATAGGGTTAAAAAAAAACATTTAAAATAACGGTTATTTTTTAAGTTCCATCATCTGCCGTGCAAACCAAGCTAATATTGTGAATGTTATTTTTTTTATGAAAATTAAGAGAATTTGACAATCAAAGAGAGAGAGTGTGAAAAATGAGAGCATAATTATTTTGCAAATTAGTTTTTGTTTGTTTGTTATTGGAAAAACAAAATAATTAACAGTTAAATTAAAAAAAAAAACATAAGTTTAAATTTTGGAATATGAATGAACCCACTATGACAAAGGACCCAATAAGGGCAACGCTAAAAAAACTAATAGAATATTCCAAGTAAGTAAACGAACAAATCCAAGGAACAGATGTGCGGCGGTTGTTGGAAGAATTGTTGCTAAATTTAGCAAAAGGTGTGGTAATTGCAAAAAGGCAGCACCCCGCGGTCAAAACATTTTAAATATAAAAATGCAATGCATATTTAACATAAAACCACAAATGTTTAAAAAAATTATTGATATAAATGTATTTATTTTAGTGCCACTTTCAGTGCAGATGATGTGTTGAGAGAATTTCGCATTACCAAGGAGAAACGTAACAATAGTAAATTATTAAAAATTTTAGAAATCATATCAAAACATCAACCAAAAGCATCAGAACATTTACAGGAAGCAGCTAAATTATTGGAAAAGTAAGTGAAATATAATTAAAATATCATCTTCCACTCAATGTTCAATAATAAAATGTAATCTTTTTATAGAAAAGATCCCTTCTATTGTTTGCTGAACTTTTTGAATTACTATTCAGACACAAACATCATGCAGTCAATGCGTAAAAAGGATTTGTCCACTTCAACTCCTTTGCTTACCAAGAATATACCGGAAAGTGTGTCGGAGGTAAAGTTGTACGCAACACGATGAAGTTTCTTTTAAAACTTTTGAAATCAAAAAAAAAAAATGTTTAAAATTTTTTAAATTCTAGATTAAGGAACGGGTTGTCCAAGCCGCAACTAGTCGCTTAAGTTCAGCTGCCACTAGTCGTTTGAGTCGTACATCTGAAAATAATAATTCCAGCATTGGCACCAACTTAACTGCCAATTCTCACAACGCTACCAATTCTACAACCATAACAGCACCCCTGGGTACTTCTCTATTTCCGTCTCTAAAACCTACTAAAAATTCGGAGGCACTGTGGGAATTTCATAATATTGATAATTTTCAATTTCAACAAAGTAACATTGCTGCCATACCCATAACAAGCCAAGAGAATCTTCTACTTTACGATCTAATATATTGTCTAACGGGCATACGTGGCTCTTATATAACTCCAGAATTTGATACCTATCGTGAGGGTGGTAGTGGTCTTGGTGCCCGAGAAACATTTTCTATGAAATTTAAAATTTCCGATCAAATTCATTCATCTTTACGTGATATTGCTCAAGAGATTTTACCACTGGCTTCGCATTACATATGCATTCAAAAATTCATACAAAAGGCCACCATATCAAATTGCAGTCAAGTTTTACAGGCTTTGAGTGGTGCCTTAAATAATTTGATACATGATTATTATGTAAGTACGAAAATTACATTTCACATTCATTATTTTACAATTTAAAGTCTGAAACATAATTGACTTAAGTCAGGTGTTGGTATGAAACGAACTGGCTAAACTTTAGTTTACGGGCATAACTCGAATTAGTTTCAAATTTTCACGATCACTGGAACTTTTAATGCTGCAACCCGACAATCCAAAGTTCGGATTTAATCCAAACAAAAGTTTGGATTTAAAATTCTTTGTATCTTCGACATTTGTAATCAATTGTGCGCTCCATTAAGCTTCTAACACCGCAGATATAATTTATTTATTTTATTTATTATTCTTCAATTAAATAACCGAGCCCAAAGGGCTAAGAAATAACTACAACACAAGACTACTGTATTATATAAAACAAAAATATAAATAACAATATAATATTAAAAAAAAAAGAGAAATTAACATATATTATAAAATAGTAAAAACATTAGAAGTTAAAAGAAAGAAGAGAAAAACAATATAAAGGCACTGTAAACCAATGAATAATTACAATCACACGTTCCATTAAAATGTCTAAAATATTATAACTCATTACCTTGAGCATAGATCAAAATTTTGCGTTTAAAAGTGTAGAGTGGTAATTCTAAGGACTTGAGTTCTGTAGGCAAGTGATTAAAAATATGAGCTACCCGCACATGAAATGATCGTTCTAAGAGTGAGGTTAATCTAGGGATTTAAATTTGACGATTTCGTGTAGAATGGCCAAAAGAAAAAAAAAAAAAAAAATGAATTCAAATATACAAGGTCATCATTATGATTAATCTTATAAAAATAAAGTATAGTCCTTGCTTTAACATAGTTCGAAAATGGACAACCTAAGAATCTAGAAACATACGGCGTCATATGGGTACGATTAAGTCTCCTTAAACAAAAGAGATAACGGATTACTCTATTAAACAACACTGAAAGCCTTTTCATAATGTAGACAAAAGTGCCACTATATACTTCAATGCCGTATAAAAATAAAGGCATGATTAAAGAATGTATGACCATAACCTTGATTCTCATAGGTAAAATTAAATTAACATTATAGAGCCTACGCAAAGAGTAGTTGACCGTAGAAATAACATCATTTACATGTCTTTCGAAATTTAAACTATTGTCCAACCACAAACCAAGACACTTGATTTGGTCGACAAACTCAATATTAGTACCATTAATATTTATTACCAAATCCAATAAGGGTGATCCAAAATAATAGCATTTGTCTTATCCGCATTAATATATAGTTTGTTTTCCAACATCCAATCCGTAATATTAGAGACACAGTAATTTATCTGTTGTTGCAAAACATCCGAGAATTGCCTCTCGCCACTAAATAAAAAAAAAACAAATCATCTGCATATGCAAATGAAACACATGAAGAAAAATTAATACAGTTAAATAAATCGTTGAGATATATATTAAATAACAATGGTCCAAGTACGGACCCAGTTACATATATTCGAGTTTTAATTTTCTTCATTTTTGCAATTTTCAAGTTTATTAATAAAAAATTGTCGGAACCACCACCTCATTTTGTTTAGAATTTTGGACTTTATTATAACAAAATAAAATAAACCACTTTTCAGAAGCAGTATTCCATTTACAAACTTCGTTAATGTAAGTTGAAAGATAATCTACATCTCAAAAACTCTGCCTAAGTAGTATTTAGCATTAATCAGGCCAGGTCGTAGTAGTATTTAGCATTAATCAGGCCAGGTCGTAGTTGTCATTTTAAAAACAAATATAAATCTTTTTTTCAGTTTTTGCAAACATTTTTTAATATCGTAATAGCTTTTATTCTAAATGATAAATTAATTAATATATGTACAGCTAAAATTATGTTTTCAAAAAGGTATTAAAATCAAAATCAAAATCGGTTAAGAACTAGCCCAGTAATGAAAAATGACCCTGACCACTAATGTGCCAAATACCACTTGACAACGAAATTCAAGCACACGTCTTAAACGTTTTTGAAAATGATTATTGTAGCATATTTTTTTTTATTTAATATACCCATAAATTGTGTGATGTGGAATATGTTTTTTTAAAGATGTCTTTAACCTGCCCTGATGTTAAAAACTTACAATATTTTTGGGATATACTTCATATCTCCGATTTCAAATTTAAAAAAATGTTCTTTAACAAAATCGAAAAAATTTAGATTTGAACTTTATGGAATTGATAAGTACATCTGAGGGAATAAAAACAAAAAATTTAATATCTCCCTGGTAATTTGGGTAGGGCAGCGAGTTGATTTTTGAGGATTTCGAGGAAATTTCATTTTTTTGGTAATAACAAGGCTAATTGTTGTCATAAAATATTTAAAATCGAAAATTAGCTACTATTGTAACTTTTGTTGTTTTCAAGGTTGATAAAAAAATTGTTTTTGACATCATTAACCCATGTGTATCTGCAGCCCAAAATGACCCCAGACCTATTTATTTTATTTTACAAAAAACCGCACCACTGAGAAATTTGTAGAAATTTCGATAAAATTTCAAAACCCGTGGCACATTCTTTTTTTGTTATAATTGTTTTAATTTTATTTCAAGTTAAGTAACGGATTTAAGCATAGTCTGTCCGTTTTTATCGCGCCGCTTTGCTTATCAATGCTTTTTTGCAAAAATTTTAAAAATGTCCATACGGTATAAGCAATTGACACGTGACCAAAAGGTCGAAATTTTTGCTTTATATGATATGGGAGTTCCTTATCGTCGTATAGCAGACAAAATGGGATGCTCACACTCAACTGTTGTAAGGCTCATGAAAAAAAAAAATTAATGTGGACCCTTTGGCAAGGACGAAAGGATCAGGAAGGCCTCGGAAGACTAACGCCCGGACAGACGGCGTAATACGGAAAATAAGTATAAAGAATCGATTTAAAAGTGCAGTGGCAATAAGGACTGAGATGAAGAGGTATCACTATGTAGATTTGAGTGCCGAAACTTTGCGTAGAAGACTTCGGGAGTGCGGGCTATATGGAAGACGACCTGCTAAAAAGCCCTTATTGACTAAGCGGATGAAGTCAAACCGCTTGGCTTGGGCTAAAAAATATCAAAACTGGACCCTCGATGACTGGAGAAAAGTGATATGGTCCGACGAAAGCAAATTCAATTTGCTATGCGCGGATAATCTGCCGTATGTTCGTCGGTTAAATGGTGAAAGACACAAGGATAACTGTGTAGTGAAAACAGTGAAGTTTCCAGAAAGCCAGATGGTGTGGGGCTCTTTTTCCTATTTTATCCGGGGTCCCTTATTCCATATTCAAGGAACTGTAAACGCTGAAAAATATGGACAAATTATTAGGGACCAATGACTGCCAGCCATTGAGGAACATTTATCGTACAGTAATGAGTTTGTTTTCCAGGACGATTCTGCGCCATGCCATCGTGCCAAATCGGTAAGTAATGGCTTTTTAGTGTTAATTAAGAACAAAAAGAATAAAAAAAAATTAAAAAAAAAAATAATATTAATATTAATTTTTTTGCAGATTAAAAAAGTGTTGACTGATATCGGAATTCGCCAAATGGATTGGCCCGGAAACTCGCCCGATTTAAATCCAATAGAGCACCTCTGGCACATTATGAAACGAAAAATAGCCGATAATAAGCCAGAGAGTAAAAAATCGCTTGTTGCTGCTTTGGATAAAGTCTGGTACGAAGAAATTACCGATAATATCCTCCAAGTCCTTGTTAACTCAATGCCATCCAGAATAGAGGCTGTAATAGAGGTAAAAGGAGGAGCAACACGATACTGATATTTTTTTTTTTTTAATTCTAGTGTTAAGTCAGTATAACTGAAAAAAAAATCCTGAAAAACTTTGAATAACTTTAAGTTTTATTTAATATTTAGCAATATTCATAACAATGTGAATTTTCTTCAATAATTTTATTTTAAAATAAAAACTAGTGAAACTTTCCTTAAATTTGGTACTTTTTTAATATTGTCCTTGGTTTGGTCTTAAAAATAATTAAAAAATATATCCTTTTAACAAAAATCGATTTTAACTGTTTTTATAAACAATATTCTACAAATTTCTCAGTGGTGCGGTTTTTATGACTGCCAGTGTATATTTAAACGAAAAATATTTAATATTTTTGTTTTGTATAAACCTATCCATAAAAAGATATTCTGAACTAAATTAACCCTTAGATGACAATTGGTTGAAAAGTACAATATTGACATGACATAATTTAATTTAAAAGTTTTTTCGACCCGGGACACATGGCAACGCGAGCTAGCTGCCATCAAAACTACAGTGCCCTGGGGACTGTAATGTACATAACTAAAATTTCATTTAACCGCACGAGAATATTATCTAAATGAAAATATCCCAGGGTTGTGAAGTCAAAAACTTCTAAAAGCAGCAAATTGAAGAAATCTATGGGAGCCATTTGAAACTAGCAATCAGTCGGTGTCGGGGTTCGCGATCTCTTCTTTTTACGCTCTAAGTCATCACAATTATTATTCTAGACTCCCAAAAAAAAAACTAATTAAGATATATAAAACTCTATAAAATTACAAGGACCAGAATAACCACACTCAAAAATACAAAAGAAAGCCCCTTTATGGTTATTTAAATATTGGTGAATTTTACAATAAAAGGTACTGTATCTGTTAGTTGATAAAAAGTTAGGTTCTCTGATGTTGGTTGGGAACCTCTGCCTCTTAACCCTCCCTTAACCATATCCTAGTGGCGCAACAAGCAAAAAAAATCTAGGATCCCATGAAAGAGACTACCTAACGTCAATCAGACCATGATAGAAACACTTATTTTTAAATTAGCAATTCATATTTTTTGTTTTTAATTTATTAAATTTTCAACCCATTTCAGAGTAAAAATTACCATTTCGATACATATTCTGAAAAATATTACCTTAATAGAAATATTAGATTTTTAAGTAAAGTAAGCTAAGTAAGGACGAATTCAAAATATAAGGTTTATGTAGAATCTCAAAATTCTAATAAAAAAATTAATGTAATTAGTGTACTTTAATTTACGATCATAAAATTCATCATAATTTTTAGCCAAACGCTAAATCGATAACTTGGCTTAAATCCTAAATTACAAACTATTCATTAATATTAATTGTATGAAAATATTTCAAAAATTAATTAACTCCTAAACTAGAAAGTTAAAGCCTTAATAAAATACAGGTTTATTCTGTATTTTTTTAATTGGGCATTTTCTCCCAGCAAAACGGGTATACTACATATTTTATATATGCTAAATTCATTATTTAATTTCCAAATCGGCGCAAAGTTTGTTATTTTTTTGTAAAAATTAGAAGATTTTTGTTCCACTAAATATTTTAGTAATTGGCAACGTAATGATGATTTCATTACTTTAAATTACTGAACTGCCAGTAATATACACGATCAGCAAAAGAATAAAAAGAATAACAATTGTGCATCAATGACGTATCACCCAATTTTATTGTTTTTGGTGTTCTTTATTTCTTATGAATGAATGCTAATTACCACAACAATTTAGTAACAATATAGTACACACAGACTAAAAAAACAAATTACAAATCTGTGACGTCATTGATACTATCAATGGTTCTTCTTCTTTTCTGATTTTTTTTTTTCTTTTGCTTTTTATGAATGAAACCAAAAAAAAAAACTCAGATGGATATGCAAGAAAATCACAAAATATTACAAATACTATAATTTCATATATTACTCACCAAATTCACAGCTACGATGAGGCCTCCTCGAATGCGGTGAAGATGACTTGATGATCTAGGAGCTGGAGGGATTAAATTAATTATGATGTTCTTGCATTATTGTTAGAGTTGAAAGTATTTTTTTTTTTTAGAGCTGAATAATTAATTGCGTAGGAACAATTTTTTTTTTTTTCTGAATAATTTATGGCAAATTATTAATAGATGGAATTAAGCATGACGTTGAATTTAGCCCGTTATTGCGGCTAAATTTTTCTTTTGATTTGTTTAGTTTAGAATACGATTAATTTTGCAGTGACTCGGATTTGGAAATTAATCGGGTATTCTAATGAAACACTTCGCAATTAGGTACTTATGTGCTATCTAAATTACTGACTAAATACTCGCTGATACCACTTTCTGGAGGATTTTTTTTTGAAGAATTTTCTGGTGGACGTTTGGTTGTTGATATGTGGATATTTTGGTGTTATATAATACTGCCACAATTTGGCACTTGATTGTTCCGATAATATACAATTTTTTCCCGGTGGAACTTATGGCTGGACCGGTTGGTAATTCACAGAAAAAAACACACAATTTAATATTAAAATCCGCAAGGCCAAATTTTATGTAATCACCACCAATAGTTAATGGAAAATTACCAATATTGGTTTCTTCTTTTGCCGGTTTTATGATACTTGTTGTGTTGTTGTGGAGAGCGTATTTTAGAATTGAAGAATTTCAATAAAATCACAAACACTTATGTGCCTGTTTTGTTTTAAAGGCCTATTAAATGAGACGCAATTTTAGTAATTTGTAATGAGAATCTTACGTGAGATTTTATAAATTCTCAACAATTGACTTACCCATAAGTGTTTGAGACATCAGTAATTTTCGAACGAGTAACCACTTTTGGGATGAGGTTGGCTTTACAGAATTTAATTTATAGGTGCACTTCCCACAGTTGGCTTTATAAATACGGTTTGATTCCCAGATTAGGGAAAATAGAAATTTTATGCAGCCTCCTAATTTACCAAAATTATTTTACCAATTCTTGGGAAGGATTAGATGGCTTATTTTGGATGAAATTTCGATATTTCTATTCTCCAAAGCGAGAAAATTTTCATTGACTGCAATTTTATAGGTGATATAGCCTTTGTGGGCAATTTAAAAAGGCTTTATAGGCAACCGATGGCGTGATAAATTCCAATTTTTTTTTACGATTAAAAAAATAAAAAAATTAATTACGAAAGAAAAAAAAAAATCCAACTTCACGCTTTGGAATCTTAAACCAAAAAGGAAAGTATAATCGTTTCCTCTAAATGAGTAAGATCTGTGTTTAATATTTGACAGATTGACAAGTAAAAATCAGAAAAATTTACCCGATTATTCGGTACCCATTTTCAAACTCTGTTACCGACCCTAACAGTTTTGAGTTTCAAAATTTCAGCATTAGAGATGGACAAAATTTGCTTTAAACAAAACAACATAATCTCCGCTTTCACCAAAAACCAACTATATACCAAAAAAAAAAAAAAACAAAACCTGATGATGACCACCCGATAGAAATTTTAACGAGAATTTTTCTTAACATTCACAAATGGAATTTTTTTTTTTGGACTAGTTCTTATTAAATTTTCCCATCAAATTGACGAAGTTTTATTCACAATGTGGTCGGCAAATTTCTGAAATTATATGAAAAAGCCTCATAGTTCCCATGTAACTGTTTTTTATGAATTTTTTACTTTGAAGAAATGTTTAATAAATATGCAATTTAATAAATATTTTAAGAAAAACTTCGTCAATTTAGTGAATAGATTCAATGGACGAGCCCCAGATAAATTTCATAAATTTACTGCAAAAACTCATTGACAGCCTGCAGAAAACTCTCTCAGTTCCCTAACCATAGCTAACCTATTTTCATAGGTGTATAAAGGCTAACAAAATAATCTAAAATTGTATGCATAACGATTGTGGTACAATTTACATTGTCTACCAATTGTTTACATATAGGGTAAATGTAAATAATTTATTTGTCATTTTTTTTTTTTTTCAAAACACTCATCACAGTTGATTTTAAATTTTCGATTTAATGGTTTCCACTATTCGTCTTGGCCATTCATAAGATACGTTTTACAAATTTTATTTTGCCTTTTATATTCCTTAAATTTTACTATTAAATTTAGGGTTGCCACTATACGTAATAATAAAAAAAAGAAAAAAAATGGGATATTAGTAATTAACGTTGTACAACGAAATTGTTACTTCAGAGTACTGAAAGAATGTAATCTTTCAAATTAATGTAAAAAAAATAGAGGGTAAAGTACGTGCACACAAAATTTACACTGAGTGACAAAATCGTTTATTACAAAACTAGATAACATTGAATCTTTGATAAACAAGGTTAGCTAGAACAAAAACGATTTATTTAATAAAGATTAATACATTTTAAACCTGATATGCTGCCCTTATTTTAAAAGAAAATGTATAGTGTTTTGTATTTTAGGGATAATAAAAATACAGTTTTCATATTAAATTTCTTTGGAGTTTGACGCATTTTCTTGTTTTTGAAAAATTGATAAAATGTCTGTTCTAAAATAAGCCTCATGGGGTAACAGATTTGCTAAAATCAGCCAAAAAAAAAAAAAATTAATTTAAATTTACGTAATTTAAAAAAATTAAAATTAGCTAAAATTGTCACTCATATATGGAATTTGACTAAAACTGGTACAATCAGCAAGGAAGATTGTAACTTTATTTCACTAATTTTCTCCTAAGTGAAAATTACCGCAAATTTTTGGATAAATAAAGCAATTGCTTTAAAAATATTCTTCTACGATCAAGAATAGATATTCTCAAATTATAAGATATATATATTTTTTTTTTTTTTTTTTTTTCGCTAGGATCTTATGTCCTTGGCATGATACGTTCCCACAGATTTGCCTTGTAAATCTACAAGGACATAATAGTGGTTTCCCAACTTTTCCTTAATTTTGGCCTTAACAAAGATGGGTGCTAACTTAGCATTATAACGTTTCTCGTGGCTACTTTGGGTAAAATTACGACGCAAAACAACTTGACCAGTCTGAAAAGATTGCGGTCTAGCCCGCAAATTGTAGGTTTTCTGATTTTGTTCGTAAGCCTTACGAAGGTGTTTCTGCAAATCGGCTCTTATTAACTGCAGGCTGTCGTCCCTGGATAAATTGAAAACAGGCTCATCTAGTGATTTAAGATTTTTAAGCAACTCATAAGTGGAACCATGGGTTACCATATCGAAACCGAATAGTGCATGGTACGGAGAAATGTTTATGGATTGGTGGATAGAGTTCCTTAGCGCACAGCTAATAGACGATAAGTTTTCGTCCCACTTAGTGTGGTCACCCTTTAAGTATGCCCGAATACCTGCAATAAGGGAACGATTTACACGTTCGGACGCATTAGATTGCGGGGAATATAATGCCGTATAAACATGCTGAATCCCTAAACTAGTGAAAAAGGCGTTTATATCTCCTGCTCGGAATTGAGAGCCGTTATCGCTCACAATACTCTCTGGGACACCGTATACGTGGAAAATTTGTTTCTCAAGAAAATCTTTGATTACCTGAGACGTGAATTTTTTGAGGGGTTGTAGCCAATGAAATTTAGTAACGTGATCTAAGACTATAAGCAAGCCTATATGTCCATTTTTGCTACGGGGGTAAGGACCGAGTAAGTCTATAAAAAGACGTTGAAAAGGGCGAATAGTTATGGTTCGATTTCCCATCTCTGGCTTCATTATAAAATTTGGCGCCTTCGTAGTTTTGCAAATATCGCAATTTTGTACAAAACTTCGAACATCCTTAACCATTCCCGGCCAATAAAAATTACGACGTATTAAATCAAGGGTTTTATGCATACCCCCATGGGAGGAAGTAGGAGAAGAGTGAAAACGCGACATAAGGCTGTTTTGGAGACCTATCGGAACCCATAACTTCCAACATTCGTTCTCTTCTTCCGCTGTACCGTTGTAGTGCTCAGTACGAATATAGATAAAGCGATCAACGATTTTTATATCGGGGTATTTAGCCTGATTTTCTTGTATTTTAACTTTTAACTTTGCATATTCTTCGGACTCAAAACAAGGAGAATTTAGGTCAATTTCTGGCTCCATTAATTCCAATGCTGACAGTTCCTCACACGGAATTCGAGACAACGCGTCGGGAACGACGTTGTCTTTGCCCTTACGGTGACTAATCGAAAATTTATATGATTGGAGTTTAAAAACCCATCGAGCTAAACGTCCTGTGAGATCAGGCTGCCGCAGGAGCCAGACTAAACTGCAATGATCAGTTATGACCTCGAATTCCTGCAGTTCCAGGTAGCAGCGAAACCGATGAATAGCTTCCAAAGCGGCCAAGCATTCGCGTTCTGTAACGCTATAATTCCTCTGAGCGGTGTTTAGCTTTTTGCTCATAAAGGCAATGGGCCTCTCGTTGCCGTGTTCATCTAACTGCACCAGGACTGCGCCTATGCCAAAGTCACTGGCATCGCAATGCAAGAAAAATTTCTTTGAAAAATCGGGGTTGACTAGTACTGGGGCCGAGGTTAACATGCTCTTTATTTTATTAAAGGCTTCGTGCGCTTCTGCAGACCAACAAAACTTCTTTTTAGTTGAGAGAACCTCGGTTATCGGAAAAACAATTTCAGAAAAATTTTCTATAAACCTCCGATACCAGCCAGCAAGGCCTAGAAAGCCTCGGACTTGCCTGATGGTTTTCGGAACTGGCCAGTTAACAATGGCACTAACTTTTTCGGGATCGGTACTAATACCACCGTTTCCAATCACGTATCCAAGGTACTGGACCCAAGTCACGCAAAATTTGCTCTTGGAAACATTAAGAGTTAAATTGGCGGCTTGAAATCTTTCAGCAATACGAACTAACAAAGAAAGATGCGACTTAAAATCTGAGGAAACTATAATTAGGTCGTCCAAATAGCCAAAAACCGAGTTACGAAGGTCTGGTGGGATTATTTCATCAATAAGGCGGCACATTGTGGAAGGGGCATTACAGAGCCCAAACGGCATTACCACAAATTGGTAAAGCGGCCTGCCGGGGACTGTAAAAGCCGTTAGAGGTTTAGAAGCATCGTCTAAACCAATTTGCCAGTAGGCGTCCTTTAAATCCAATTTGGATATGATGTTGGCCTTAGGAAGCCTGGCAAAAATACCCTCTATTGATGGAAGCGGATACGCGTCCTTTTTAGTAACCGAATTGACTTTTCTTGCATCAAGGCAAAGTCGAACTTTATTTGGCTTAACAACTAGCCTCATTGGGGAACTCCAAGGGGATTGCGAAGGCTCGATTACCCCTAATGCTAACATCCTATCTATTTCAGTAAACATCAGTTTCTCCACAGCGGGAGAAACCGGGTAGAACCGTTGTTTAATAGGCTTAGACTCACCAACGTCGATTGTGTGCCTAATTAAGCCGGTTCTGCCTAACCCTTGTTGTTCAAAATTGGGGAATAAGGCTATTATAGTCTCTAATTGTTGGCGTTGTGGTGTAGTAAGCGGAAAGTTCGGTTCCGCTGAGGTTAACTCAATCTTATCGTTTTCCGCTAACGGAGTCGCGGATTTCATTTGACTTAAAACGGATAATTCGGTAGGTATATTTCCTACTAAAGACATTTCAATAATATCAGATGACTCAACTAAATCTGGAATAAGATTAAAAGCCTTGCAAAAGTCAACTCCCAGAATCAATCGTTGTGTAATGGTGGGTATTATAAAAAGATTTAGTAAACGTTTTTTATTTTTAAACTCGATCTCAACAGAGAGCCAACCGAGTACTTTCTGCGGAGCACCACTGGCGGTCCTCACAGAGGAACGACATTTAAAATAGTTAGAAAAGTTTGAAAAATTTGTTTTTGCCAACTCTGATCCAATGCACGATATGTTAGCCCCCGTATCAATAAGGCCGTACTCGCAAAATTTTAGAAACGACACCTTAGCATAAAATCGCCTATCTATCGGATTATCAATAATAGCAGAAATTAACAATTTTCGGCATAATTTATGCATTTTATAAAAAATACGTAAACGTTTTGTAGACCGTTTAGGTTTGGATTTTGTGAGCAAAGAGATTTGAGAATTATCGTTAAAAATTTTATTGCGTTTAATCATATAATTTTCCCACCTCTGATGATAAGGCAAAATTGGATAAAGCACTCTAGCGGAAGTTTTCCCATATATTTTTTGGTTTTTGTCAGAATTAGATTTCTGTAAAATGGTTATCTTTCTGGTAGTATCATTGTTTTCTTTGGACAAATCTGGTATTTTAGAATTATTATCGATATTTTCTTTGGACAAATCTGGTATTTTAAAATTATTATCCCCTACAAGGGGATTTACGGTACTTGGTAGAGAAGGTGTCAGTTCTCTGGTCTCACCTGATCCGGAGGCCTGAAGTTTTTTGACAGAGTTACCTTGCGGTTAGAACATTTTGGGCACTGAGGCTTGTAGGTAGCCTTGGCCCCACAGCCATAACAAAATATTTTCCTCTCCTGGAGGCAATCATCCCAAAAATGATCAGGCTCATCGCAGTTCCAACAACGAATAGTTTTACCCGAAATTTGAACAGCGTTTACCTCAGGTTCAGGGGTTTCAGAAGAGGAAAAATCGTCAGGATCCTCTGAAAAATTAATTTCGGCAACCTTGCGCCCTAACATACGTCCAGAAGAACGAAAATCGAAATTTTTGCGTACGTGGTCATCATTTAAAATGGTTTCACGTTTCTGTACCAGCTTCCTTAAATGAGGAATACTATGTACCGGTATATAAAGCAAATCCTGCCTAATTTCGGGTCGCAAGTTCCTGGTCAAAATCTCAATTAACTCCATATCGGACAAAGGAGAAGGCAAATGATCCATTATAGAACAAATTGAATCATAAAATGTGTCAAATGTTTCCCCTGATCGCTGTTTGCGATTTCTTATTTCCTCTCGTATATCAAAAGTCGATTTACAATCCGCATATTGACATTTGATCTCTTCGCAAAAGTCTTCCCAATCAATGCGCTCATGGTGCTTATGATAACGCCAATAAAAGTCTCGGGCCTTTCCGGTCAATAAAATATTTAAATTCCGATTAATAAACTCAAAATCACCATTTAAATGGTCATTGGTCAACGAACGAATCCGATAAATAAACTCATCAATGGATAATCCGGTGGAAGAACCGTCAAACCGGATATTCCAACTCTGAATTATAGCAGTTATCTTATCAGGATTAAGGCTATACAGATTATTATTAAATGTATTTACACTATGAAGCCTATTTATAATCGGAATTGAGGAACTATCCCGATTTCGATTAATAGACGAAGAATTCGCTGCCTGTACTACACGGGAACCAGAGTTATTTCCGCTTAAATTATTTTCATTTACATTATTTCCGGCAGAATTCCCATTTTGTCGTAAACCCAGATTGTTCTGAACAATATCTTCGCGATTACCGGAGGAAGTGTTTAGATTTCGACCCGTATTATTATTATGGTCATTGTTATAATTACCCGTGGGCAATAAATTTAAATTGGTTAATACTCTTACGAGATGGGTTTCAATCAGAGTCCCAATCTGATCGGCATCAACTGCATTTCCCAAACTATTACTTGCAGTGGAAGAATTGTGAAAATTAATCTGATCTTCCACATTTTCGTGGTTTGTTGGTAATTCATTTTGTCCTAGAGAATTTCTAGTCGAATTCAAGGATTTCCCACCATAAAAAGAATTTCTAGCACGATTATTAAAATTTGTTGACTTTCGGTTATCCTCAAAAATCCCTGGAAACCTATAATCATTTTGAACGGGAGTAGACATGGGTTCCCTATCTCTTTCAAGCAGACTCCTCTCATGTAAGGAACGCTGTCCATCATGAGCCATACGCTTAGAGCGATTACGGTTATTATTTTTAGGTATCGCTCCGCGACCTCGTCCACGGGGGTTAGGATCAACTACGGATAGAGTGAGGTTCTGAAAATTATAAGTTTTCAAATTCTCAAGTTCGCAGCGAAGTTTACAAGTAGGGCACTCTGAGACAGTAGACAAAGAGTTTTCGATACACGTTCGATGAAAATAATGGTTACAGTTTGTAATAATTACGCACGGTTGCTTTTCCGTCATTACCACATTACATATCTTACAAACTGATTCTGTCGTTGCAGAGATATTCTGATTTGGAGGCGTTCTATTCATACTGGCCATTTATACTTTGTCCCTTTTCAAATATTTTTAAAAAAAAATTAAAACTTGCAAGATATATTCAATAGAATTTCGCTATATTCTGTTAACATTCAGAGATAATTCTTTTTCAAAAAAAAAATTTTTTTTTTTTTCTTCTTAGTTATTCAATTCAATAAAATTTAGAAATTCAGTTAAGTTTCAGAGATTATTTGATTCAATAAAATTTAGAAATATTCAAGTAAATCTTAGAGATATTTCGTTTCCAACGAACGTTTATAAAAATTATTTAATTTAAAGAATCTCAATATATTCAATAAATTTTTCGAGAAATTTTTATTCGTAACGAAACTTTATTTAGATGTATACGAAAAATAAAATCTGCGCGCTTACACGCTATAGTAAGTTAAGTGTATAAGTTTTAACGGAAACTTAAACTAACGAAAACTTCAAACAACTACAGAAGAAAAAATACGTTTTTCTTTTCTCTGTTGTCCTTAAACAAATATAATATTTTCCCTTTTCAAGATAAAATATTCATAAAATTATGTGTTCTACCATGGTTTCGACGACGTTAGATTTCAATTCCTACTAACAGCCAATACAGTACTAGAAAAAAAAAAATTTGCTATTGGGGTTACCTCTTCGAAAATCACGACCCAGTTTGTTTTGGTAACACACCAACTGGTAGAGACTATATATATTCCCGATTCAAATCTACCTTCCAAAAAGATACCGGATGTCGAATTGCATTTAGCAAAACAACATGATCCGCTATATCAATTTGGTGTTGATACCTAAGTTACCCAAAACAAACAACAAAATCAAATTTTCAACAAAGGCGCAATAATAAATAGAAGATTCTGCATTCGATTTCCATCACTCCAAAAGAAATGTGAAGAGGCTTTTTGGTTAGATTATTCGAATTTAAAAATATATCAAATCTCTAAAGCTCCGAAAAAGCTTACTCATGTATTTGAAACAACAGATTTTGAAACAACAATCCCTAGGTATTAAGCTGAAAAGTTTGAACTCTAATCATTAAAAAAACTATTTTAGGGAACCGAAAATGTCAAGATTTTGGGACATCTTCGGCCCCACGTTGGGCGCCATTTTCTGTAATGTACATAACTAAAATTTCATTTAACCGCACGAGAATATTATCTAAATGAAAATATCCCAGGGTTGTGAAGTCAAAAACTTCTAAAAGCAGCAAATTGAAGAAATCTATGGGAGCCATTTGAAACTAGCAATCAGTCGGTGTCGGGGTTCGCGATCTCTTCTTTTTACGCTCTAAGTCATCACAATTATTATTCTAGACTCCCAAAAAAAAAACTAATTAAGATATATAAAACTCTATAAAATTACAAGGACCAGAATAACCACACTCAAAAATACAAAAGAAAGCCCCTTTATGGTTATTTAAATATTGGTGAATTTTACAATAAAAGGTACTGTATCTGTTAGTTGATAAAAAGTTAGGTTCTCTGATGTTGGTTGGGAACCTCTGCCTCTTAACCCTCCCTTAACCATATCCTAGTGGCGCAACAAGCAAAAAAAATCTAGGATCCCATGAAAGAGACTACCTAACGTCAATCAGACCATGATAGAAACACTTATTTTTAAATTAGCAATTCATATTTTTTGTTTTTAATTTATTAAATTTTCAACCCATTTCAGAGTAAAAATTACCATTTCGATACATATTCTGAAAAATATTACCTTAATAGAAATATTAGATTTTTAAGTAAAGTAAGCTAAGTAAGGACGAATTCAAAATATAAGGTTTATGTAGAATCTCAAAATTCTAATAAAAAAATTAATGTAATTAGTGTACTTTAATTTACGATCATAAAATTCATCATAATTTTTAGCCAAACGCTAAATCGATAACTTGGCTTAAATCCTAAATTACAAACTATTCATTAATATTAATTGTATGAAAATATTTCAAAAATTAATTAACTCCTAAACTAGAAAGTTAAAGCCTTAATAAAATACAGGTTTATTCTGTATTTTTTTAATTGGGCATTTTCTCCCAGCAAAACGGGTATACTACATATTTTATATATGCTAAATTCATTATTTAATTTCCAAATCGGCGCAAAGTTTGTTATTTTTTTGTAAAAATTAGAAGATTTTTGTTCCACTAAATATTTTAGTAATTGGCAACGTAATGATGATTTCATTACTTTAAATTACTGAACTGCCAGTAATATACACGATCAGCAAAAGAATAAAAAGAATAACAATTGTGCATCAATGACGTATCACCCAATTTTATTGTTTTTGGTGTTCTTTATTTTCTTATGAATGAATGCTAATTACCACAACAATTTAGTAACAATATAGTACACACAGACTAAAAAAACAAATTACAAATGTGTGACGTCATTGATACTATCAATGGTTCTTCTTCTTTTCTGATTTTTTTTTTTTTCTTTTGCTTTTTATGAATGAAACCAAAAAAAAAAACTCAGATGGATATGCAAGAAAATCACAAAATATTACAAATACTATAATTTCATATATTACTCACCAAATTCACAGCTACGATGAGGCCTCCTCGAATGCGGTGAAGATGACTTGATGATCTAGGAGCTGGAGGGATTAAATTAATTATGATGTTCTTGCATTATTGTTAGAGTTGAAAGTATTTTTTTTTTTAGAGCTGAATAATTAATTGCGTAGGAACAATTTTTTTTTTTTCTGAATAATTTATGGCAAATTATTAATAGATGGAATTAAGCATGACGTTGAATTTAGCCCGTTATTGCGGCTAAATTTTTCTTTTGATTTGTTTAGTTTAGAATACGATTAATTTTGCAGTGACTCGGATTTGGAAATTAATCGGGTATTCTAATGAAACACTTCGCAATTAGGTACTTATGTGCTATCTAAATTACTGACTAAATACTCGCTGATACCACTTTCTGGAGGATTTTTTTTTTGAAGAATTTTCTGGTGGACGTTTGGTTGTTGATATGTGGATATTTTGGTGTTATATAATACTGCCACAATTTGGCACTTGATTGTTCCGATAATATACAATTTTTTCCCGGTGGAACTTATGGCTGGACCGGTTGGTAATTCACAGAAAAAAACACACAATTTAATATTAAAATCCGCAAGGCCAAATTTTATGTAATCACCACCAATAGTTAATGGAAAATTACCAATATTGGTTTCTTCTTTTGCCGGTTTTATGATACTTGTTGTGTTGTTGTGGAGAGCGTATTTTAGAATTGAAGAATTTCAATAAAATCACAAACACTTATGTGCCTGTTTTGTTTTAAAGGCCTATTAAATGAGACGCAATTTTAGTAATTTGTAATGAGAATCTTACGTGAGATTTTATAAATTCTCAACAATTGACTTACCCATAAGTGTTTGAGACATCAGTAATTTTCGAACGAGTAACCACTTTTGGGATGAGGTTGGCTTTACAGAATTTAATTTATAGGTGCACTTCCCACAGTTGGCTTTATAAATACGGTTTGATTCCCAGATTAGGGAAAATAGAAATTTTATGCAGCCTCCTAATTTACCAAAATTATTTTACCAATTCTTGGGAAGGATTAGATGGCTTATTTTGGATGAAATTTCGATATTTCTATTCTCCAAAGCGAGAAAATTTTCATTGACTGCAATTTTATAGGTGATATAGCCTTTGTGGGCAATTTAAAAAGGCTTTATAGGCAACCGATGGCGTGATAAATTCCAATTTTTTTTTACGATTAAAAAAATAAAAAAATTAATTACGAAAGAAAAAAAAAATCCAACTTCACGCTTTGGAATCTTAAACCAAAAAGGAAAGTATAATCGTTTCCTCTAAATGAGTAAGATCTGTGTTTAATATTTGACAGATTGACAAGTAAAAATCAGAAAAATTTACCCGATTATTCGGTACCCATTTTCAAACTCTGTTACCGACCCTAACAGTTTTGAGTTTCAAAATTTCAGCATTAGAGATGGACAAAATTTGCTTTAAACAAAACAACATAATCTCCGCTTTCACCAAAAACCAACTATATACCAAAAAAAAAAAAAAACAAAACCTGATGATGACCACCCGATAGAAATTTTAACGAGAATTTTTCTTAACATTCACAAATGGAATTTTTTTTTTTTTTTTGGACTAGTTCTTATTAAATTTTCCCATCAAATTGACGAAGTTTTATTCACAATGTGGTCGGCAAATTTCTGAAATTATATGAAAAAGCCTCATAGTTCCCATGTAACTGTTTTTTATGAATTTTTTACTTTGAAGAAATGTTTAATAAATATGCAATTTAATAAATATTTTAAGAAAAACTTCGTCAATTTAGTGAATAGATTCAATGGACGAGCCCCAGATAAATTTCATAAATTTACTGCAAAAACTCATTGACAGCCTGCAGAAAACTCTCTCAGTTCCCTAACCATAGCTAACCTATTTTCATAGGTGTATAAAGGCTAACAAAATAATCTAAAATTGTATGCATAACGATTGTGGTACAATTTACATTGTCTACCAATTGTTTACATATAGGGTAAATGTAAATAATTTATTTGTCATTTTTTTTTTTTTTCAAAACACTCATCACAGTTGATTTTAAATTTTCGATTTAATGGTTTCCACTATTCGTCTTGGCCATTCATAAGATACGTTTTACAAATTTTATTTTGCCTTTTATATTCCTTAAATTTTACTATTAAATTTAGGGTTGCCACTATACGTAATAATAAAAAAAAAGAAAAAAAATGGGATATTAGTAATTAACGTTGTACAACGAAATTGTTACTTCAGAGTACTGAAAGAATGTAATCTTTCAAATTAATGTAAAAAAAATAGAGGGTAAAGTACGTGCACACAAAATTTACACTGAGTGACAAAATCGTTTATTACAGGACCCATTGCAGTCTTTCCGATAATCTGATCCTACTTATATTTCGGAAACCTTTTGATTTACACCTATATATATATTTCCAGGGTGAGAGCAGGTCAATAGCTCAGAGTTTTTTTGGACTGCCCTAATGACCATAGATTAGAGTTCACTAACTCGACAAAATTGACAGCTTTTAAAAAGCGTTTCTAGGAACTTTTTCATGTGCTGTTGTTGTGTGAGAACTATAATGAACGTTGTATTACTCATTATCAGCGCATCGACTTTCATGCACTTAAATATCAAAACTTTGCGCTTGAAATAAAATATGCAGTAAAAAATGCAAAATAAATAAAATATGCACTAAAAACCAAAAAATATGTACTAAAAATACAAAAAATATGAATCCAAAAAATATGAATTTTAAATTTGTCGATTTTGAAAAATTGTTTTATAACTCGAGAGCGATGGTTTGAAAAAAAAAATACGATATGAATGTCTAACAAGGAGAGTCTCCCGATGGGTTCTTTTTGATCGTAATGAATTTTTTTTTACCGGTCCAACCGAATGTTAAGGGGTTAAAAAGTGGTGTCAAAAATTAGCCCATTTTTCGTTTTTTCGGCTTATTTCGAATTGTTTCAGATAAATTTATGACAAATGGGGTACCAAATGAAAGAGTTTTCGGAGACGCACTAACTGGCATAAGAAACATGTCCGAAAACTTTCAAGTATTTTTGTTATTAAAAAAAATGTGTTTTAGGTGACAATAAAACTACTTAGCCAGAAATTGCTAATGATCAGAAAAATCAAGCTCTGACAAAGCATTTAATATTTAGTACAATTGGCAGAAATTTAAATTGCTCGTATAAATCTGAATCTTCTCGGCATATAGTCCGATTGCCGTGAGAACCGGGTTATACAGCCCATACTCAGTCGTTAGTGCTTCGACAGCGTAACAGGGAACTCCTTGTCCAATGTGGACTGTGTGTACAGATTATTCACCCGTATTCGCTTCAATTTCCCTGATTTGGAAAGCAATGATTTAGAACGCTTTCCAAACGTTGGCAAAATGTGCCTTGCCAGTACTTAATTTTTAAAATTTACAACCGTAAAAAAATGAAAGGACTGGCAACGCCCTGATTTTGAACGTTTTGCCAACATTAGTGCTTTTAAAGCATTGATTTTAAAAAATTTCCAACACTTTACAACAAATTGTAAAACTGCATTTATAAAAAATCTGTTTTAGACCACATTTTTTTTTCGATTTCAGAGCGTTGTTAAGCAACTTCCAACAAACGTTATGACAGCTGTTATGATTGATTTAATATTGGTATCAACATTTTCGATTTTTGGGTCTGACTTCTAAATGTCAAATTTTGGTTTCTTTTATGTTACTAATGGCCGTAATTTCAAGCAATATATACCTACTGGTGCTTAGATACCTACCGTGTACACGAACAATATCGGGTAGGTATCTAAGCACCGGTAGGTATCTATTGCTTGAAATTACGGGCATAAAAAGGGGAAAATGTTTTTTCTCATGAAAGTTTGCTTTTGATCTAAGGGCTGATCGTAAGATCTTCAAAACCTACATATAGACCTAAAACAGCAAAACGGTAACTTTAAAAGCTAGGAATGGATATTTTGGTGTTTTTCGATGTCTGGAATCAGAATTTCTGCATTAAAACAGAAACCAAAGAAAAAACATCTTTTTGTCGATCGGTGTTATAGGTAATTCCTATAATTTTTAATGGCCGAATTCCAACCAATCTTTTTTCTGGGTGCAGATAAGAAAACGTGATTGATTTATAAAATTTAGTAAATCGAGCACTGGCGAAGCACTTTTGGCCAACGTTGAGTGCTGTGCCAGTGCTTGTATTATATTTACGGTTGTAAATTTTGTATATCAAGTACTGGCAAAACACTTTTTACTAACGTTGATAGAGCGTTCTAAGCGAGAGTAAATTAAGTACTGGCAAAACACTTTTTGCGAACATTGGCAGAGCGTTGTAAATCAGTGATTTGCCAGTACTTTATTTGCTGGACCATTGGCAAACAGGCTCTGCCAGTACTTGATTTTTCAGACCATTGGTAATTTCTGGCTGTGGAGTTGTTGCTCATTATAGCTTCTGAAAAATATTTAAAAATTTTTTTTTTTCCTTTATATAAAAATTCGTATAGACATTTTTTTGAAAGAATATTTTAAAATTGTGTCCAGCAATTTTCGCAAAATGATAATTAATTTGTTATAGCTTTCATTACGGTATATATAAAATAATTATAATGAACATTTTTATGGGTCATATTAGCCCTAAAAAATGCTTTTGAAAATTGCAATTTTCGGTTGTGATTAGAACTCATGACGTATGTATGGAGGTAGCAAATTACATATAAATTGTCAAAATGTATTTCTAAAAAATGATATTTCTAAAAAAAATTGTGTTATTCTTTCATAGATAAGGTAACGTTATGTACAAAATAATTTAAAATTAAATTTGCATTATTTACCTTCAAAGTTAAAAGAACATTTACAAAATGTATCGCTAGCAAAAGTGCATTCTGCAATTTTTACTTTTTAGTTATGGAGATTAAACGGCATGGGATATGTGGATATTCCATGCCGTTTAAATCATCAAAATCCAATAAACCGTTTCTTAAATATAGCTAATTAAAGTAACGACCAAAAAAAGTTTGTTGCAGTTGTTCGTTTTATCTTGTGAAAAAAGTCTCTTTTTAAAAGTGCTTGAAAAAAATTAAAAATTTTTTGAGTTGTTCGAATAAACAAAATTTTGCCTTTTCGCGGTGATAACTTAATAATTGAAATCTGTATTTTGCCACATGTATACGAGTAGTTAGCATTTCAACGAATCTTTCTACACCATAAAATAAAAAACTTAGAAAATTAGAGGTAACCGGTAACTATCCTCTGAGTAGCTCATATTTTAATCACAATTTGACTTAAAAGACGTTTTTTTCATATTCATGCTAGTTCGCGATTTACAAATAAATTGGTGGATTGGAAACAAAGTGTTTTTAATATGGGCAACATGGGTATCAACATTTTTCTGATTTACAACGCTCTGCCAATGTTAAAAAAAAGTGCTTTGCCAGTACTTAATTAACAAAATTTACAACAGTAAAAATAATAAAAGCACTGGTTCGTAAAAAGTGCTTTGTAATTACTTGATTTACTTTATACTTTATTGCTATTATTTATGTAAAAGAGTTATGGCAAATGTTTCATTATTTACAGAATACACTTAAATTCTACCATATTTATATTTATTTCAATATTGTTTTCAATCATATTTTTAACTGTGAATATTCCAATTTCTTTTGATGATACTGAATAATTAAACGAACCGCTTACTTCATTAAAAATATTGCCTTTAAAATGAATATCACAAACTTTGTATTTGGAACGTTATGTGCTTCGGTTTTGATTCCCGTGATTTAAGTGTATCATTGAGAGGTGTTAGTATCAACTTTGTTTCGGAAATGAAGTGTTTGGGCGTTCTTGTAGATGATAAGTTACGTTTTTCGAAACACGTTGATTACGTGTGTGCTCGAGTGAATGCTACGTTGAGACGATTATGGTCTCTTGATCTTTGTTTGCCTCTACATGTAAGGAAACGTGTAGCTAGTGCTCTTCTTATGCCCCAGTTAATTTATGCTTTGGAGGTATTTACGGGTACTAGCAGTAATATTCTTAGACGTCTTCATCTTACAGTTAACCGTATAGTGAGATGTGTTTACAGATTGAGGATAAGAGAACATGTCTCTCCGTTTGTGTTGGATTTTCTTGGTTTTTCTTTTGAGAATTTTATAAAACTGAGAATCTTGTTATTGTTTTACAAGCTAATTAGAGCGAACTGTCCTGGTTACATTGTTGACAACTTTAGATTTACAAGATCGAGTAGAAACCCTCAGATAGTTTTTCAACGTATAAACTCTTCTATTTTCGAGAGATCCTTTAATGTGAGGATAACTAGAGTCTGGAATTCATTACCTAGATCTCTTAAAAGCTTTGTTGTTGCAAGTGCTACGTTTAAATGCAAGCTAAGGCAGTTTTTAATCACTCACTATAATTTTGATAATTTACGATCATTTTTCATATATTTTTTATTTTTTAATCGTCTACTTATTTTGACCGTTAAACTTTAGTTATAATTTTATTTATTTTAGGCATTCCTTTAAATTATAAATTTATTTTTTTATTTTTTGTAAAAATTTATTGTTTAATACGAACCATATTTGGCCCTATGGGCTTGGTTTTTGAATTAATAAATGAAATGAAATGAAAAATTTCGTTTACATCATAATGTTGCCATTTTCGAGAAAACAAACATTGTCAGGACGAATGGATGCAATCTGGAAACCAGAAATGTTAACGTTCTCAAATTATGGTTTTGGTACTGGCAAAGCTCTTATTGCCAGTGCTTTACCAACGTTTTAAAAAAGAAACGGCCAAGGCCTGCCCGGTGTTATCATTTTGGGTTTGGCATAGCACTCATTTTATCATTATCATTGCTTTACCAATGCTTTGCCAACGTATAGCCAATGCTTTTCCGTTCGTTTTTTTCTGGTTGGTAAAAATATATTTACTAAATTTAATACAGTTTCCACCGTGCTTTAAAAATTTATTTTAAATTCTTGAGCACGGTGAAACTGTATTAAATTTTTGAAATTCCATTTTTAATGTACTTGGCAAAATAAAAATTTTGTTACCCATATTGCCCACTTTGTTTCCCATCCGCCAAATTTTTGTAAATCGCGAACTAGCACGAATATGAAAAAATAGTATTATACAACATCTTTTAAAATATATTGTAGCGTGTTTGATAAGTGTATATTGCCATGTACTAGACAGGCAATATAACACCCATACATTGTATGAAGTATTAACATACAATCTATGGAATGTCCATGCTACAAGCAACCTACAGTGTGGATTAATGCAAACGTAAGCATTTCCCACACTTTAGCTGTAGCTAGTATTAAGTTGATTTTATACTTAGATTTAAGTATTTTTAGACAAGAATAAACAGTCGCTCATTAGAGCTTGAAGAAAGAACAATTAGTGTTTTATTGATATTAACACTTCATGGCGATCCTGCCACTTTAGTATAAATAAAATGTGAATAAGGGGTTGGGTCCAATAGGACCTGACCCTTCAGTAAAAAAAAAAAAAAAAACATAAACATAAACATTATAAAAAAAAAAACAAAAACATTTCGTTACAATAACACAAAAAAAAAATCAAAAAACATTAAATTTAATTTAAAATTTTAATAACTTTTAAATTCAATCAGCAACGATAGTGAAAACAAAAATACTGATGTCGTTAACAAAAATTTTAATAAGTTTATAATTAAACAAAATGTGTAGTAACATATACCGGTTTCTCTAAAACACACAAAAAATACTTTCAACCCTACAAATAATTTAGAATAAAAGTTGTTGCCGTCCATGTTTGTGATCAGCTACTCGTACATAAAGATAGATATAACACAATGGATAAATCAATGAAGAAGCAATGCGGATGTGTATTGCCGGAGACACACGCCAAGTGCTCCAAGGGTGGTGTGGCCAAAACACCACAAGGAAAACAAGACCAACATGAACAAAGTAATGAAAGATATTTTGGGTCGCTTCAAGGACTTCACTGGTGAATCTATGGACTTCAATGGTATGATTGACATGTTTGAATATCGTGAAACTGATGGACAAAATCAACCCATATTAATGTTCTTCAATAATGGTTTGGAAGAAGAAAAATGCTAATTCAACCTACAACAACTTAAAACTACAGCAATACAACAACAACAGTAAGATGAAAATTAATCAACAAGAAATAACAGATTTAAACAAGGTAAACATATTTTAAGCTATAGCGTCGTACAGTACAAGTTCAGATGTTAAATATTAAATTTTTTTTTTCTAACTACATTTTTTTTGTTTTAAATTAAACTTAAACAATTTATATTGCACAACAAACACAAAAAAAGAAATATTTAAATTATAAAGTTTTAAAAAAAAGATCAGTCAAAAAAAAAAAAAAAAAATGTGAGTTATATAAAATTCAATTAATATTTTTTTTAAATTAAATGATATTTATCATCTAAATTAATTTTAAATTTCTTTTAAAAATGTTTTATAAAAAAAAAAAAAAAACCTTTAAAACATTCTAAATTGAAATTTTTGAATATTATAAAAATTTCTATTTATTGGCAAAATTCCGTGCAAAGGAATATAATATTAAAAATCACAGCAACAATTTTAATGTTGTGATTATAAAGTTATAAATTTTAATCAAAAAAATTATAAATTTTAATTTGTAAATTATAATTTTCATTTAAAAGTTATAAATTTTAATATAATAATTATAAATTTTAATTTAAATTAAACATTTTTAAAATTATAAAATTGTTTTAAAATTTGAAAATTATAAATTCAAAATTTTAAACTTGAATTTAAAAATTATAAATTAAAAAAATAAAATTATAAGTTTAATTTTTAATGAAAATATTGAAAAGTAATTAAATAACTACCGTGGTCTTTTCACACAATTCAATTAATTACAAAAAGATCTTTAAACAATTTTTTTTAACAAACAAATATAAATCTATTCAAAGAAAATAAATTTTATTTATATATGTCTCTTTAAACAGTTTTTTTTTTTACATTGCAAAAACAGAGGATTGTTTAAACATGGTATTGATATATTATAATTACCAATACGAAAGAAACAATATGAAATTAGTTAATTGAAATAAACACAAAAAAAAGAGAAAGAAAATTCAAATAAAAAAAAAAAATATATTTTAATAAAAGATTATCTTTTCAAGATCATTGAATATTATTTGAAGTTCATTGATTATTAAAAAAAAAAAATACTAACAATCTAATAACTATTTTTATTGACTATGGTGACTTCTACGGGACACTCCCCTAGTGCAATAAAAATCTACCGGTCATCAAATGATGCATGACCTATATTTGCCGTTGCAATTGGGATCTGTCTATCTGAAGGTGACGGATAACGAATGCCACGACAAATATATAATTTTTTTTTAATTACTAAACAACTAACAAATCGAAATCCCTGTTAATAACAACCCAATTAAACTTAGTTTAAGTAAATCAATGTAAACTTGATTTTTGTACATGTAATGGGTTGCATTATTGACAGAGATGGATAAGACCAGTGTTTTACACTGTAAATTTTAATCATGATTTTGAAAAACTGGCAGCACTTTCATGTGCATTAAAGTGCCAAATATCTAATATTTGCGAAAATTTAATAACTTTACATTAAAGTTATCCTTATTTGGAATTATTACTCCAACACTAGGAATGCGAGAAAAAGATTAAATGGCAGCACTAATCTGTGCACAAAAGTATGCCACACTATTTAATCATTAATTTATTTTTTTTTTTTAGACCAAATATAATGAAGTATAATAAACTTTTATGGAATTTTTAAAAATATTTTTGAATATCCAATTATTCATATTATCAATTTTTTTTTTTTTTTGTTTGTTTCTATCTTAAATAAATTTCGTAAACTAAAACGATACAAAAATAAAGTTTCTCAGATATTAAAGAAAATTTAATGAATCATTTTTGTATTTATGAAAATGATGCCATGACCAATGGATAAAAATTCGTTATAGTTTTCCTTGCAAACAACAAGAAAAACCCTTATAACAGGCGAATTGACATTGGGAATTTTCTAAAGTAATACTGAATTGAAATAGTAGAGTCTTTGAAAATATTTTTTGTAGACTTTGCTAAGTCAATCATCATTATTAAGGGAATATAATTTTTTTTATTCCAAAGAAACTTTGAATATTTTTTGTTGCGTTTTAATTGTGTTACAACTATAATTTTTGTAATTATTATTTCTTATTGTTGTAAATATTAAGGTTCTTTTAAAATTGCTAAGATTTCTCAAAATTCTCTAGGAAATCCTTTTTCCTCGGATTTGAGCCTTTATTTTTTTTTTGAGATTAACCATTTCCTTACAACGCAATATGTGTGTAATACGTACAAATTGATCCAATTATGGATTATTTCGTAATATAATAACGTTGAATTAATCCGCATATTAAAAGTATTTATATACTTTACATGACTTAAATGAAACCATGCAATTTCGACTCAGTTTCCGTCTATAAATTTCATGTAGACTTAAATAAAACTGCGCGATACGGACTCGGTTTCCGTCATATTTGTATGATTCACGTTATTGGTTCTTACAAACCAGGAATGGATCTCATTATCAGAATCAAAATTGATTCGATTTCGTTGCTCTCAAAAGCAATAGATCCAACACTTGTGCATACTATACGGATGCAGCAATCATTAAAAATTGATTCTTATACTTCATTATATCACAACATATCTACCCAGATGCAAATACGTTAGTAATTACTAACAGTATATTTACCCTTACTGAATTTCGATAGAGGTGCTTATAGTTTCAAAAGAGACTAATATAAATTTGAGGGAGACGTCCATCAAATTTTTAAATAATAAATGGCAGCGCGTTATGAAGATAATTCTTGATGAATTATATATACGGTACATTAGCCAGCACCTTTGTTAATAGGATATTGACCTAGACTCAATCATCCTAAGTCTTGAAAAAGTAGACGGCAAGGCGAGGTGAACGGAGCCCGTTAAATAGGATACATATATTTTGGATGGAAGAATAAAAAGTGCACTTTTTGATAAGCATTATAGAAATGCGCAATCGCGATTGTTGTAAGTACCGGGGTATTCCAAACGAATATTTAGAGTTCTGATCTTAAATTGATAGAGCAGCTTGAGTGCTCTGGTCTGATCAAAGCTTAAATATTGTGTCAAATAAAGACAGGAAACCCAATACCGGAACTAGAATTCCGAAGAAGTTGTATACCAAGTCTATTAAATAGACTTAGTGTTGAAGTTAAGGCAAGCTATTGCTAAAGGCATTGGAAATAATTCCACACGCCTCAGGTCCCGAGACCGGCAATTAGAGTCCTTTTCTTAAAACTTAATAGAAAAAACGACGTGCCAAATGAATAACACAACTAAATTGCTAATGTATTCGAACATTACATTAGATATTAGTAGCACCAGAGATAATTTATAATAATTAAAACAGTAATAGAACGATTCAGTAAGAGGAAAAGGGTAAAAAGTTAACCTTGCAGTGATCAACGAGCTGCACTAACAATATGATTTTCTCATAAAATCTATAAATTATTTAGTAAATCTAAAATTTATTTTTTTTATTTTTCGGTTAACTAGCTTTTACACTAAGTGTAAACAGCAAAATATTCTTTAATTAATGATAAATTCTTAATATATTAAACACAGCGCAATTATTTATGGTATTAAAATACCCACAATCTATAATAAATATCGCTGATAATTCTCGCATGTCCTTTAATAACACTTCAAACAACAAATTTATTACCTGAATTATTACTTATGAACTTGGACACTGGGAAATACAATTATTACCAAGTCCCATTTTTCTTCGAAAACATCGCATTCTTTGACATTAATGACCTTGCGGTAATGGCCATACCGGCGGGTACATGTAATGGAAAGGCATGTGATGTGTTTGATCTTGACAAATAATTTGAAAATTACAGTATTATAACGAAAAATGATAACATAAGTTACAAATAATACAGAAATAAAAATGTTGGTTGATTTCGCTTTTATATACTTAAGCGATACATTTTATTTTTGAACAAAATTATTTTTAAGAAGACGAATTGCAATAATTTAAATCGTCTCTTAAATCCTTTCTCTAATTATCTTTTATTTTGATAATTTATTTTTTTTATTTTCATTAAAAAGTTTTATAATAAATTGAAACCAATGTTATTAGAAATTGTTTCTTATTTAAGATCGTTGGTTTAAATTTCCTCTTGTTAATGCAATGTAATATTTTATTAAATAAGTTATATAAAAAGACCGATCAATAAGCTACTCTGATTGATCGATCTTTTTCCTAAAAAGGGAGGTGTAGCGTGTTTGATAAGTGTATATTGCCATGTACTAGACAGGCAATATAACACCCATACATTGTATGAAGTATTAACATACAATCTATGGAATGTCCATGCTACAAGCAACCTACAGTGTGGATTAATGCAAACGTAAGCATTTCCCACACTTTAGCTGTAGCTAGTATTAAGTTGATTTTATACTTAGATTTAAGTATTTTTAGACAAGAATAAACAGTCGCTCATTAGAGCTTGAAGAAAGAACAATTAGTGTTTTATTGATATTAACACTTCAATATTGATATGATTACAAAATGATTACATTCGTAAAAAATACATATTTCACTGAATATCACATGTGTATAGAGTATGCTCGTATATGTCATATACTCCGTTGGATGAGTCTTTAAAAAACCTTTCATATGATCTGCATTACTTATATATTGTAGTGAAAAAAGTGGGAAAATAGGCAAAAAAAACTAAAGAACAAAATACTTTGTTAAAAACGGTACAGCTCATGAACGGTCGCCGCTAGACCCAAAATATTTTGGTAATCGTCGTATAACAGAGGGGAACTTTATTTTTGCTTTTTTCTGTGAGTCGCTCTAATGATTAGGCATTAAAACGTTAAAACGCTTTATTTTTTTACATTTTTATTTTAGCTTCTCTTGGCTCAATTGGAATCAGAGTTAAATTCCGGCAATTTAACTTTGCACAAAATGTTGTTTTATGTAAGACCAACACTTAATACAATGGAAGTTTTAGCCGGAGCTGTTTCACTAATTGTAGCGGTAATTATTTGCTCTTTATTATTACAAAATTTATTATCAAAAATAATAAATTTATTTTGTTTTAGAATGAATTGCGTGGTGGGCAAGCCTTAACATTACTATTCAATCAAATAAGTTCTCTGACCGGTGATGAAGAATCACAAAAATTCATGATACAACTAACACAGAGAGCAGCTGTACCATATATGAATATTTTACAATTGTGGATACAAAAAGGTGTTATAACTGATCCACAGCAAGAGTTTTTGGTAGAAGATAATGAGGTCATAAGGAGGGAAGAACTGCCCGAGCACTATTCAGCTGATTATTGGGAAAAACGGTGGGTGAATGATGACATTTTCTAAATTGAAAATAAAATATTTCATTAAATATTTAAAATTTTTAGTTACACCATACGCCGTGAACGTATCCCCTGTTTTTTGGAAAAAGTCTCTGATATAATTTTACGTACTGGCAAATATTTAAATGTTATACGTCAGTGTGGCAAAAAAGTTACACCGCCCCAAACTATGAACTTGCAATTTTCTCCCACTACTCAAAATCATATTACTGTTATACAAAATGCTTATCGTTTTGCCTCGAAGAACTTATTGGAAGTCTTACTTAAGGAGAATGATTTAATGGGCCACTTAATGTCGGTTAAGCGTTATTTGCTATTACATCAAGGTGATTTTATAACACAATTTATGGATGCCTGTGAAGATGAACTGGCTAAAAATGTGGATAAAGTATTGCCCATGACGTTGGAAAATCTATTGGGATTGACATTACGCCTATCATCGGCCAAACATGATCCCTACAAAGATGATGTTCATTGTGAACTATTGACATATGATTTGGTAACACAAATGTCAAAAATTATGAATAATGAAGAAGGTGAGTTTAACAAGAAATTACATTTTCGACTAAAATATATTAACTTTTCTCTAAATAACCAGAGTTTAACTTTAACCACAGATATTTCCATATACAATTAACATTCATAACTACACTTGAAGGAAAAGCTTCATCATATCAATGAAAAAATTCATAAATATGATGAAAAACTTCATTGAATTTCGTCGAATGTAACGCTTCATAAATATGGTGAAGCTGTTTCATAAAAGTTTCATCAATTTAATGAAATGTTTCATAAATATGAAGAAGTTTCATAGGTTTTCATGAAATGTTTTATAAATGTTATAAGACGATTTATTAATATGATGAAGCAAATTCATAAATTTTTATGAAATTAAAAATTTTCTTTGGTAGCGTACAAACAGCCAGTGACGAAATTTTTTTCGAAACAATATTTTTGCAACTGTAATTCAGAACATATCCATTATAACTCAGAATTTCATATTTAAATTCAGAAATTATCAATTGATATTATTTTTTATTAAAATTCAGAAAAGGGTAAATTAAGTTAATAATTTTCATTTCGAATTTAAAAACGAAAATTTTTAACATCAGTAAAAATTTTCGTTTCCAGTGAAATTTATAAAAATTTAATTTCTATTCACAAAATTCCTTTCAAAATTTAGAACACATCATCTGATTGGAAATTCCGACTTTCAATTGATGTTATGATACCCAGGTACAAAAATACTAACGACCCAGTTTCTGCCCTGTGTAGTACATGTAATGGCAATGTGTCGGATTTTTAACATTAACGTTACTGGCATGTTATCGGAGTAATTTGCCAACGTTGGCACAGACTTGATTTTATTTTTTTGATTTGCATTTACCTAGTACATTTAATAAAAAATGCACTAGTTTAGCAGTACTTGAAATAAATAAATTTAGTAGGTAGACAGTACAACAAAAGCAAGAAAAATATATTTGTAAACGAATATATATTTTTTTCAAATTAATTTTATTGAAAATAAATAATGTAACATTTTAATACATATAAATAACATCACTAATTAATTACATTATTTTTTATTAAAACTTTTAAATTTGTATAATGAATATTTTTGAATTCATCGATTACTATTCAATGTTTTTGCATTTGCATTTGCATTTAAATTTTAATATTATTGTTAAAAATAATAATGTATTTAACGAACAAGTGTTTTTTAAAAATAATACTCAGCTATTGTGAAATATTTAGAGATCAATTCACTTTTAAATGATCGATAGTATGGCTTCCGTAGCGGTCGATCTACGCGAGACCTGTTGGCGTTTCTATCGGAACGTTGGAGCCGGTCACTCCACCGCTTTGGTGGGAGTAAAGTGGTTGCTCTAGATATTTCCAAGGCGTTCGATCGCGTATGGCAAGGGGCACTCGTGACTAAGCTAGTTGCTTTTGGTGTCGGTAATGTCTTCTCTCGATTTATAACGAGTTTTCTCAGAGACCGCACTATACGTGTTGTTTTAGATGGAGTCTCATCAAACGAGTTTCAGCTAAATGCAGGGGTACCGCAAGGTTCTGTTCTTTCTCCTACCCTTTTTCTTATTTTTATTAATGACCTTCTTGGTCAGACCTTCAATCCTATCTACTCTTTTGCAGATGACAGCAACATTTGTCATTCATTTTCATTCGATCACAGGCCAAGCTCTTTGGAGATAGAACATGCGGCAGAACATGAATGACACACTCAATCAAGACCTTTCTACAATCTCTGAGTGGGGTCGCGCGAATAAGGTCGATTTTAATGCACGCAAGACCCAATGTTGTATGTTAACCCACAGACGGGCTGTGGAATTAACATTGTCATCTGTAGCTATGGATGGTATATGTATTGAGGAATCTGATACTCTTGATGTTCTGATACTCTGATGTCCGTTGGAATAAGCACGTATTTCAAGTGTCAAAAGAGGCATTCAAGTGTCTCGGTTTTCTAAAACGGTGCAAGACTTACTTCACTCCATCCGATCTCCTTACTATTTATACCAGCTATATCCGTCCAAAAATGGAATACAACTCTCATATATGGGCAGGGGCTCCACTGTCTATTCTGAAGCTTCTGGACCGTGTTCAGGGGAGGGCGGTGAAGCTTATCAATGACAGTAGTGTATCCAACTCTATTGATTCATTGGATCATCGTCGGAATGTGGGTTGTGTGACACTTTTCTATCGATATTACCATGGGAGATGCTCATCTGAGATAAGTGAACTTATTCCACGAGCCCGAGTTTTTATTCGTAATACTCGCTTATCTAGTAGAGCTCATCCGTTTGTAGTTAATTGTCCTGTGTTTCGCACAACGCATTACAGAGAAAATTCGGTTTTAGTCGAACGATATGTGGAACAAACTTCCCGCAGAAGTCTCTCCTGTTACTTACAATTTAGAAAAATTTAAATCAGATATCCACAAACACTACTCCCTCTTTCCTCCTTCCCATACCCTATTTTCCTGATCAATACAATGCACTGCATGAGTAGGGGGCATCCCCTGAGTATTGGTTAAATAAAAAAAAAAAAATTCACGTTTTTGTTTCTTTTCCTTTTTATTTGTACATTTGTTTTTAAAAACAAAATGTACAGGGGAAGTGTAAACAAGACCATACTTTGTCTTTTATGCAACTTTGACATAAATTTTATTAAAAATAAAAATTATGTTTTTTTCGACCTTTAATTGTGCAATAAAAATGAAAACTCTATAGATTATTTGTTAGGACAATATAGATTATGGCGTCGAACTTGAATAATTTTCATTTTCAATGCACAATTAAAGGTCGAAAAAACATAATTTTTATTTTTAATGAAAATTATATCAAACTTAAATTTTTTATATTTATTAGAAATATTGCAAAAAGATATAACAATGGAATTTTAAAGACCAACTTTTGATTCAATGGATATTATATTAAAAAGAAAGCTACTCAATTCCTTTTTTTTGCTATATGGTTGGTGGTGGTATAGTTTTAAGAGATGTCTTGGGAGATGAACAGTACAGGCATTTTTTAATATTAAGGACCTCTTGCCGTATCAATATGTATAGAATATTTTGAAAGGATTTGTAGAGATAATGCCACATATTTATGCACCTTCTTCACAAACAATGAATATTCTTAACCTCATCCATATTGCAGACGATGTTCAAAATATCGGAGATACTATATCGCATTTTTCGGCATTCGATTTCGAAAATAGTTTGAGTTATTTAAAATCTTTAGTAAAATGCCCGACTAATCCAATTGATCAAATTCATAAAAAACTATTACTTTTTCATACCGATAGTTCACAAAAAAAATTCCCCTGAATAAAAATGAAAAATATTCGCTTGAAAATTTTTTTAACTATCCACTTCCGTCAAAAGAAATAGGATTATACAGGGTGTTTTTATAAAGGTATAAAACTTCAAGTTGGGAACACTTTTTTAACTGGCGGCCATTTTGTTAGCTGTCAAGTGATTTATGTTTAGTTTGGTTTGGCATTTCAACATGAATAGACTGACACCTGAACACCGCTTCCAAATTGTGCAAATTTATTTTGAAAATCATGGTTTTGTTCGAAGTACGTATCGCGCACTACGTCTATTTTACGGTTGACATAATCGTCTATCAGAGCAATTAATTCGATTAGTTGTGGAACGTTTTCCCACCACGTTTACTCTACATGATAATATGCATCAGAAGAAGTCATTGCTGCTGTAGAGGAACCCCAGTCAGTCTATCCGCCATCGTGCACAGGAATTGGATATGTGTCCATCCACTTTATGGAAAATTTTGCGGAAAGATCTCAGAAGAAGTCATTGCTGCTGTAGAGCGTAGCATAGAGGAACCCCAGTCAGTCTATCCGCCATCGTGCACAGGAATTGGATATGTGTCCATCCGCTTTTTGGAAAATTTTGCGGAAAGATCTTGGTTTGCGTGCTTACAAAATCCAACTAGTGCAACAATTGAAGCCACACGATCACCTAGCAAGGCGCCACAATTGATTTATTGAAGGAAACGTTTGGTAACCGCATAGTTTTACGTTTCGGACCCGTGAATTGGACTCCAAGATCGTGCGATTTAACGCCGCTGGACTATTTTCTGTGGGGATATGTGAAGTTGCTAGTCTACGCCGATAAGCACGAAACGATTAACCACTTTGAGGACAATATTCACAGCGTTATTGCCAATATACGGCCAGAAATGTTGGAAAAAGTCATTGAAAATTGGATCTCCAGATTAGACTACGTCCAAGCCAGCCGTGGCTATCATATGTCAGAAGTCATATTTAAATTATAATGGCAGAAAATTATCTTTCGAATAAAGTAAATTTCATGTAAATTTAAAAAATTCATCTTTGTTTTATTCCATTCCAAAGTTCTATACCAAATAATTGTATTAAATATGTAAAACTAAGCAAAATTAAATAAAATTAATAATTAAACGAAGTGAACAAAATCAGTATTGGCATAGCACATTTTTAGTGGTACTGGTATTACGAAAAACAGAGTAATTTCCCAGTACTACCTTTTTTATACCGTTGGTAATTTCTACCTGGGTAGTTTATCAATTTTCGAAAGAAATCTAAATTACAAATTACATTTTCTCAATTACAAATAAAAATTTAACGATTTCTTAATTTCAAAAGGAAATTCTGAATTTTAATTGATAGGAAACAAAAAAAAAAACAAATATGTTTACACGGTTTATGAAACTTTTATATGAAATGATAAAGATTTATGAATCATTTGACATACATTTTTATGAAACTCTTCATCATATCTATGAAAACTTCATTAATATTATGAAATTTTTTTCTCTGAGTGTATGGTTAAGCCCTTAACTTTGGTTAATGTGAGATAAGTTAGCAGGTCTAAAAGACTTAGTATTATAAAGTAAATTGCCAGCCTTGGAAACGGTGTACTCTTTCAAAAAAAGAACAATATTGCATTCTTACATTCTCTGAATTTTTATTGAACCTTTTTTTTAGAATATTGGCATACCCATGATCGTTTAGATTTAAATGGTTTGGAATGTTTTGCTTTTCGTTATGAAGTCAAGTGGCCCGTATCTTTAGTATTAAATCATATTGCAATTTCCAAATATCAAATGTTATTCCGTCAACTATTCTATTGTAAACATGTTGAGAGGCAATTATGCAAGTAAGAATAAAATCAATCAATTGTTAATTTGCACATACAAAAAACTACCCATTTTTAAATTTGTCACCCATTAACACAGAATTTGGAAAGAAAATTCTATAGCAAAAAAGTTCTCACCACAGGCGGCTGAACTTTATCGTTCGGCATTTACACTACGACAACGTATGATGAATGCTGTACAAAATTTGGAATATTATATGATGATTGAAGTAATTGAACCCAACTGGCATATATTTATACAAAAAATGAGTAAGGTAAGTTTGAAATCAAAAAGATGTTGCCGATAACTAAAGAGATTTTATGTGTAATTTCTTCAATTGCTTAACATTTTTTGTTGTAGGTGGAAAATGTCGATGAAGTTTTATCGTTTCATCAAGATTTTTTGGATTCATGTCTAAAGAATTGTATGCTGACAGATACCACCACCTTAAATCGTTCCATATTTAAAATGTGTAATATTTGTTTAAAATTTTGTGAATTTATACAGGTAAGTTTTTAACTATAATTTAAGAAATTAAAAGTTTTTCTTTTTTTCACCACTTTGTCTTCTAAATACACCTTTGTTTAATACTAAAGGTTTTGGTTTTTTTTCTTGCACTTCTTGTTCTTTGTTGAATAATTTGTATGTTTTTTTAATTTTTATTCAATTCACTTGTTTTAATTAAACTGTTCGTTTTATAAAAATAAGTAAGTTTAATTAGAAAATACTCTCTAAATATTACTTTATTTTATTTATTGTTATTTAAAACAATCTGTTAAACAAATCTTCAACTTCCTAAAGAAATCTCAACGTTTCTTTCTTGATGCCGAGCTAACTTCAATGATGTGTGATAGCAATGATGAGGATAATTCTGATTCAGATTATGATTTGTCTAGTCAAAAACAGGTATTTTTGAAGGCTAATTAAATATATCAAATGTCGTAATTTCATTTTTTTAAACTTAGTTTCACTTGATTTTGTTATATTTTAATTTTAATTTTCACAATCGTAATCTTATTTATTATGCATTTTATCTGTTTGTTTTTAACAATTAAAAATAAATGTTGAGTAAATAATATTTTAAAACTTGCATGAGTAATTCAAAACAATATCATAACATAAATTCATACAATGGCGATTAAAGTGACGGCAAACTCTATCCTTGGCTAACATTAAAGTGGTCTCAACCCTCTAACCGGCAAGCCCGCCCCTGGCGTGGTGTTTTATATTGGCCATAAGTGCACCAAATGGGGTTTTTATATTAGGAATCTAAGCTGTTTCGATAGAAAACTAAATTTACTAAATATTTCGTGAAAGAATTTTTGTGTGCATGGCACAGTTTAAAAGCCAGAAAGTGTTAAAATTAAAATTTCGAGAAATTTCAAAAATACATATTTTGAAATTAAGATAATTTTCAAAAACCTTGAAAACATATTTATGTTGACTAGAAAATCCTGATTCTAAACACAAAGTAAGATTGAAGCTTATTCTTACAAAAAATCTAATTTTGGTCCAAGTACATACGATATTCCAAAAGGATTCATGTAAAGGGCATCGTCTTAACTTGAAAACATATGAGGGGATTTTTATGAAATTTGGCAAAAAGATTATATTAAGTAGTATTAGCAAAGCCTTTAAGTTTAACCAATATATGTTGAAGTTAAGGTGCGTTTTCGCTCCATATTCCTGTTTTTGAAAAACGAAAATCGTCATATATTCTGAAGTAAAAGCACAAAAATGGTAATTTTTATGAATAATTTATGCCTTAACTTATTGGTTTTTATGGATTAGTTTTTGCATAAAATAGGCAACAAAAAATTTTTTTGGTAGATGAACATATTGTTTATTTTTCGTGCCGAACAAGCGGTATTAATTTCATTGCAAAAAGGATTAAGCCGGTTTGAGGTAAAAAAAAAAAAACTATAAAACCGTCCTTGAAATTTACATTTATTTCATAAATCTTTATTAAACATCAAACTTTTTAATAAATTATTTTTAGTATTTTATACTGTGTTTCCTCATTTTTCTCACCAAAACACATGTTTTTCTCAAAACATGTGTTTTGGTGAGAAAAAATGTATGGGAAAACATGTACAAAACATGTTTAAAACACGTCCAAAACACATCCAGTGAAACGTAGCATTATAGTAGACAAATCAAAAACTTTTTACGCTAAATTTAAACTTTCAAGGTAAATCTTAAACTCAAAGGAAAAGCTACATCATATTTATGAAAAACTTCATAAATATGATAAAAAACTTCATAAATATGATGAAAAACTTCATTGACTTTTGTCCACTGTAACACTTCATAAATATGATGAAGCTGTTTCATAAAAGTTTAAATTGAAACCAAGCTTCTTCATATTTATGAAATGTTTCATAAATATGAATAAGGGCTGAAGTGCAGTTTAGCACCTTACGGCAAAAAAAAAAAATATATATGTCCGGATTTGGGGTTAAAAAAGAAAAAAACCGAAATTAAAAGTTAGCGGCGCTCGGACCCGGGGGACCCACTGGGGCCAAAAAACGGGGGGACGTAGTAACATGTAAGTATGGGTACTCAAATTAAAGGAAATTGTCTCACGATTTCAAAAATGGTATTTGTTTTTTGATCCGTGAAACGTAGTCCGAATTAGAGCCGTTTAAGACCCTTAAAAATGGGGGCCAGAGAAATGTGAAATTTCGATATGCAAATATGGTACTCAAATGAAAGAAAATTTGTCCTACATTGCAAAAAATATTATTTTACCATGATCTGTAAACGCGTAAAAAAGATGGCGACTTTGCAAAAAAAAATAAAATTTTTTTTTGATAAAATCGCGCGATTTTTTCACACTAGGGAAGATAATGAGACGCGCGCAGAAAAACTGTATTCAGCGAAGCCACCTGCCGCGTCCTATGGAGGAGAAAACCCCTAAGATCGGCCGCAGGCCGCCACGCAGAAAAACTTTATTAAGGAAAAAAAAAACATTTTCCGAAATCATGGCGACCTTGCAAAAAAAATAAAATTTTTTTTGGACCCAGTGGGTCCCCCGGGTCCGAGCGCCGCTAACTTTTAATTTCGGTTTTTTTTCTTTTTTAACCCCAAATCCGGACATATTTTTTTTTTTTTTGCCGTAAGGTGCTAAACTGCACTTTTGCCTGAAGAAGTTTCATAGCTTTTCATGAAATGTTTTATAAATTTTATAAGACGATTTAATAATATGATGAAGCAAATTCATAAATTTTTATGAAATTAAAAATTTTCTTTGGTAGCGTACAAACACAATAAATGCTACAGCCAATGACGAATTTATTTTTTTAAACACAATTATTTTGCAACTGTAATTCAGAATATATCCATTAAAACTCAGAATTATTAATTTTGATTAAAATTCAGAAAAGAGTAAATTAAGTTAAGAATTTTCATTTTGAATTTAAAAATATGAAATGATCCCAGTAAAATAGTAAAATCCAAATAACTGGTTGCAGAACAACTTATACTGTATTATAACAGGTTCTAATTTCTGTTCTGCAACTGATTCTTTTTATATGGAGTTTGTCCTATTTGCAATAGGTTCTTTACCTCCAAACAAGAACAGGTTGCTTTAGAACCAGTTCTAGAACCAGTTATAGAACTGGTTCTGGGACAGTGACACTTTACATTTCGACTCCCAGGAACGTGATCTAGAACCGGTTCCATGTAACCGTTCTGGAACAGGTTCAGAGGTAATCAGTTCTAAACAATTTTGCTGGAATGTTAAGAATTTCCATTTACACTGAAATTTATAAAAATTAAATTTATATGTTTTAGTTTTAAATTAAAAAAAAAATAAAACTAAAAGTTAATTTTTCGATCTTTTATCATAAATTATGATGTGAGCAAGATTATTCAAGTTCAAGATCATTTGTTTTTTGTTAAACAAAAAACCGTGCAATGTTTACTTATAAATTAAAAATGTCTTCCTCCGCTAATTTAAAGCAGACTTTATCTACTGACAGGTCCCTTACATGTTTAATTTCGCGTCATCGAAAATCTTGAGAGGACCAATATAGAAGGGGTAGAAACGTTTTCCAAATTATAATATTAGAAGGAAAAAGATCAACGCTTTACCACTATTGTTTTATTTACTTGATAAGAAGTAAAAAACAAAATTGGAAGAATTGAACTAATTCAAATCCAAATAAGACATTTTGAAGTATATTTATTAGTTAAAAATGTTTTAATTTTGATTTGAATTACTTAAAGTTTGGCAACCGAAACGAATAACGGTATTGGTATTGCTGGTATTACGCTCGGCAAACCCTACGACTTTATCCTCTCTGAACGCCGCACGTACATCAACCAGAAAAGGCCAACTGGTTGTCGTTCAAACTTATTGATCTACCCACCCTAACCGACAAGCGTTCCGCGGAAAGAAAGTTTGATTGAATGATTTAAAATTTTCTAAATTCATTTAGTAAAAGGGTGAATGAAGAAAGATTTGCTTTCATTTTTTTAGTCAAATCCTTAACGAAAGTTAACTTTAACAATTGTCATAATTTAACTGAAACATTTACATAAAATAAAATCAAATTACTTATAATTAGTCTACAACAAAAGTTTTATGCTTCGTGTGTTACGTTTTTATTTGTGTATTAATGTCAAGCTTCTTTGAATTAAATGAATGATACTAAAATTTCTTCATTCAATTAGTAAAATGTTGAATGAACATATAATTGAGTTCATTTAAGTTAGGAACTCATTCAATATCTATTAAAGCCTTTGAATGAAGCTAGTGAATGAATTCTTAGGGAATGGATTAATGGAATGAAATATAAGCATTTTTAATTCTGAAATCAAATTTTCATGAATTAAGCTCAAATTTAATTAATTCTTTCAAAGCTCTGTTTGCAACCTACAAAACAATTAGCCGGTCAGTGGTAAACTATGCTGCGCCATTGTGGTCGCCTAAAGCCAGCGAAACCTAGTGAGGAAAAATACAAACCTGCCAAAACTTATCTCTCAGAACTATAACTGGGTGAATAAACAAACATATACATGAGGAAACGAAGGTCCTTACTGTTAAGGAACACAGTTAAATGCAGACGAAAGAGTTCCTACTGGGACAATGTCGGAGGGGCCACATGAATTGCCAACTTCGGAGTTAAAATATAATTATTACTGGTCACGTTGCTACAACAACAACGGTATTGGTATCGATTTTTTGTTTGTTTCGTTATTACGATTTTCATTCGTATTGGTACAGATACCGTAACATCGTAAACGGTACATAAAAGTATTATCGAAAAACAGCGGTTCACCAAAAATTATATGTTGTTAAAAAAAACAAAATGTTGCCAACGCAAATTGTAAAAATGGCGTTGGCAGCGTACGTTAAGTTGGCAATAAAATTTTTATTAACAAAATGTTAAATTAATTTGCAAATTTTCGAGTGTAAAAAAACAATTTTTTTCAAGCTAATTTAATACCGGTACGATACGGGTATTAAGGGAAACGGCAACTGTATACTAGGCAGGCATTTCATTATATTGGGGAAAAAGTGTTCCAATTTGAGGTAGCAGCCCCTGGAATATGGCGAATAGAAAAAAAACTAAGAAATAAAAAGTTTAGGGAGAATCAAATGATATTTAGAGGTGGCCCAAAGCGACTGAAATCTTGAAAAATAACGATTGCTCACCTTTTTTTAAACCATTACCATTTTCAGCCTGCCTTGAATAGCATTTCTCAGCCTGCCTTGCCCAAATAAAATTTTATATAAATTCTGTGATTTATTACTTATCAAAAAATCGGCCAACCAATACTCAAGTTATAAATTAAAACAGCTGTCCTGTTTTAAATCAAAGGACCACATTTTTGGAGGTTATTGAAAAGGAGAATTTCGACGGAAACGCTATATTGAAAAAAGTAGAAGGAGATGTTTTTTACAAAGATGTTTTTACCGATTGGTTGTCCAGAAGGTTTACTACCTGATTCATTTATAATTTATAATTATTCCGGCCGTAAAAGTGGTTATTTTTAAAATCAACGAATCAAAGTTGTTGACAAGTGGCATTTCGACGGATGCCGCCATATTGGAAGAAGCAGGAGGAACCGTTCCAAGATCTGATTATCTATTAGTTCTCAGGAAGACGTACTAGTTGATTCATGCTAAATAAATTTATCATTTGATTAAAAAGTTATCAATACTGTATACCTTCTCAAAAGGCAAAAACAGTTGGATAAAGTGTGTTGCAATACCAAATGTTTTTTTATAGCTTGAATTTTATAACATTGAATTTAAACCGGCATGTAATTCTCATTTAGTTAGCAGATTTATTTATACTTATGCGAACAAATTCACACAGAAATTAGTTTTTTTCTTTCTATTTAAACGTAGGGAGTATGGGAACATTTTTTTTTGTTCCAGAAATTATCCCTTTTAATTTTAAATTTATTTTTAGCTTTTTTTTTGTTTAAAAAATGGTTATATTTTTTTAAACAATATTTAACTAAAAAAAATTACATTATTAATTTTATGATAATGTTTTAAAGTAAATTAATATTTAGATTTAGACCACTGAAATAATATTATTTAACTTAATAAAGTATTAACCCTAAAGCACACAATTGAATATTGTCAATATCGCATGGTTAAATTTTGTCAATATCGCATGGTTCGTATGGTTAAACAAATTTATCGCAAATCGTAAGAGGGTTGCATACAAAATAATACCTGATTTATTTATTTATTTCAGTACGAAAGTTTTTATAATTATGAGCTTTCCTTAACAAGCTTTTTTTATCTTCGAAATCTTCAAAAATCGTTTAAGCCTAAACCGTTTTCTGAATAAAAAAACTAAAACTTGATATATTTTATTGGGCAGTCGCTTGCGTTTATCTATTGGAAAATGACTTGAAATATACACAGAAAAAATTTACATAATTCAAGGTGTAATTTTAAAATTTTTTGGCTAAAAAAAACATAATTTTTATATTTGAGTACAAAAATCACGAATTGAATAAACAATTTATTGAATTTACTGTCATAACGAGTTTTGGTCTTTGCAGTTTCGTAAATTTTTAGTAAAATCCAATAAATTTGTGGATTTATGGATTGAAATGAAATAAAAAAATTTTCAAAGATTTGTTTACCAAAAACAAATTTTTGAGCTTTATTTTAAGGAATTGCAATACTGATGAAAATAATATGTTTTAATCAAATATATGGGTTATTGATTTCACTAGTATTTTAAACAAAAAGCTTTATCACAGGAATTTCTCATATATTTTTTGTGTGTAAAATATTTTACGCACGATTTTATGTATTTTTTTTTCAAAATACTATTATCAATCTAAGTCCGTCAGAATATTTTTTTTTCTCATTTGCAGTTTTTGAAATATCGCTTATATATTTCACTATTTACCCCATTTTATTTCGTATATTTTGCTTAATTTTTCGAAATTTAACAGCAAAATCATGAATTTTTTTAAGAATACACAAAATTATCTTTGTTAAAGGATATTTTTACGGTATTGCAAGGAAGTTGACAATTTTGCATGTTTAATTTTATTATTATAAATTTAATGAATTATAAAAAAATTTAATTAATTTTGTATTAAGATTCAAAATCCATTGAAAATATCGTGAAATATTTAGAAAAGAAGAACATTTTTATGTAAAAAAGTAGAGTATATAACGAAAATATAAAAACATTAAAATTTCAAAAACTACAAATGAGGAAATTTTTTTTTGCCAGATTTAGACTCAGCGTACCTAAAATCTGTTAGAAGATATATATTATAAAGACAGGTTATGCAAAAGATGCAAATTCTTCAGAAGACACCCATAGAAATAAACCTATAAAAAATAGCAGAAAAACCTACTAAAAATTTGTTAAAAATGACCTTACAGAAAAAACTGCTAAATTTAGCAAATTTTTTGCTAAATATTAATAAAATAAGAACAGAAAAAATAAATCTGTTATCTTTATAAAGTTTTAGTTACATTCGATGTGAATTTTAGTTAATTGAAAATAACATTTTACTAAAATTAGCAAAAACTTTTACTAATTATTTGTAGACTTAAAATAGCAAACAAAAACGGTAATATTAGCAACATTTTTGCTATATTTACCTCAAATTTAGTAGAATTCAAATAACAGTTTATTTTGCTAAAACCAACTGAAATATTTGTTAAGAAATTGTAAATTTCTGATTTCATAAGGGCATTAAGAAAAAAACAAAAAAACTCTAAAAATTTAATTTATTTTAATGATATTTTCGTTTACTAATATTTAGTAACTGTTTTTGATGATTTTAGCAGATTATTTTGTTACTTTTAATAAACTAAAATTTGGCTCAAATATAACTAAATATTTGTAAATTCAACAGATTTATTTTTGATATTTTGATTTATTATATTACTAATATTTAATAAAAAAATCTGCCAATTTTAGCAGTTTTTTCTGCAAGAACATTTTCCAGAAACAACTAATTTTTAGTAGCTTTTTTGCTATTTTCACCGGTTTATTTCTATTAGTGTAATATGAATAATATATTTTTATATATAAAAGTTTTTTTTACTTTGGTATTTGAAGCATGTGAAAAATTAGTTAAAAATTTAAGTTCTTTTCTTAATATTTCAGGACATTTTTAATGGATTTGCTATTTTATTACAAATTTTTTTTTCATTGTATATCTCGATTACATACAATGATAAAATTTAATTTTTTTTTAATATGTATAACATTTTTTAGGATTAAACTAAAAAAAGAAAATTTTCAACTTCCTTGCAATACCAGTACGATATCCTGATTCAAACGCCGACATGATTATGCTTAAATTAAAGATAACTTTGTGAAGATTTATATTCTAAAAAAAATGTATAATGTTTAGATAAAATTTAGAAATATTAAACAGAATATACGAAAAAACTGGGTGAATGATGTAAATATAAAAATCGCGATATTTAAAAAAATGGAGTGTTTTTGTCCGTGATTTGGAGATTCAAATTTAAGTAATAGTCAAACGAATTCACTTTCGGCATAATCGTAAAAGTTTGGCATTCAGTTTGTTTAACAGCTTTCGTCTTTTTCCTTATATTTGACATTCATAGTAGCAATAAATCGGTCCAACAACAATTTTTTCTTACACAAAGAATTAAAAGCAATGAAACTTTTCTTTACAAAATAACAATTTTCTTAAAATAATGGAAAGTTTAAAATTTTTTATGAAACCAGAATTTTAATGAAACTTTTTAATTGAGTGTAATGAAATTACAATTCACAAAATAAAATTATAATTCTTCATAAAATTTTATGAAAACTTGCATTTACTTATTGAAAAGATCCATAAACGAATTGCAGTGATATTTCATTGATTTAATGCAAAAATTCTTTCATATCATGCAGATAATTCTCTCAGTGTAATATCGAAATTTGTCTATAATACTTCCAACAGCCAACAAAAAGATAAAATATATTTTTTGGCCAAACTGTTCGTTCGGATACTACACTGAGAGAATGCTCTGCATGATATAAATAAATGTTTGCATAGAAGCAACCGTAACTCTTCCATTGGAACTTTTCATTGAACTAATGCAAGTTTTCATAAAATTTTATGAAAATTATAATTTCATTTAAAACTATTTATTAACTCAATGAAGAAGTTTCATTAAGAAATTAGTTTCATAAAATGTAATAAGCTTTTTATTAATTTTAAAAAGTTTTTTCGTTCAAGAAAAAGTTACATTATTTTTTGTTCACTAAAATTTTCTCTGTGTAGAATTAATCATACTTTTTTAGGTTGATGTGTTTATCATAAACCGTATAACATTTAAACGTAAAATAAAATTTCTCCATCTTTTTGACAAAAATACAGATTTTTACACAATTCTCCATTAACCCATTAATTTAGGCTAATAATGCTTTTATTGGGTAGTCGGCATATTTAATAGTAAAATGTTGATAAATAGAAGAAGCAATAAGGTTATGCAGAGCTCTGAATAAAGACCAAATATTCTTGACATATGCAAAAAAAAATATTTTGAAGTAAAAAATTCTTGCTCCCAGTACATTTTGTGATTGATCTGCAAAAAAAAACAAGATCTGCGAAAAAACAAGATCCGCGTAAACCATGTCGTTTGACTTTTGACCTAAAAAATGGACTAAAAATGGGTTAATAGCTTTGTTGTTCTACAATTTTTTAAATAATGGGTTTTCGTTTAAAAGTCTTGAGTGTTATTATGCAAAATAAAACAGCAATTATTTTTCTCATATATACTTTTGACTTACGTATGGAAAACCGTGATGTTTTTTTCAATCAAAATTTTGTAAAAAATAAATTTCAACGGCTCTTGTTAATTTCTGTGAGGCAATAAATTTGTTTGCTACGCATCAGCTTATAGAATATTAACTGCAGTTTTAGCAAAGTTTTAGTTTTTTTAAAATATATTATCTATTCCATGACGAAATGACAGAAACCATACAATCAGATATTAATTCTTTTTTATGTTCTGTCGTGTACTTTTCTAAAATGCTGTATTTATGTTTTTTTTTTACAGTTTTTAGACATTTTTCAAAGCCGCGATTTTATTCCCGATTTTATTTGTTTTTAACTAAAAGTGAATAATTTGAAACTTTGAAACCTATGGGGCATTTAATACGCCATCTATCTTTATCCACTTCTTGTAATACGAATATCATATAACTTATACCATTAATTGTAAAAAAAGCTATCACTAAGAAAGTGTCCAATTATGAACATCGATATTCAAAAACTTGTAATGAGAAAATCTAACCTTTAAGTAAAAATATCCTATCAAAAACAGGGCTTCCACCAACTACCAGACTATTTACTAGTAACATTACTTTTGTTCGCAATGTCCCAAAAGTAATAAGTACTCTATACCATATCTCTTCCAAAGCAAATCCAGAAGGCATGATTTTTGTTCGCGATATCCCATTTGGTATGTCTCTTTTAAGCAGGGGAAAAGTGATTCTTTCATGTGATCTAAGAAGCAATAAATTCATTTCTTCAATGAAAAGCACGTTTTGTATGTATTTACAACATTAATGCTGCATTGTATGCATTATTTACTGCTCCGTTCAATGCATAATTCACTGCTTCAAAGAAGGCATTTAGGAAAGCGCCCTTCCCTAATTGCTTTATTGAATGCAAGGACAGTTCGAGCGGTGGGAGCAAATTTTTTAAAAATGTAATTTTGTATGGGATCTTCCGTAGGGAATGGAAATACTGGGTAGGTATGTTCTCAGAAAATGTTGGGATTGAAAAAATACATTTGACTCGTCTAGCGGCACCCTTGAGACAGTGGGAGAAACTTTTAGAAAATGTCATTTTGTATGGGAGGCCCGTTAGGGACTAGAGCTAGAGGGTAGATATGTTCAATGTTGGGGTTGAAAAAAATATTGGGGGTCAGTCATACATTTGACTTCCTTAGGGGCACCCTGGGGACAGTTAGAGCAAGTGGGAGCCCTATTAGGGAGTGGTGATAGGGAGTAGGTATGTTCGGGAAAAATGTGGGGGGAAAAATTAATGGAGGTCGGTCTTACATTTTATCCACTATCGTGAGATAAAATGTAACATTCTAGAGTACACGACAGAACATAAATAACAATATATATCGAGCCCTATCCGCCAGAAAGACGTAAGTAACCATTTTTCCATTTTCGGGTTTTTGATGAAAATATTTATTTTGCGACCATTTGCATCATTGGTCAAAACTTCATAGCTCTAGGAAGTACCGTTAGAAAGTTAGACAAAAACAAAAAAGGCGTAAGTGCTTATTCCTATATGACAAACAATAGTTTGTTTACATATTTCCTGACGGCAAAGTGTTACTTACGTCCTTTTTTATTTTACAAATAACTCAAAATCTAGGACACGCTCGATCATGTTTTATTCATCGTTGGATTCGTAATTCAAAAGACTTTAATTTGTTTATCATATGTTTATACTTTTCTTAAACCAAGCAAAAAAAGTAAAATTGGGTCAAATTAGACCCCCTTGTTTAACCCCTTAAAGTGAGATTTGGTACAAAAAAACAGTATAGTTTTCTTTACATTTTGGTCTTTTATAACATATTTTAATTTCATTAAAATCCGATAAGCCAAAGAAAACTTAGAAAAAAAACTTAAAAATGCCTTTCCTGTAAAATTATGAAATTGTTACTTACGTCTTTTCGGCGGATAGGGCTCGATATATATATATCTCATTGTTATGTTTTTGTCATGTCGTCATGAAAGAGACGATATATTACCAAACCTTTGCTAAAACTGCAGTTATTCCTGTATTAGCTGATGTGTAGCAAACAAATTTATCGCCTCACAACAAATTAATAAGAGCCGCTTAAAAATTTTGTTTTACAAAATTTTGATTTTGATTGCAAAAAACATCACGATTTTTCATATGTAGGTCAAAAGTGTATATGAGAAAACTAATTGTTGTTTAATTTTGCTTAATTATTTAAAAAGTTGTAGAACAAGAAAGCTATTAACCATTTTTAGTACATTTTTTAGATCAAAAGTCAAACGACATGGTTTGCGTGATAGATGTCCAGTTTTTTCGCAGATCATAAAATGAGCGGGGAGCTAGAAAAAAACAACTTTGCAATTATCATATACTTCATGGGTACTCGAATGGCTTTTCTTTTGTTAATTTGGTTCAAAATGTTTATTAATTTTTCTCCAACTTAAAGCAGGACCATATTTGAATTTTCGGCATATTTGCGGATTGCTTAAATGATTTTTTATTATTTTCTTTTTATATAATTTTATTTCTTATTTTGTAAATTACTTTTGTTTATTTGAAATGTTTTTAATTTGATTAAGTTGAATACGATGAGTTTCGATTACAAATTAATCAAATTATAAGAAATGTAACTTTACAAAAGTTGACTTATACCACGTTCATATTGAACACCAAAATACGTATTTTCGTTTTTTTCTTGTTTTCGATTTAAAATTTATATGGAATTTGACAGTCGAAAACTGGAACAAAACGAAAATATATATTTTGGTATTCAATATGAACGTAGTATTACGCTAAATGTGGGTGCTTTAAGGTATTTTCATACAATAGCTCATTCCCTTAATTCAACTTCGCTAAATATAGTTGGGCCTTAAGCATATCTATTTTTGATCATTACAAGCAGAGTAAAGAAATGTTACGTTTTTGAAAATCGGTTGATACTTTCCATGTATAAAAAAACTTCTTTCAAAAATTCTACCAAAGGTACAATATATAGACATTATTTAGGTAGCCCACAAATAATTTTTAAGAGCTCATAGATATTTTTTTATTCGCAACGACGAAATGCTTTTTTTTCACTTTAAAACATTTTTCTAATCGCTAGTTTAACATGTTTTTCTTTTGTTGTTTCAGTCTGAATCATCGTTAGCACCAAATGATACATTTTCTGAACGTGTTAAACGTTTTGATCTGGAATTCACCGGTTTGTTAATTGGTCTACTTAAGCAAATAAATGATGTGGCATCAGATAATCCATCGGATCGTTTCATTAATTTAGTACATCGTATTAATTTCAATTCATTTTATAATGAACAAATGGATAAATTATGTGCTAAGGATTCAATGATAACAACAACAACGCACCATTAAATGATGGCGAAATGATGATAATCATTAATTAAATACTCATACATGCATGCATACAGACACACACACACACACACAACAATAAATTATAATACATACATAATAATATAATCCTTGATGAAGTTTTATCTTGCCATTGATTGTATTCGTAATGGATGAAAGGATGGAGATTGTAGATTTCGATGATGATATTGATGATGACGAATACGATTGTTTAAAAAAAATGTATTTTGTGTTTTTTCCTGTTCTGTTTTTCGGCACAAATAAAAATTTATTAAAACTGAAAAGATATCAACATTTAGAAATGTTTTGGTGTAAAAAAAGAAGAAAAAATAATTGCAAATTTTACATACTACGACACTCTCTACACATATAAAATACATAGAAAATGTTTTAAATATGAATGTGATGAACTGAACAACATATACGGAATGATTAACGATGAATACTTATTGGTCTTTCACAAATATACAAGGATTATTTGATTAAATATTGAACCTACTATGTATTAGAGAAGAAAGCTTACGAGGTAAATGACTGGAAAATTTGAAGAAGCTAAATTTTGGTGCAATTGATTTGTTTTTTATTCTAAATTTTCTTTTATCGAGGGCTTATATTCAATATGCTCTATCTTAAAAAACAGAACTTTACAGAGAGCATAAAAACTGTTTATTTTGATTATTAAAAGTGTTTTTAAAATTCTATATTCTACAATTATTTTTTTTTAAATCGACTACTGAATCTCACGTATAATTTATTTTTAAAATTTGGTATTATTGCCAGTTTTGTAAAATATAGAGGATTTTGCATTTAAAAAATGTATGTGTAGATAGAGGGTTTTGTAAAGTAATAAAAATCAATATAATGAATTAATGTATAACTTCCGTAAATTTTTTAAAATTTTTTATTGAAGCCAATAGCTTTTGCTACCACATAAGGTGTAAAAATAATAATAAATAGTACACTCAAAAAAAAGTTAGTAAAGTCAAGCAAGCTGATTTTAGCAACAAAATTAGTAGATTAAGCAAAAGTTTTACTATCACTTAGTTGATTAAAAATTAAAAGGTATTTCTAAAAGTTAATAAAATATTTGATGAATACGTGTATTAGTGGACTGAAAAAAACTCAAAAAATTTGTAGAAAAACTATATTTTAGTTAAATTATTTGTAGAAAATCTGAAACATTTTTTTTGCAATTGTTTTAAAAATAATTTAAAATACGTTACACAATATAAAAATGTTCATACTTACACATTGACGACATGGACTTATTTAATATCTGAAATTATATTGAAATAATTATATTTAACATAAACAAAATTATCTGTCCTTGTCTTTCGCTATAGTCTGTCTACCTATGCGTATATTTGTTTGCAATTTGACCACACCGCATTTATAATCACTTTAAAGATTTTGTTTACAAATACACATTTAATGTTTATTAAATTTAAATATTTTATTTTATCTTTAATTTAATTAATACACAATTACTTTGACAAGCCCGTGACAACATGATATTAAAGAAAGAATTTCTTCGAATTTTTCATAGATTCAATGAAGAATTTCATTATATATAAGAAATCCAATTAATATTATGGAATTTTTTATAAGATATTTTTCATAAAATTTCATAGTTTCATAAAACAAATTCATTCGATTTCATAAACTATCTCTTCATAAGTTTAATGAAAATTTTCTTTATATTTTTTTTCATAAAATTTCATAATTTCACTAATTTTCATAAAATTTGAACATTATTTTTAAGATCTTATACTCAAGCGTTCACCATATGTTATAAAGTGACTTAATTAATCAATGGTTTTGACTTCTATGACATTGTTTCATATTTTATATGAAGCGTTTTATTGGCTTAATTCCAACGCACTTTCATAAGAAGCTCATGAAGAGTTTCATTGTTTCAATTAAACTTTTTAATATTATAGAACTTTATGTAACTATTTTATAAAATCTATGAACGCTTCATTGCCGGAATTATTCATTAGAACGACTTTCTTAAATTATACGAATCATTTCATAAACATTGCTTGAAACCTTGTTCATAGATTCAATGAAAAGTTTCTATGGAATAGTTCCAGTAACAATTTTCATTAAAGCTGTGAAGAAATTTATTAGTGAAGTGAAGATAATTCTTTCTCTCAGTGTATGAAAAACAGATACAAAAATCTTATAAGTGTTGAGTTTTAATTCTAATTCGATTCCTATTTTAATTCGCGACTTGATCGATTTCTTATTAGATTCTGATTTTAGTGATTTATAAATAATTTATAAATACATTTTATTAAATAAATCATTTTAAATAAAAATTCGTAAAGAATATTGTATAAATCTGTGTGTTTTTTGTGGTAATTATGAAATGGGTCCAAAGTGGCGCTTAATTGAAATTTTAGAATTAAGTTTTTGCCATAATGATTGGTATCGAATAAAACTAGATAAAATTCTACATCACTAATTAAAATTTGAACCATCTAAACCATCTACTTCATCCGTAGTGAGCTGTCAAAGTTAGCTAATTATTGCTGTTTTCTTAAAAAGTGAAAAAATTTAAATTTGATAAAAAGCAGTGCTTATTTTTTTAAATTTAAAATTAATAAAGTTAAACTTTTATGATGGAACCTTCAACTTCAGGTATTTAAGTGTACAAAAAATGATTTTGTGTTTATAAAAATATGTGTGGAAATATTTGTAATATTTTTTTAAAAAAAGCTCTAAAATCCGGGTGTTTTCCATATATGATGGACCAGAAGTAACAAAGTAGTAAAGTGCCGGCTTTGAAGTTGTGTTTTTTGAAAAGTATGGGATTTCTACTTGATATTACAAGCAAAAAGTTTGCCTTTTTGTTGCCCCGTTTTAAGATATTAATAATTTTATATAAAAAGTCTTGTTTTCAAAATTCCTTTATTTACCATACCCACAGTGTTTTTGTTGTTACTATTGTCTTACTCTCAATGTTAGCTATTTTTGTTGTTGTTGATATTATTGTCAATATATTTTGATATTTAATAGAGATGGCTGCGTGAGTGGCGTTTGATCACCTATGTTCACGAGGGTGACCAATTTACCAGAAAAGAATAAAAATTAACACTCAATTCCAGCGAAAAAATAGCACTTTCTAATAATTTACCAAATTCACGTGCTGGTTTTACATCTTATACTAATTTGCCCGTGCCGAGATAGTCACGCCTATATAATAACTGTTTTCAATCACGTACTTTGGGCAATCAACTTTTTTTTTACCAGTGCGTTTGATGTTTAATATTTTTTGAAATTAAACTGACTATCGTAATTTATAAATAATAATGTTTGCGAATAAACTGTTTCACGCGCCCATCTCTATTGCCGTTATTTTTGTGCTTGGTTTTTATGTTTTGTTTTTCAGTGGTGTTTTTTGCTGTTTTAAAACTTGAAGTGATTAAATTTTAATTTACGGTCTGTTTTTGTAAGACGTGTCACTCAAAAAATTCGTGTAAATGAGTGAAGAAATTCATTTTGGGGTTTTGTAATGCAAATGTCACTTTGAATTGAGTGAAAACGTAAGAGTTGTCGTTTTCGTCTCTTTTTTTGGTTTCCACAATGCGATTTGAAACGTCACAAACGTCAAAAACAGACGTTCACAAAAAAGTATTCGTCAAAGAAAAAAGGCAACACAATTTAATATTAAAAAAAAATACAGTAAAACTCGGTTAAGACGAACCCTCGGTCAATACGAACTAATTTAAAAGTCCCGACGTTTCGGCAAAAATTTTCATATAAAATACATCTTATAATACGAACTCGGTTAATACGAACCCTCGGTTATTACGAACTGTTTTAAGCAGTCCCAAAAATCCGTTTTCATACAAATTACCATGTTTAGTACACTCTTTATCCGTTTAATGGGATAGACCTAATATGAATATCATATCCGTGGATGACTTTCTAGATATAGATGCCAATGTTTTAACGTAACATACTTTATCAGGTGAAGAAATATTATAAATTGTTAATCCTGCCGATGTTGAAAATTTGTCAAGTAATATATTCGAACAAAATCGTGTGCCGAAGAAGCTGACAATCATATTTTGGTAATAGAAAAACTTATAACGAATGAAATCGTTAATTTAGGCATTCAGAAAAAAATAACAGATTTTTTTTTTAAATGAAGAATTTTAATTGAATTTTTAATTGTGGATGCATGAAATACTAATTTTATTTTTTATTTATGTAAAAATCTTTGTTTTAATAAATACATAGTTTTTATTGTTAAAAATACCCGCTTAATACGAACCTCGCTTAAGACGAACTAATTTATTTGGTCCCTCAGAGTTCATCTTAACCGGGTTTTACTGTAATACTTTTTAACAAAAAATTGTAATAAAAAAAAGAATAATGGTTTTTATTTTTATTTTCATTTATATTTATATTTATTTACATTTTTAGTTGTAAATGTTTTTGTTTTTTTTATACAAATTTTATTTTTATATCCACTTTTGTTGTTTTCTAAACAAAATAAATTAATTATTTTTTTTAAGAAAAAATCAGCTGTTTTTGTTTTTATTTCAATTATAGTGTTAGGTTGCCATCTAGCAACGAAAAATGAGTTATTTGTATATGAAATAAACTAACAAAAACCGAAAAGCAATGTCATGGCAATCTCTACTGTTTGACATAACATAAAGCTTAACGTACTCAAACGTAAGTCAGGCGAACGAATTATAAAAACTCATTTCCTTACGTATTCGTTCGGGTGCCACACGTTCGTCTGAAATTATACACGTATTGTAAAAACAGACCGTTAATCACGATTTTAAAAATTATAGAGAGCACTTTGCTCGCAAATGCAGCCGGGAAAAGTCCAATGAAGATATTTTCAATAGGTTTCTGCTAAGTATGATAATTGGGATATTTGTGATGTATTTGAAAATGTAGAATAATACAAATATGTTAATATATTTTTTATTAAAAAGTTAAAACGAAAACAATGATTCCCCAAAAAGTTTAAAATTTTTTATTTTTTCAGATAAATTTTTACATTTACTAAATTTAGTGAAAGCAAAAACTGGATAAAAATCTATACTAATAGGAATACTAACTATTTTAACTTATTCTTTAAATTTATTTTGATTTGAAAGTTGCAGCGAAAATTGTGGATCATGTTTTTCCGAAAAACAAAAGACGCCTAACAGGTTAAAAAAATTTTTTTCTTCCATTTTTTTTAACCTGTGTTTTTATTTATTTCATTACTAAAAAATTATAATATTCTCTTTTGTGACTTTTTTGAAATAAATTTGTACATTTATGAGATTTTGTGAAAAACAAAAATTTAATTTTAAATTAAATTTATACTAATATAAATGCATACAATAAATTTGCTCTTTGAATTTTTTAGTAGCACATTAAGTATGCTTTAATTTTCAATTTCATTCATTAATTTATCGCTTTTCATTCCAAAGTTACAGCATAAATTGTAAACTAAGGTCTTTTTTTCCAAAAAACAATAATGCGCTTAACGGGTTAAAAAAAAATTTTTTTTTAACTTTTTTTTCTCAAATGCTGTGTTTTTATGTGCTTATAATAACTCATCAATAAAAATATATAAAACTACGGCTTCTATGAATTAATCGCCACTTTGGGTACCATCGAACCCACTGTGCGTCCCCTCGTTTGATTAACGCAGCACAAATTTTCCTAAAATTATTTGTGTTTTATTTAAAATGAGAAGTACACTTATAAAAATAAACCCGTTAAAATAGCAGAAAAAGCTACCAAAAATTAGGTAAAAAGTACGTTTTAGAAAAAAACTGCTAAAATTAGCTCTTAATCTTACAAAATTTTAATTATATTCGAGCCAAATTCAAGTTAATTGAAAATATAAATTTACTCTGCTAAAATCACTGTAATATCAACTAAATTTTTGTTTTTTTTTCCTTAAATTTTCTTGAATAAAAATAACAATATATTTTGCTAAAATAAACAAAAATGTTTGCTAAAAATGTGTAGACTGCTGATTTGCATTCGCTTAAAAAAAATTAAAAAAAAACAATTAAAATGTGTAAAATTGAGCTGGAGCCGCCACTGAATATAAGCCCCAGATCGTAATCAAAATCAATCAATATTCAGATGAATTGAGTTTTCTATGAAACATTTGCCACAAATTTCCAGTTTCTGGAAAATTACTTAAATGCGAGCAACATTAATCCACTTAAGAAGAAATACAAAACGTTGCTTTATGTTTAATTATTTAAGCTTAAATTCCCATTTTTGGCTAAATTTTTGAGAAAATATTTGTCAAAGATCATTTAAAAAAGAGTCAAAAAATTGACAATTGGGTATTTTATTATTGTGAGTTTTAAATGACTTTAACAAATTTGAGTTTTTATTACGGTTAGGGCCTTAAACCTGTAGTGAAAATGAGAGAGAAAAAATAATCGCAAGCTTGAATTTGATCAGACAACAATTTTGTTACGGCAGGATATTTGCACACAGCGAAAAATTTAGCTATTTGCCAACTGAAATTTGGTTAATAGGACTCAAATTAGGTTATTACGCATTTTTGACGGCTGGCACAACTTAACATTAGTTTTCACAACAAAGTTCGGTTAAATCTACTGAATTTTAGTTGCAACACCCAAAATATTCTTAAATCTAATGTGAATATCGTTGTACTAACTGAATTTATAAGTTGTTACCTTTAATATACACTTTTCAATTCAGTTGGCACTTTATTTCTCTGTGTGTGGTCTAAAGGGTCTCAAATGTGTATGTATGATTTTGAAATTATATAATTTTTTTTTTTAATTTGTTTATGTAACTTCATATGGTTTGGATAATTTGGGACCTACGGCTGTGCAATTTTTTGTTTTATTGGTCACAACACTGGTGAAATGTTACAAGTAATCTGCAAACGAATTTATGCCCACCTCAACTTTAAGATTTTGCCTACGATTTATCAAACAACTTACGTTGTTATCCATATATGATGTACAACAAAAAAAAAAAAAAACTTCAAAAGCGAACATGATTACGGTTTTAATAATTCTCTTGCATTTTGAAAAATATTCGAAAATGCAAAATCAATTTGATTTTGTATGTTGTGTTCTATACGACGAGTAGTTAGTAAAATTGCCAATAAATACCACAGATACATCAAGGATTGAGGTTTAACTACACTGAAAAACATTCATGCAACATTTTACGAAAAAATTTTGCGTAGTTATTTTTTTCGTAATATATACAAATAATTCGTATATTATACGAAATTTAGATTCGTCAAAAATTGATTAATTTTACTAAAATAACGAAAATCTTTCGTATTTTTTTGGTATACTATAAACTACAATTTTTTATTTTATGCATTGAACAATATTTATTTTTTACTTTTCAGATCCAATACATACCGAATGAACGAAAATAATATGTTCGTACATATTATGTTAAATTATTTCAACACAATTTGCACTACAACCAAAAATTTGTACACTCAGAATATTCTTACAGTAGTAGTTGTTTTAACGGTTATTGAAGTAATTTTTCTATGAGAAAATGAAAAACGACTAATTTAGACAGTCATTTAAAAAGATAACTAACCAAAAATACTGTACTTCAGTAACAGTTGTTTTGAGTAGTTATTTTAGTATTTTAATAAACAACTACGAAAACAGTAATTTGGTAGTAAACAGTTGATTTTTGTTAGTTGTTTTAAAACAGAAGCATATATCGAGTTTTTAAAAATTCTCATTTAGTTTGCATTTGTTATTACTGATATGTTCATAGTTTGTAAATAATAATTAGAAAATATCATTTTCAATCTTCAATGCATTAAAACGTCATAACTGGAATACTGTTTAGAAATTTGACTTTGCATTTTAAATAGGATGTAGGAAATACAAATAATTAAAAGAAAAAAATATGATAACGGCTTGTTAGTTGCCAATGCCATAAAATTGCCACTTGTAAGAATTCCAAACATATCATTAATTTGCAATTTTATTTTCTAATAATTCCAAAACTCTATCAGAATGCAGGTTGCCACCTTTGTAGGCTTGCATTTTGCCATCCGCCTCTTTTTCGCTTATTTATACTGATATTAGCTATTTTCCAACAAACATTACTACATCAGACCCAAAAGCCACAAGAAAACCACTAAAGTGGAAAAGTTAATCGATTTTTTCGATAGATTTACACAAAATGTAATTTCTCAAAAACATTTTTAAAAATATAAAATGAAAACTTTACCCTTATATAATGAAAAAATTTATGATTTACCTTTAGATTAAACTACTCGACAAGGTTTTTACACTAACTTTCCAAAAATAAATGATTTTTATTGAATTAATTTCTGATTGTGCGATATTTACTTTGTCATTTTAAATGAGTCAAAAACATGTATTTTCAGTGAGTTTTAGCATTTTCAATAAAATTTTATTATGGCAGCGCACCGCAAGAGCAACAAATTCGATTAACAATTTTGATGCATTGCTCGATGCAATTAAAGCAATCAAAGTCGGTAATAAATAGAAAAGGAGTACTGACTTTTTTAATTTTGTATGATGCTCTTTCTGTAGGTTTTTAATGAAGAACAAAAAAATCACACATGTGCGAGTGTAAGTGCAGGTGCGTTGCACTTGCATGCACTTCGTGGAAAAAATTAAAATTGAAAACAAAATCGTCAAACTTAAAAAACCGCCAACCTCAGAGAATATCGCTAAAATTGTAAAAAATCGCCAAAATTAAAAAAAAAAAACACAAAAAAAAAAAATCGCAAAATTTAAAAAAAAAAAAATAGCCAAAATTACAAAACTCCAAAATTTAAAAAAATTTCCGAAATTTAAAAAATTAATCAAAATTAAAAAAACCCCCAAAATCTGAAAAAAACGCCGAAATTGTAAAAAAAATCGTCAAAATTAAAAAAAAAACCGCCAAAAATAAAAAAAACGGCAAAAGAAAAATGAAAAACAATCGCCGAAATTAAAAAAATCAGAAAAGTTAAAAAAAAGCAAAAATAAAAAATCGCCAAAACTTGAAAAAAATCGCTGAAATTTAAAAAAAACGAAAAAAAATCGCCAAAAAGGAAAAAAATTGACAGAATGTTTGAAAAATCACCAAAATTAAAAAACCCCAAAAATTAAAAAATTTCCAAATATAAAAAAATCGCCAAAATTGTAAAAACTTTATAGGCGATGTTGCAAATAAATGGTGTCTTTTCTCTGCGAAGCTTAGTTTCCGAGAAAAACGGGATTTAAAAATCTAGCCAATAAAGTCAAAATTTAGAATTGAGTTTTGAACAATGGTGCAAAAACTTCTCCTGTAGTTCTTTTAGTTATCGAGTTATAGACGTTTTAAATTTTATTTAAGCGATTTTTGAAGAAAAAAATTTCACATATGGCCAATAAAGTCAAAATTTAGGACCGGTATTGGGGTAACGTTTTGAACAATGGTTTAGTTTTCGAGTTATAGACATTTTAAATTTTATTTAGACGATTTTTGAAGAAAAAATATTGAAAAAATTATTTTTGGACACTAACTGTATTTATTCATTTTTGACACATTAATTCTTCAATCAATTCATTATATTATTTAAAATAAATAATTTTCTCGCGACAAAACTCGTGTTGAACTCTTTCGATATATAATTTGAGTTTGTAATTTTCGAATAAAAAACAATTTGTATTTTTGTACGGTGCAACTTTGCTGCAACATAAAAAAAGCAAATTCAAAGAATTTTACAGCTTTTTAGTGCCAGTAAATTTTTTTTGCTAAATCTACTATAAATTGGTATAAAATGAGCAAATTAGCACCTTTTTTACTTAAGATAAGATAAGAATGCGAAAATAAATATGTTAAATCTACAAAACTTTAGTTTTATTTAAGCTTAATTTTAGTTAAATGAAAATTGCAAATTAGTTATCGAGTTATAGACGTTTTAAATTTTATTTAGGCGATTTTTGAAGAAAAAAAATTTCACATATGGCCAATAAAGTCAAAATTTAGGACCGGTATTGGGGTAATGTTTTGAACAATGGTTTAGTTTTCGAGTTATAGACATTTTAAATTTTATTTAGGCGATTTTTGAAGAAAAAAATATTGAAAAAAATATTTTGGACACTAACTTTTTTATTCATTTTTGACACAATAATTCTTCAATCAATTCATTATATTATTTAACATAAATAATTTTCTCGCGACAAAACTCGTCTTGAACTTTTTCGATATATAATTTGATTTTGTAATTTTCGAATAAAAACCAATTTGTATTTTTGTACGGTGCAACTTTGCTGCAACATAAAAAAGCTTTACATTTCTAATGCAAATACAAAGAATTTTACAGCTTTTTAGTACCAGTATTTTTTTTTTGCTAAATCTACTATAAATTAGTAGAAAATGACGTTGCAGGTAGAACTTAGCACCTTTTGTTAAATCTACAAAACTTTAGTTAAAAAAAAAAAAAATTAACAAACATTTTTGTTAAAACTATTAAAAATTAGTTCAAAATGACGTTGCAGGAAAAACTGTTTTGCTAAGTGTTATTGAAGTAAGAATAGCAAAAATAAATCTTAAAATTGTTTTGTTATATTCGTTAATCGTTAATTAAAAGTTATTTTTCTTGATAAAAAAATATGTAGATAAAAATTAATAAATTTGAAAAAAAAAAAAATAATAAAATATATAAATTTTGAAAAAGGCTAATTTTATTAAAATATAGGAATGTGTTACTGATTACTAAAATATCAAAAAATTTTCTTAAAAATATGAATTTTAATGCAAAATATGCAAATATATGCATTTATAGCAAAATATGTAAAAAAATGGAAAAATATGCATTCAAATATGCAATTATAGCAAAATATGTAAAACTATGCATTTATAGCAAAATCTGCAAACATATGCATTAACAATGCATTTTTTTGCAATTTGGTTGATTCGCAAATATACTTGGTTAACATGTATTCACATGAACTTCCGAGCCCTAGCAACACTATCCAGCAGAAGAACTGGTTACCTGTGCATTTATTCTAGAACAGTTTATTTAAGCACCGGTTCCTTGGAACTGGTTCTTGAACCGGTTCTTGTTTGGCAGTAAAAAATATTGTATACTCTATACAAAAGGAATAAGTTGTAGATCATAAATATGATATTCAGACCATATTTTGGGAACCGCGTTTTTTACATAATAAACCTAAAAACTTTTGCTATTTTTTATGAGTTTTTTTGTAAAAAAAAACAACTTTAAAACTTGAATTTTCGGTAGTTTATTTTTTTCAAAAAATTTTTTTAAATTAATTTTGAAAATACAATAATTTAACAAAGATTTTATTGACAAAGCTCAAAGATAACATTCTAAAGTTGTATTTTTACTGCCAAAATTCCGGCATTGTAAGTGCTCTTTTTATTTAAAGTAGGAACATCAAAAAGAGTATATATTCAAAATAAAAACAACTTTTAAAATATATTATAAAAACTTTTCGCGTAATATACTTGACTGTGATCGTCAAAGGGTTAAAAGAGAATTATGAGTAAAGCGTTATTTGATCGCATTCAATTTATTTGTTAAGATTACATTAAAGACTAATAAAATCTTATAAATATATATACATTTATATTTTATCCTTCCCTTTCTTAAAAAATGTCTTTGATGTTCTTTTCTAACTTATAAATAATTAGTGTCCGACCGAACAGTTCGGCCAAAAAACAATATTTTGTCGGTTTTTTGATATCTAGAGGCAATGATGACAAATTTTGGTATTGGAAACATGTTTGTTGAGCCGACTTAATTTTATTTTGTGTATAAAATTTAAGAGAAAAGCCGAAGTTTAGCTATAAAGTTAAAAGTTCGGCCGCCGAACTATTTTCAATTTGGCCGAACTTTCTGAGGCCGAACAGTGAATTCATTGCTTAACTGCAGACTTTTCTTCAAATTTGACACTCAAAATAGCATCTAATCAGCCCAATAAATATTTTTCCATCCGCCAAATTTGCCCATAATGCTTTAAAATACCGAATACAGACCAAATGCATTTTCTGGCCGAACTGTTCGGTCGGACACTATAAATAATATTGTTCTGGTAATACGTTGCAATTTTTGCCAAAATCGCAAAATAAATACCGTACCAAATTATACTTTTTCAACATGCTTTTAAAAATAAATTGATCTGTAGGTATAAACTTTTTCTATATTTTTCTATATTTTGCTAATTTTCAAGTTTAAAATTTTTCCAACTTCTACTTAATTTTTTTGTACAAAATTTTGCATATTGATAAATGTAAATTTGATCTATCGATATCCTAAAAGAAATATTTGAAAATATCAAGATTAGATAATTTTCTAAGTTTTTTTCGTCTCCTGAACAATTTACTATAAGGCATACCCTTATTCGCATCCCCTCTCAGTTGTTTTAAACTGTTATTTTAGTGCTTCAATAACTAACTTCTACAATAGTTTTTAATTTTTGTAAGTCATTTAAGCCTCATTTTCACAATGTCCCGTTAGCTGCTAACTGGGACTTTAACTGACACATTTGTTGTTGTTTCCCTAATAAATTTTCAATTTAACTGTTCGTTAAATTTTAACTGGACATTCAGTAAATTGGCAAAAAAGTAAAGGAAATTAATTAATGCATTAATTAATTAATGCACGAAAACTGTCAACTTCAATCGCAGGTAGGGAACTGAAGATCCACTTTAAAATTTTTTCCATATTCGGCTCTTTAATATGCATCGGTTGAGTGGTATTCCTATACCAAATTCGAAAAAGTGTCATATTCGGGACACCCTGATGTGCCATGCCTAAACATGTAATAGCTGGAGTACCGTTTGGAATTTTGACTTTACATTTTAAGTTGGATGTAGGAAATACAAATTTTTATTGTAGTCGAAAAAAATTTTGTTTCAGTTATTTTAAAGTTATTTTACCTTTTTCGCCTTTCTAACTACTATATTCATTTGATTCTGCTGACAAACATTTTTGAGTGTACCAATAGATTGGTGTAGGTGATTACATAAGCATAATAAGAGATAAGTCGACAAACCCATTTAAAGTAAATTCAAAGAGTATTTACAAATAGAGAAGCTACAGGGCGCAGCGGGCGAGATAATGAAAACATTTTTTTATACTAAAAAGTAATTGCAACATGTTGATAAAAAATTGTTGCTTAAAACACTCACTTTTATTTTGCTTATATTTTGTTATTTTCTATTAAAATTTACTATATTTTAGTTTTATCTTGCTTATTTTGTTGTTAAAATTTTAAATAAATAAAAATTGTATTAAATTATTATTCAAAAACATGATCAAAATTAATTTAAACTTTTAAATTTCTGCAACATCAGTGCTGGCAACAGGTGCTTTCCAAATAAACAAATTATAACATCATTAGACAAAAGGTCCTTCAGTTCAAAAAGTGCCGGACAAACACTGGGGAAACAAACCCTGGACGCCAGATTAACAGCTGACAGCTCTAACCACTGAGCTAACGAGACATATAATACTTGATAGCAGAAATTGTAAATAAATGATAACTGCTGGGTAACAGTTGGCTGCTCAAATATGTCAGCACTGTCATAAGGTTTGATGAAATCAACTTGTCAACGTTGGGAAACCAAAAAAAGTTGGTCTTAAAAGAGATTTTCCAGAAACAAAAAAAAAATCAATTTTATATTAAAAAGCATAAAAAAAAACACAAAAAATTGGTTACCTGAATCCGGGCTCGAATTCGGAACCTTTCGACTTCAAACTTTTTTAAACAAAGCATCATCATTTTTATAGCTTTAACAGTGTTTAGACTTCTGTGCCGTTGGTAATTTCTGACTGGATAGCACTGGGAAAACACTTTTTCCCAAAGTTGGCATATTGGTCTCAGCCAATTCTTTACCAATGATTTTTTCTGTTGACCACTGACGTTGAAAACGCTGGTAAAGCGTCTTAAACAAGTGTTCGGAAAGTAGTTTATTTACAATTCCTCGGTTAGCCAGTGGTATACCAGTGCATGATTTTTTGTACCACTGGTAGTTTTTGACTGGTATGTTTTCATTTGCTCGGTGCGAGTTTACGAATAAACAAATAGAGGGCAGATTGAGAGAGACTGAGGTAGATAGCAACCCACTGGTACATTCCACACAAGTTTTACCACTGATTTTAACATTTTTCTACTACGATCGCTTGTTTTTTTTGTTTACTTTAACTTGTTTATTGAAGCTGTTTGTTTCTTTGTTGTTGTTCTCTTTTAATCGACAATTTCCAATGTCAAAAACTCAGCGGCTCATGTTGTTGTTTACTTTAAGGGATTTACCCTCTTTAGATTTGTTTTTATTTCACATTTCGATAGTTTGAACTTTTTTCTACATAATGTGAACATTTAGATGAACAATTCAAACAATCAGAATATTATGTAGTTTACTGTTTGTAGTTTAATAAAAAAGTTATCACTTGAGTTAAAAATAAAGAAACATACATTTATTTTTCAAATAAATAGTTTTTTCAACTTTTTTTATACATTTGTTCAAAACAACCATTTATAGATTTTTTTAGATTCATTTCTTATTTTCATCTATTTAAAGTTTCGCAAAAATTTAACCACAAAAACGGATTATTGTAGTTTATTGGTTTCAGTTACAATTATTATTAATTTAAATACTGTTTTCCAAAAAAAAAAAATATTCAAAAAATTTGTGTCTGTTTTTTTTTTTTTGTTAAAAAGGTTTGTTTATATACAAAATCATTTCAATTCAAATTACAAGAAATTGAAAAAGTTTACATAAATCTGTGTGTGTGTATAAATTTTGTAGAAAAAAAAACAAACAAAAACAAAAATCTGAAATCTGAAATAATTTCAAATAAATGAATATAACTTTTATTTTTACTGATTTGTAGTTAAAATTGGAACATTTATTTCTAATTTACTATTCTTTTGCTCTTACGGATTTGTTAGTTATTGACAAATAAATAACAAAAAGCATTTCATTTAAATGGAAAGTTAGTAGACCTGGTTTTAAGTGATTTATCATGTATATTAAATTACATTTCAGTTAATAAAGGGTCCGCCATCTAACGTTTTTTTTTTCAACTAGTGCATATTTCGTGAATGGTAACACTTAGCTCATGTCTGATTTGACAGATAATTAGTTTTATCCTTCCGCTGAACGAATATGGTTGTGTATACGCTTGAACAACGCTAGGAAATATTGCGACATTACTTTGAAAATCATGGTAATGTTGCAGAATGTGTGCGAAAATTGCGTACGTCAGCTCCGTATGTTCGTTATCTTGTGAAAAAAGTGAAAGAAACTGGCATCCTCATCGATAAACCAAAGCGTGAAAAGCCAAAAACAGTGCATACACCCGAGAATATTGCTGATGTGGCAGAAAGTGTGCGTGAAGCGCCATCAACATCAATTCACCGTCGTTCTCAACAATTGAACATTTCGGAGACATCATTGAGACGAATTTTGCATAAAGACCTTGGTATGACGCCATACAAAGTCCAATTGGTTCAGGAGTTGAAGCCAACTGACCATCCAATGCGTTTTCGCTTCGCTAAGTGGGCCTGCGATCGACTTACAGAAGATGCCGATTTTATTATTATTATCAGCCGCAGAGCTGATGTCGTTTGGCCACCTCGGAGCTGCGATTTGACACCGTTGGACTATTATTTGTGGGGTGCCGTCAAAGATAAGTGTTACGCCAACAAGCCAGAGACAATTTACGCTTTAAAGGACAATATTCGTGAAGCCATTGGTGAAATACAGCTGCAAACAATCGATAATGTGCTTAAAAATTGGACCGATCGTGTAGGCTACTGCATGGCCAGCCGAGGCAGCCATTTGAATGAAATTATTTTCCATTATTAACCGGAAGGATTGTACTTTCAAATAAAAAAAGAAATTTGAGAAAATATTCAGTAGTTTTTTTTATAGCATTTTCAAAAAAAAAAAAAGTTATTTGGCGGACCCTTATAAACTTCACACAAAGAAAACACATGGTTGAGGGAACCATATTCGAAGAGCAACATACATTTTTGGATTTCAGATTGCGACAACCATGTTACTATGGTTTATGACCATACTCTTATCTGTTTCTGTATCATAATATAATAATTAGGTTACCATATAATGGTTCCAAATATATCCCAATATTATCATATTATGGTTCTGGAAATATTTATGAATTACCATTATATGAGCCCTACAGTATTCTCCCAGGATTCTGTTGAAGCTTAATAATAGTATATTTATTTAATAATTCACACATTTAAATAAATTTAGGTTAAAAAAAAAATAAGTAATCAAATTGTTTTTGCGCTGAAGAATAAGCTTTGTGAAATATTCTGTCACCTATAAAAGCTATACATGTGATTACAGCGTAAAGCACGCATACAAATATTGTTAAGAACACAATTTCACAATGCATTTATAATGATCAAACCATGTTTGCAGCAATTATATTATTTAAATTATAACCATATTATAGTCCTAGCTATCATATTAATTACACAGAAAAGAATTTTGTTGTCATTTATTACCATATTGTGATTATTGCAAACATATTATGATTATTTCATACTACAGACCTAAAAGCACGTATATTTAGTTTAAATTTTTCATTCATATTTCTTTATATTTTTTTCTTTAACAATATTTTTTGCGTAATTGCAATCAATCTTAAAATAAATCGCTTTTTTATTACTTTGTACTTAATTTGTAACACTTTTACGTCCATATAATAAACCATAACTTTATGTAAGGGGAGCGTGACAATTAAACTTTTGTCTGGACTTCCAGGGTATTCTTTCTTCCACAAAGCAAGAGGAAGCTGACTGTTTCTCACAACTTCTTTTTACAAAATCTCAAACAAGAATGACGCTAAAAGAGCGAGTTATAATATGGATGTAGTTAGAGAGAGGAATATGATAATATATACTATATTATGACTGTATTATGATAACTGAAAAAAGAGATTTTTACTAGAACATGATGAAAGCAACCATAATATTTGGTGAACTATGATTGATACAAAAGTAATTTAATTGAAACAATCATGTATGGCTGTAGGAAACATAGTTTTGTGGCCGCAATCATATTGCAACCATTTTTTTTTCTGCGTGTACAAACTATTTTGAGTGAAACAATGATTTATTTATTGCGTGTTTTTTAATTTTTGGGTTTACCCTCGTACCATTTTAATGCAACTCGGGTAAGTCAGGGACTAAAGAATAAAAAATAATAATAAAAAAAAAATTATTAGATGATTACTCATGGCTGCACGATGGCACCCGATTTTCCCTTTTAAAAATAGATTAATAATTAAATTCTCACCAGGGTTGCCATGGTAGTCCGAATTTTAAATTATGTGTTTTAGAAAAATATTTAATATTATGTCTTTCTTTCTATTTAATAAACCATTTTTTTATTTTTTACTAATTTCCCAAAAACGCTTAAGTCAACTTAACAGTAAATTGATTTTATTATTAATTATTGATGCTCTCCATGGGACGCCAATCCACATTTAAAAATTCCTTATACCTAAAAATTTATAAACAACATTGTAATAGCTTATGTTTTTTGAAGCTTAAATCATTAAAAAAAAGCTTAACCTTTATGTCTACACCCGCTTACCTGGGTATGTTTTCATTTTTAAATCGATATATCTTGAGTTCTAGGTGCAGTATCAACTTGAAATTTTGGGTAGCCTCCTAAATTATTGTTTTCTAGCATTTTCCAGAAAAAAAATTTGGAAAATTTGTTTGTGACCAAACTTATAAGTAGTTTTTGAGATTTATCCCTTACATTACCATGTATTGTACACTCAGGGAACTTCTGCTTTAAAAATATGTAGTTGTTTGGGTTGTAATACAGTTTCATTATTTTTAATGTAAATGTAAGTCATTTGTAGAACAAATAAAATTTTTAACTAACCTTGTAGTTCATTTAAAAAAACAACTAACATAAAATGACTGTTTTATGATTTTACATTCATTTTTTACAGTTGTTTTTTGTTATTCAAAAAAATAAAAAAAAAAAAATTTGGTTTATTTTTTACTACAATTGTTAGTCATTTTTTGAACATTAAAAAACAAATGACAATGTTAGTTGAATTTAATGAAATGTAAGTCGTCCTTTTTTTAAATGAAATTTCATTTGTTTTTGACTACAATTGCTGTCGTCTTTACCAACATAATTCCCTAAGTGTATAGAAAAAAGAACGGAAATATTAGATTTTATTGAAAACAGTGGTATTTTAGGTTGCTCACGATTATATTGATCGATGTCCACAGAAGGTTGAGAATTTTTAGCAGGCTTAGGAATAAAGTTGTATATAAACATTGATGTTGGCTGCTGCTATATAGCTTTTCTAAAATCTATTTTTAACATAAATACACTCATAAAACAAATCGTACAAATAGTTGAAAATTTAGCTACGAGAACAGAAAATAGTACCTGAATTTGCACCAGCAGAGTTTTCAATGAAGTTGAGAATCACAGTCTGCTAAATTTAAGTGAGCTAAACTTTAGAAGAACTAAATTTTGATTGACAGTTGTAGTTCAATTAACTACACTCACAAGAATTTTTCCATAAAAAATCAACAGTTATTTAAAAGTTTAATCAGTAAAGTTGTTTCAATGGAATATACAGTTAAATTACTAAAGAAATATATTTTTTTACTTTCTGTCTGTTGTTCAATAAACAAAATAAACAAAAAAACGGACTTTCGGTACTAGTTAAAATATTCAGTCAAAATTTTCTATTTAAAACAAAATATTGTTATATTGAAATCATACATGAGACTAATTAATTGAATGGACTACTTAACTGATGATTTCATAACAATTTCATTGACATCAATTGTAATGCAATTATTTTTATTAGGATTTTTTTAGTTAAAGGTTATGAATTTCAGTGATTTGATTTCATTGATTAAAGGTAATGATTTTAAATTTCATTACGATTAGTAATAAATTAATTAAAGGAAACAAATTGCAATTGACTGAATGCAAATATTCTAGGACCGAGAAATATTCCGATAGATTAATTTTTTATGTAAAAAGCCATAGGGAGTCTCAATTATTTGTTTACCCAAAAGCGTACGTGGAAATAAAAATTTAATCACTCCGATAATAGAATAATACGTTGTTACAAAATGGAACGATATGGAATGAAACGAGGAGCGATTGGTATCAGAACATTGTACACATTTGTATTGTCTGAAGTTGGCGTTGTTGCTAAGGTTTACTAAAATTTTTGTCCGTTTTGCGATATCTGGGTTAGTTTTCGAGATACAAGCCATTTTACAAAATGGCGATAGAGCAAAACGGACAAAATAGACTAGGTCCGAAAGAGATCCCGAGTGATAATTTTTTTTAAAGACCAGCCACAGGGTGATTTCATTATTTTACTTATTTACGTGGTAATACAAACATTAACATATGTTATCGGATAATAGAAAGTTAGTTCCTCATTCCATTTCGTTTCCCATATTCAGTGTTATAATTTACACTCCATTTTTTTTTTGAAATGCTTTTTGTAAAGAAATGCTTTTTTTGCTCAATTGTAATTAGTTTTTCAGGCATTAGTGTGATTTCATTAGCATTAGTACGACAAATGCTAATGCCAAAAAATTTCATTACAATTAAATAATAATAAAATTTTTTGGCATTAGCATTAGTTAACTAATGCTAATGAAATTCCAATGCTAATTAAAAAATCCCAAGTATGATTGAAAAGTAAGTAGTCCTGTTTTTAACTGATTTTCAGTTAATTTAATGTGTATATTCAGTAGCCTTTATGGAAAAAATATTGTGTGTGTAAGTATTTAGCTAAATCAACAGAATTTTTAAGCTAAATCAACAGAACATTTTTTCTAAAATGTTCTCTCCATGCTTATATCCGAGAATATAAATGTTTTTTTTGTGGAAAAGTAAGATAAATAAAAACTTTAGCTAAATAATTTTTTTAAACGTAAGTAACAGAAAAAATTTGTTCAACTGAATAAGAACCTGCTTAACATGCTTTTGAACTAACTATTTGTTATGAGTGTAAAAGCAAATATATTTCTTGATATGGATTTCATGAGTGTAAAAGGAAAGAAAAGTCTAAAAAATTTGCTAAAACAACATTTTATGGCAAAGATCAGAAAAAATTAAATTTTTACAAAATAATTGTAAAAGTGGCATTAAGTGGCAAATAGCATAAAATACAGGCACTAGTAAAAATATATAATCCCTCTAGGCATTATATAAAATATCTTTTTATAAAAAACCGATTAAATTGTAAAAAGAGTCAAAAAATGCCTACTAAATGCATACCCGGATATGTCGGGTGCATGTTTAAACATATTTTTTTGGCTGCTGACATAAAGGTTAAGTGAAAGTATGTAAGTCAAACTATCAAAATTTGTTTTTACAAGCGATAGCGCTTAAGTGTACAATATATTTCTTTAAAACTTAATCCTTTGACGACGAATGGTTTATATAAGTCCCATATTTTGCTATTTTAGGAAATCTTGCAGGACGTTTGATATAAAACTTGTTATAATCGACATTAGAGAATTGCATATATTTTTGGCATACCCATAAATTGTACCCTGATATTCTCATGGCCAACCCAAAGTCAATATTTTTTTTGTTTGTTAGGATTTTTTTTACGTTTTCAGTTCAGTTTTGGGTTTATACTAAATGCACAGTAGGGTATATAACAAATATTTAGGAAATAATTCAGCCATTTCTTACTGGCTGATCGGATTACCATGAAACTTCTCACAGTCATAATCAACGCAATATCAAGCTAAAGTTTCAAAGAAGGGCCGACTAGATCCACTGAAACATTTCTGTAATCCGCTTGTCATTTTTAATAAATACGCTTACTTATGTATTTTATCTCTTAAAGTGGAAAAGTTATCCGCATTTGAAAATCAAAATTTTGCATTTTTGAAAATAGCTGGTCAGATTTTTTACCAATTGAAAAACAAATCAAATCCGATTGTTTTGAAAAGTGTTGGTAATATTAAGAAGTTAATTAATTCACCAAAAAAATGTTCAATGCAATATCTTGTTCACGCTTTCAATAAAATGCCTCTAAACTTGTAAATTATAAAAAAAAAGTGATGGCGGACCCTTTTGGCCTAATAAAGGGTCCGCCATCTAACGTTTTTTTCAACTAGTGCTTATTTCGTGAATGGTAACACTTAGCTGAACGAAAATGGTTGTGTATACGCTTGAACAACGCTTGGAAATATTGCGACATTACTTTGAAAATCATGGTAATGTTGCAGAATGTGTGCCGATACACCCAAAACGAGTCACTGTTTGGTGCGGATTTTGGTCCAGAGGCTTAATTGGGCCATTTTTCTTCGAAAATGAGCAAGGAGTGGCCATTACAGTCAATGGCGATCGTTATCGGGCCATGTTGAACGAATTTTTGTTCACAAAAATTGAAGAGGAGGAAATACAGCTGCACACAATCGATAATGTGCTTAAAAATTGGACCGATCGTGTAGGCTACTGCATGGCCAGCCGAGGCAGCCATTTGAATGAAATTATTTTCCATTATTAACCGGAAGGATTGTACTTTCAAATAAAAAAAGAAATTTGAGAAAATATTCAGTAGTTTTTTTTTTATAGCATTTTCAAAAAAAAAAGTTATTTGGCGGACCCTTTATGTAGCAAGACTCTTTTGCCTCCAGATTAAAAGTTTTTTCAGGAAGACTGCTACATATAGTTGCGTTTTATGAAACTTTTATTCCCCAGTTGGTTATCTAAATAGTATGTACTTAGCTTCAACCGATTTGTATAAAATTTTCGGATATCCGTTAAAATAATTTTTTTTTTTAATTGTTTTCAATGTGTTAAACTTTTGTTTTGAAATAGAATATTTGTTAATGAACGTATTGTAATGAAATTTAATACTAAGCTGTGCCTTGCAGACAAAAATTGATATATGACTAAACGAAATCCCACAATTCCCCAAAAAAATTTACAAATTTTTCTGAAATGAAATTTTTTACATTTATTGCCGCATTTGAAGGTCCTCCTTACCTTGTGCCCGTTTTTCATTTTCCAATTTCGGTGGTTCAATCAGAGAAAAAATTGGTTAAAGTTGAAATTTGAGTAAAAAAAATGGTAGAATTCGGGGGGAGAATAATAACTAACTGGGGAATATAATTTTCATAAAACGCAACTATATGAAGTAGTCTTTCAGAATAATATAATATAAACCCTAGATGTGTTCCTGAGAAAACTTTTAATCTGGAGGCAAAAGAGTCTTGCTAAATTTTTGACCAAAAAATTACTAAAATCAAGTTATTTTATATACACTCACAATATATTTTCCGTTACCGATTGTAGTTTATTTAAAAAGTAATCCGTAAAGTTTGTTTTTAACTGAATAAACTATTAAAATACAAAGAAACATATTTTTCAACTTTTTTGCCTGTTATTTAAAAAACAAACTATGAATTAATACGGATTTTCTGTAGCAGTTAATATTTTCGTTTAAAATCTACATGTTTAAAAAATCTACTTGTTTAAAAAAAAAATCACACAAAAATCACAGTAATCTTTTTTTTTAAAAGTTCTCTCAAACGTTTTTCATATGCATGAACTGGGGATGGTAAATAAATTACTTATTTACATTTTCAGTCCAAAAAGTACCAAAGTGGCCCAGCTGGCGATTAAGTGCTTTGTTTCAGTAAATTTTGTTTTACTTTTTTATTTTACTGAGGGTATTCAGCGTGGTTATTTGCACACGATGCAAATTTGCACTTTCTCATCCTTGAGCAGTATTGACGGTGCATAATGTGCATATTGCAACAGAGATGGAGTTCCCTCACTGTTCCAAATTTATATGTTAAAGCACATCTATTAGATGACATCTAGGAGATGAAGAGACAACATGCTAGAGATAGAGTAAAAACTCTGAGTTTCTTTATTCATGTACAAATAACAAAGTTTAATATATATAAAATAAAACGAAAAGTTAGGATTATAATTTTCGCAGTATAGAACATGTGTTAGCTGATTATTTGAATACAAGAAAATTAATTAGCAATATGTTAAAAGTCTAGTGTTTTTTAGGTAAACAAGATAAAGCGCATCAATGTTTAATGTAAATTTAAAATTAAGCAATAGTCTTGTGCAACTTTTGCTAGTTTGCAACAAATTACCCGTGTGTATGTCATATTGGAAGGTTAGAAAAAATCAAAAAGGTTTTGTGTCTGCACAAGATATGTGTTAAATATTTAATATTGAGTTGGCTACATTGAATGATAATAAAATTGTCAGTAATATGTGCAATAGTATTGCAAGAGTACCTTAACAATTAAATTAAATCAAAAGGTACCAAAATGTTTACAAAAGTGCTTTTTACTTTAGTACTAAACCAAATATTTTATTTACCATCACTATAGTTTCTCTTTAGATTTTAATTGTCTTTTATTTTACAAACACATAGTTTTTTAAGTTATTTGCATATTATAGTAAAAGATGAACTCAAAGGTCATCCTTTTTCGTTATGCTGCCATATAAATGTTAGGCGCCATTCGCTCAATTAATTATTATTCAATTAATCTTATTATTTAGTTTTAAAAATTAATCCTAACATATATTATTATGTATATAATACATTATGTAAATAATACATTTTTATTTATTTTAAATTAAATTTGGTGATAGCTAAAATAAACGACAATCGTTTATTTTTACGTTTTTGGGGGTAAAATTTTGATGGTTAAAATAAAGGAAAATCGTTTATTTTTAAGTTTTGGGAGTTAAATTTTTAATTGTCAAAATAATGGAAAATCTTTTATTTTTATGGATTTTCGGTAATTTTTTGATAGTCAAAAAAAACGAACGTCGTTTATTTTAACGGATTAAGCAATTATTTTTTAATAGTTAAAATAAACGAAAGTACTTTGTTTTTATCGATATTTTTAGTTAATTTTTTAACAATTAAAAATAATTGGAAATTACTATTGTTTTAAACGAAAAATCAGTAGTCCTGTTTTTAACAACTTTTTCTATAGTTTTAATGTACAAATTCGTTTGTTTCTAACTATAAAATATTGTGAGTGTAGGGTCCGCCAAATAAGTTTTTTTTTTGAAAATGCTATAAAATAAACTACTGAATATTTTCTCAAATTTCTTTTTTATTTGAAAGTACAATCCTTCCGGTTAATAATGGAAAATAATTTCATTCAAATGGCTGCCTCGGCTGGCCATGCAGTATGAGCTTCATCTGAAAAAGATGATTTTTTTTGACAAAATCTGCATCGAAGAAAAAAACGTTACATGGCGGACCCTTTAATTTTCAACTTTAAAGGCATTGAAGATTTTTTCGTTAATTAATATCACCAACACTTTTCAAAACAATCGTACTTAATTTGTTTTATACATTGGCAAAACTCGGACTTTGCAAGTTACTGCAAAAATGCAAAATTTCGGGTTCCAAATGCGGATAACTTTTGCTCTTAAACAGATAATCCCCATGCGTAATTACAAGCAAATTACTAAAATGTTTCTGTTTTTGAAAATCGGTTGAAAAATATAACATTGGAAAGCTGTCAAAATTTTTGAATAGCCGTGGTGTCCTACTCTAATTGATCAGTGCCTGATGGATATAGTGGGTTCTTCTTCGAAACTTAAGCTTGATATTAAGTTGATTATGGCAGTGTGGCAATCCGAACAGCCATTAAGAAATGGCTGAATTATTTCCAAAATATTTGTAATACACCCCACTGTGCAATTGTTATTAGCTGAGTTCATGTAATGTCGTAGTGTCATAGATATTTTACCAACCCTGGACATTTTTTTATATATGTTTTTTTTTTATTTTTATTCGTATGTTTTAAACATCAAACAAATGAAAATAAATAATTGTTTTGATTGTTTATCATTTAATATTCAATTTAAGGTTTAAAGGAATATTTTTCTATATAAATATAATGCAATTTAAGAAGAAACGAGTGAATTATATTTAAAATGCGACCAAAATTGAAGGACTTATTGTAAAAACTTGATAAGCCACATACTAGTTTTTAGTGGTCTTTGCCTTCAAAGTTGTGATTTTATGCATAAAGTTTGACTTTTGTAGGTTTTTTTTTTCTCTTTTGCAGGACTTTTATTCTCTAAGTGTACAATCAAAGTTTTTATCAAATACTCATCAATAAGTTTGTTCGCTTACGCAAAAATTTGTACAAATTTGTAAAAGTTTTTACTGGAAGGTGTTCGTTTACACAAATACTCAGTAAAAATAGTAAGAAGAGAGAGTAAAGTGACAGGTTGTTGACAAAAAAACTTACAAGTTTTTACTGGAGAAATTTTTGCCAGTAAGAATTTGTAAGAAGAAAAAAACATATGATTGAAAAACTATGCTTGTATTTTTAGTAAACAAAAAAAATATTAAATAAACTTTTAATTGTTTGTGGATTTAAAGTGCAAAATATTAAAGAATTAACTATGGAAGAAATTAAAAAACATTCCAAATCATTTCTGGTCGACTATTTCAATTAACTTTTATCTTTTCCATAGTGACCAGTTGATTTATTTTTAATATTTGGTATTTAAAATCAGCTGTTTTTTATATTTTACCAATTCTTACAAATTTTCCGTTCGTTTACTTTTTTGCAAATTTGTCTTACTCTCTGTAATTTTGTTACTGAGTAATTTTTACTGGACTTTACTGGGAAAGTAATCGAACACACTTAATAAGTGACAAGAAAGCAGATACAACGAGAAATAATATTAATGTGGCTTATCAAGTTTTTACAATAAGCCCTTCAATTGTAAAGTTGCGTATCTGCAATTACGCTCTGTGCATTTACACAATATACGAACGTTTTATGAATCCCTCCATTATTATTTTTGGATTAAGCATAATTTAAATTTACATTAAATCTTAATCCATTCAGGATCGATGTTTCATTAATGTTTTAGCTTTAGTACTATAATTCTCCGATTGGGAGAGCAGTAACGCACCAAAATGAGCACAAAATATATTTGTAGTCATAGTCCTAAGTCTCCACGAAGTATCATCAAAAAATCTTGAGCGGTTTAAATTCGGTCGTCAAATTGTTAAAAAATGCGAAAATGACACAGAATTGTTTAAATATTTTTGCTTTCTAAAGAGGCTTAACCCCTTAAATATTTCAAAATGCCAAGCAGTTAGTTTCAAAAGTGGAACACAGACGAACGGTCATAAATATAAAAATTAAAACTGCCTACAACTAACTAAGTGTATTTTAAACGTGATATAAAATGGTTATCAATTTTGGTGCCGGCCCAGCAAAATTACCCGAAGAGGTATGTAGAAAATAATAGAAGTAGTATAGAAATTATGAAAATGTTTATTAAAATGTATTGCGATTCACATTATATGCAGGTTTTAAAAGAAGTTCAGCAGAATTTATTAAATTGCAATGGAAGTGGAATTTCAGTGATGGAAATGTCTCATCGTTCGTCGACATATGGCAAAATTCAGCAAGATGCCATCGGTACTCTGAGAGAACTTTTAAATATACCCGAAAATTATAAGATTTTGTTTATGCAAGGTGGTGGTACTGGTCAATTTGCAGCAGTATGCATGAATCTGATAGGGCGTACGGGTACAGCGGATTATGCTGTAACTGGTTCTTGGTCATCTAAGGCTGCCGAAGAGGCCACTCAATATGGCAAAGTTAATTTGATTTTACCGCAATTCACAAAATACACGACGGTGCCACGTTTGGAAACATGGAGCTTAGACCCGAGTGCTTCATACGTTTATTATTGCAATAATGAGACTGCCGATGGTGTCGAATTTGATTTTGTGCCAGTTCTACCCAATGAAGTGCCCTTAGTTTGTGATATGTCGTCAAATTTTCTAACTCGAAAATTTGATGTCAAACAATTTGGTGTCATTTTTGCCGCAGCACATAAAAATATTGGAACCGCCGGAACCACTGTCATTATAATAAGAGACGATTTGATAGGTCATCAAATTAAAGTAACACCATCGATTTTAAATTTTTCTCTTATGGATAAAAATGATTCACTACTAAATACTCCACCTACTTTTGGGTATGTATGTGATATTTACCAACAAAATTAGTAGATTCAGCAAACGTTTTTTTACCACTTAGTTGAGTAAAAATTAAAAAATCCGAAGTAGAAAAAAATTGAAGTAGATCTATAGTTTCCTACCAGCGATACCGGTTGTGGTGAATTTTAACCAAAAAAAATTTAGATTTTTTTATCGAAGTAGGGCTCAAAAGTTTCATAATTGTTGGCTTATTACTGGAAAAAGATTTTTAAATTTTCCATAGAGTAATTTTGGTATACCACAGGATTTCTTAATGCAGACCAAGTACAATATCTATACTTTATTTTTTTTTTAATTTTTACATAAAACATTTGTACTTTCTCAAAATTAAAAAATCGTCTGGTTGACCAAAATTACACTGCAGAAAATTTAAAAATATTTTTCCGGTAATAAGCCAAAAAAATTCGAACCTTTTTTTGGTCAAAAAGCCGCACAACCAGTAACTGCAATCCCTGGTAGGGAACTGAAGATCCACTTCAAAAATGTTTTACCTATTTTTTCCATATTTAGCTATTTAATATGCATCGACTGACTAGTATTCCTAAAGTTTTTTTTACTCGGGGTACCCTAATATATAACCTTTTTTGCAATAAGAAAAAGGAAACATAAAAAATTACCCAAGATGTGTGTCCTTGTCTTTCGCTATAGTCTGTTTATCTAAACGTATATTTATAGTAATTAAATGTGCTAGAGTCCCAAAACTTATTTAACAAATTGTGAAAAGCAATCTGATGTAGGCGTGTCCCTATCCGGATTTCATTCCTGCCCAAGGAAATCTTCAGGGGACTTTGTTATTAGAATTTCTAGAGATATTTGTTATGTTAAATCACAAACTCAATGAGAATTTCTTGTCCTCGTCTAGGAGCGAGATTCAAAATTTAAAATATCAAAGAAAAAACAAAAAACAAAAACAAAAACAAAAAATTGTCACAATTGGCTTTGTCACACTACATTAATAATCACTTTAAAGATTTAGTTTACAAATACACATTTAATGTTTATTAAATTTAAATGTTTTATTATATTATATCTTTAATTTAATTAATAGACAATTATTTTGACAAACCGTTAAAGTGTTTTTAATCCACATATGTATTCACATTGTTCAAGTCCTTTTGTATGAAAAACAGATACAAAAAGTATCTATGGTGGATTTTTTATATGTCTTACAAGAGTTGTACTTTTCAGTATCATTTTACTCGTCTCTACTACATCTTGACATTCCGCGACATCTACTTGATTCTGCGTATATCTGTCAATCAGGTTATCGTCCACACTATTAATGTGCTTATCAGCACACTTTTTTTTAGCAAAATAAATTAGCAAAACATTTGTAAAATATTAGTAAAACATTAGTGCTAAATAAGCATAACTGAAATTTTAGCAAAAAACACAATTTCAGCAAACAATTTAATGAGAATTAGTATACTTGATTTACAAGACGTTTTACTAACTTTTCTACTGACTTATTTTTTTGAGTGTAGTTTAAACTATCGAAACGTAACATTTTTCCTACATATTTGAAAATTGTTTGCTGGGCGATTACTACAAATTAAAAATGAATTTCAAAGTTGCTCAAAACTGTTTTGTATTTTAAGTTTTTAATATTTTGAATACTACAATGGAAGGGTTAATTCCAGTTTGTATTTCACTTGATACCAAAATTGTATGTATATTGTGTCTTTAAAAAAAGCGTGAAAATTAGGTTAGTTTGAATCCAAATTACAACCCTTAGACGTAAATTGTTAACGGCCAATTCACGTTTAAGAGCTAAAGAAGGTACCAATTCTTATTAATTTTGCTAACTCTATCCCTTATTCAAATTTTATGGCAATCGGAGCACATCAATTCGCGGTGATTCCTTGTTAGTTTTAAATAAATAATAGTTCTCACCTTTGCTTTTTTTTACTGTATTTAGATAGTCCAACTGTATTTAGATAGTCTAACCGAAAACCGGTTTTTTTATGTTCAAATCCGAACCGGGTTCGAATGTTTAGTATTTTCGAATATTCGAGAAACCATTTTCTTTGCGTCGGTTACCCGGTTATTTTTTTAACAAGATCTTTTACTTTAAAAACCAGCAAAACCTCTAAAAATGCGTTATTTTTATACGATATAAAAATTTAATAGTTTTTTAAACTTTTTCGCCATACAAAATTTCCCTCAATTCATTAATTTTACACAAATTTTGCGTTTACTCAAAATAGAAAGTTTGTACAGACAATTGAAAACCTCTTAATTTAACAAAATCATTTGTAGTAAAAATGAATTTAAATTAAGAGGCGGTCATTTTTAGAAAAAAGGCGTCGCTGTTAGTGTCGTTTGCAAAATTTGGCAAATAATTTGATTTCGTATTTCTACAAAAGTAAATTTGAACTTGTATTTTTTTATGCTGCAACTTGAGAAGAAGCTTTACATTTCTAAAGCAAATTCATTGACTTTTACAACTTTTTCAGTACTTGCATTAAAAGTAAAAAGCCAGTAAATTTTTTTTACTAAAACTACTAAAAACTAGTTCAATATGACATTTTAAGAAAACCTGCTAAATTTAGAAAAAATTTGTTTTGCTAAATATTAATAAGATGAATTTTAGTTAAATGAAAGTTGCAAATTAGTGTACTAAAATCAAATTTTTTTTTTCGACAAAACGAATAGAATAAAATTATTGAAAATGTTTGCTAAAACTACTAAAAATTAGTTCAAAACGACATTGCCGTAATTGGCAGCTTTTTTATGCTAAGTTTGATTTAATTAAGAATAGCAACAACAAATCTGTTAAATATACAAGAATTTTGTTGTGTTTGAGCTTAATATCAGTTAATTAAATGTAATTAGCAGACAAAAAATCACCAAAAAAAATTTATATTTTCAAAGTGTTCTCTTCGATTTTTTCTTATGCGAATAAAAATCAGCCCTTCTGAAATCAGTCGTAATAAATTTTATAGAAAATATTACTGTTGATTCAACTAAATTTAAGGTAAATATAACAAAATTTGTTTTTGTTAGTACGGTTTTTGTTTGTTTTTTTTAGGTCTACAAATATTTAGCAAAAATTTTTACTGATGTCAGCAGATTAAATTGCTATTTTCAATTAACTAAAATTCAACTCCAACACAATTAAAATTTTGTATATTTAAATGCTTTATTTTTACTGTTTTTATGATATTACTAACACAGTAAGTATGTGAAAATGACACACGAAAACCCCGGGACACGTGAACTTAATTTTGGGCCGTAGAATCCAGTGGTATACAATCTTTTAAAAGGTTATGTTAAAATAAAAAGATATTTCAATTTAAAGTTTGCATTTCCATTGCGATTTTTTGAGTGTATTTTAAGTCAAAGACATCAAAATGTCTTTTAAAATTACTTTATTTATTGTTTATTGTTTAATTAGCAAAAAAAAAAATTTACTAATTTTACAAGTTTGATATAATTTTTATTAAAAATAATAATTATGTTTTTTCGACCTTTAATTGTGCAATGAAAATGAAAATTATTCAAGTTCGAGGCCATACTCTATATTTATTTATTAGGATATTGTCCTAACAAATAATCTATAGAGTTTTTGTTTTCAAATTTATTCTTTGACCCTTTCAGGAATGTGTTGATAGATCTATTTCGGGAATTTTCTAGTTTCCCATCATTAGAACACGTTTTGAAAGCGGTAACAATCCCATGCTAAACATCAAACATTCATATAAACTAGTTTACTCACTTCATGAGAACTAATGTATGAGCTTGAAGTTAAAGATTATAACCATTGATCAAAAAATAAATTGAAAACTTGTTTGTTATGTGTAAGGTCCACCTCTGGTGGATATTCAATACACGTTTTTTGTTTTTCTCTCCTTTTTTTTGTTTAGTTTAAAAACAACACAGGGGAATGCAAACTAGACGGTACTTTGTCTTTTATACAAGTGTGATATAATTTTTATTAAAATTAACTTGTTTGTTATGTGTAAAGTCCACCTCTAATTTTATCAGTTTTGGCCCGGGACCTCTGCCAATTTGGGAATATATGTATTTATAAAATTGCCCCAGAGTGATTTTGTTCCACTACATCTTTCAATATAAAACAAGTAATAAATAAAATTACTTATTGTTTACTAAATGATGCTGTGGTGGACCAAAATTAATCTATGGAAATTTTATACTAAATGATAATATGCACCCACAGAAGTACAGCAGTAGTCTTTGCTGCTGTAGAGCGTAGCGTAGAGGAACCCCTTAATCAGTTTATCAGCCATCGTGCACCGCTATAGAGCCATGATTACTGACTTTTTCGTTTATCAATTGAACAACCATGATGTGCAGGAGCTGTGGTTTCAATAAGACGGCGCAAAATGTAACACAGCTCTTGCCACAATTGATTTATTGAAGGAAACATTTGGTAACTTCATAGTTTCACGTTTTGGACGCGTGAATTAGCCTCCAAGATCGTGCGGTTTAACGCCGCTGGACTATTTTCTGTTGGGATATGTGAAGTCGCTAGTCTACGCCAATAAGTCCGAAACGATTGACCACTGGAGGACAACCGCCGCATTATTGCCAATATACTGCCACATATGATGGAAAAAGTCATCGAAATTTGGACCTGCAGATTAGACTATGTCTGAGCCAGCCGTGAAGTCATATGCCTGAAGTCATATTTAGATTATAATGCCAGAAGATTATCTGTCGAATAAAGTAAATTTCATGTCAATTTAAAAAATTCAATGCCACTGTCCTAGGTTGCAGGGTCTCAGACAGAAATGGCTAGGAGATAGATTTCACGACGAACTTGGGTGTGTCGCTGAATGCAATCCAGTAGATTTGCTGAGATTTGTCAGGGAGATAGGACGGCTGTTTCTAGCAAGGGGACGATAGGAGCTGGTTTCTGGGGAGTATATAGTCTTTCTATCTTTCTATCTTTCTTTATATCTATCTTTCAATCTATCTTTCTGTCTATTTCTATTCTTTCTTACTGTTTTTTTCTGAAGGGATTCACAATGGACCGTATTGGTCTCCGAGTGGAGTTGTGCCCTTGGGCACATAACCCTTCCTAACCTAACCTTCTGGTATTGGCTTATTATTTATACCCTTGTATGCATATATGTAACCCATTATAATTCACATCTACGTAAGGCTGCCAGTAATGTATAACTCATTATTTTTGGGACATTTCATATAAAAAAAGTTAGAATTATAAGATAAAGGGTAATTCGTCCAAACCTTCGAGTTTAGATTACCAGACTCATTATTTAAAAAGTAAAGATTTTAATAAAATTGTTTGATAACTCTTTAGCTGTTATTTGGTGTCTTGAACTGCCATCGAATTGTTCATTCGGAAAACAATTCCTTGTCGGTGTAATATGAATAAATTTGTTTATTTGCTGCTAAACGTGATGACAATTTTTTGTTTTCATTCATTATTTTTTTCTGAAGGAATGAGTACCAAATGAATTCATTGTAATTTCATGTTCTTCACAATCTTTTTTTTAAATACTTGAATACCAAAAAAATCAAATACTGGAGGTAATATGATTTTTTTAAATCTTACCCGAATGGATATGCCCTTGTTGAAATAATAGGGGTTGTAATTGAAAAGTAAACACTTACATACCATGATTTTTTAATGCCAAACTTGTTACCAGGTAAAATAATGTTTTTATGGGTTTGTCAACTTTTGATACACCTTAAGAAAAGATCCAAGACAAATTTAAAAACGAACCAGCCTAATTCTCATCTTAAATAATATCACGGATATAAAACTTTTGTTTCAAAAAACCTTTTTTTTTATTTATGGGGCTAAAGCTCTGTTGTAATTTTAATTACAGATCAGTAAAAAAAATGAATGTTCGAGTCAGTTATTTCAAATTATTTTTTGTACCCGTTTGTTTTTTTTTCTGCAAAATGTAGACACTCACACTACCTACACACATCTTCTTTGAACGGCTGTATTATTTGTGAAAACTTTTTCAATTTCTCATAATTTGAATTGAAATAATTTTGTACATAAACAAACCTATTTAATAAACAGACAGACTGGAATTTTTTGAATATTTTTTTGAAGCAGGCAACAAATAACAATTTAAATTTATAATAACAGTAACGGAAACATATAAACCACCATATTCCGTTGTTATGACTAAATTTGTATGAAATTTTAAATAAACGAAATTAAAAAATCGGTAAATGGTAGTAAATTATTTTGAACAAATGTATAAAAAAGTTTAAATAAATATTTATTTAAAAAATAAATCATGTTCCTTTATTTTTAACTCAACTGATTTTTTTTTTATTTTTTTATTATTAAACTGCAAACAGTAAACTACATTATATTCTGAGTGTACCTAATTGTAAACATACGAAAAGTTTGGATAACGCATTCCGATTTAGAATCATTTTCACAATTTCCCTTTAGCTACTAGGGGCTAGTAACTTTTTTATAAATAACCAGAGTTTAACTTTAACCACAGATATTATTACTATTTAACCACAGAATTCATTACTATGGTTAAGCCTTAAACTTTGGTTAACTTAAGATTAGTTAAACTGGGACTTTATATTATTTTACTTTATTTATTTGTTCAGTCTACTGATTTATATCTTACAGACTATTGTACAAAAAAAATTATTAATTAAATAACATAATAATAAAGTATTTTAATTAAAAATCGTAAATAAATTTAATTTAAATTTATCCCTGCCTAATTTAAAATCCAATAATGATGAAAAACTATTACAAATTTTAGACATCTAGTAATTGGCTCATTATTACCATAATTAATTCTATGAAAACCGTCGTAAAAAAGACGTCTATGACGTACTAAATCTCAAGGAGAACATATATTTTCACCAGATCCTATAGATCTGTACATTTAATCTGATTAGAAAGTTACAGAAAATGATGATCTACGATCACTTAAAGATTGCAGACCGAATTATTTACGTCTAATGATATATAATGGCATATATAAATTAAATTATAGCTGGACATTCAGTAATCAGGCCTTAAATGTCGTCTTATTAAGTCAATACATTCTGAAATATAATAAGAAATTGGGGATGCTTATCAACGACAGTAGGGTTTCGAACTCTATTGACTCGTTGGAGCATCGTCGGTATGTGGGTTGTGTGACTTCCCTGCAGGAAGCTTGGGGTCAAGTGTCTCCAAGTCTCCACTTTTGTCTACTATTTTGTTGACATTGTCAACTAAGCGTATACACTTTTTACTTTGCTTTTGATGGGTAGAGACATTTTGTGACAGATGAATTTTGTAGTTCTGCTTCTTCATCTTCTTTTTGATTCTTTTTAAAGTTTTGTTTGATATACACGTGTTTGGATGAAAAACTTAAGTGTTAAAATAATGCAAATAATGAATAATGAAATAATGATGAAGTTTACACAAAATATTTTTTTTTAATAATTTACCACAAAAAAGTGCCAAGAAATGCACCAAAAATTGTGGTGCCATTGAGTGGCTCTTACAATTTTCTTTTCAAAGATACAAATTTTCTGTATAGTTTCTTTATAAGAAACATAATTAAAATCATTAACATATAAAAATTTCATCGAAATCAGATGCTCTTAGAGTGCGTTCCATGAAAGTCGTTTTGATTAGACAATAAGGAATATGTACCTAGCCACATACTAGGCTTTAAATTAAAAAAGTATACAAAAAGACTCATACACTATGTACCTTTTAACTTTTAAACTTAAAAAAACTTGAATATAGTTTTTTTGTAATAAAACTTCATAATTTAACTTAAACAAAATATATGTATTTATTTAAACTAAGTTTATGTATACATATGGTCCCATAAAATCTATTAACTCACTAGTAAATTTTTAGTTCCAATGTCTACATATGGTCCCATTAGAACTAATTAGTCACTAGAGAATCTATGGTTCTTATGTCTACATGTGGTCCCATAAGAACTAACGAGTCACTAGTGAATCTTTGGTCCAATGTCTGCATATGGTCCCATAAGAACTACCTAGTCACTAGTGAATCTATGTTTCTAATGTCTACATATGGTGCCATAAGAACTACCTAGTCGCTAGTGAATCTTTGGTTCCAATGTCTACATATGGTCCCATAAGAGCTACCTATTCACTACCTAGTCAATAGTTCTAATGTCACTAGTGATTTTCAATGACACGTACATGTTAAATGTCTATAGCAAATTACATTGCCTGGGGAATATTTGGTTAGTAGTACTAGTGACACAGTCAATAGTGAATCAATACTTTTTCACTATTGACATTTCCTGCAGGGTATTACCATGGGAAGTGTTCTGCTGAGATAAGCCGACTCATCCCGAGGGACCGGGTCTCTGTTCGTACTACCCGCTTGTCAAGTAGATCTCATCCGTTTGTTGTCTATAGCCCGGCAAATCGCACAACGCATTACAGAGAAAATTCGTTTTTCAGTCGCACTAGCCGTATATGGAATTGTCTCCCTGCGGTAGTCTTCCCTGCAAATTACAATTTAGAAAAATTCAAGTCAAATGTCCACAAACACTACTCCCTTTTTCCTCCTCCCCATAACCTATTTTCCTGATATCAACACAATGCAATGCATTAGTAGGTGCATCCCCTGAGTGTTGGTTCAACGTAAAAAAAAAAAATAAAAAATTTAATTTAATCTCTATTTTTTCGTTTTTCTATTTCATTCCAGAATCTATGTTATGGGTTTAATATTTCAATGGATTAAACGTAATGGTGGCATAGATTGCATGACTAAAAATTCCCGAATTAAATCGAAACTGATTTACGATATAATTAATAAATCGAATGGTTTTTACTATTGTCCTGCAGATGAAAATGTACGTTCACGCACGAATGTACCATTTAGAATTGGCAGTCCTCAGGGTGATGATAAACTCGAAAAAGCTTTCTTGAAAAAAGCTGAAAGTGAAGGCATGATGCAACTGAAAGGTCATCGTTGGGTTGGTGGTATTAGAGCATCACTTTATAATTCAGTGACCATAGAGGAAACTCAGAAATTAGCAAACCTTATGTTGGAATTTTATGAAAATAATCAAAAATAGAATTTAAATTATTAAAATCAACAAATTTTATTAATAATTTGAATGGTTTTTTATTTTCTATCAATTGGCGTTGTTTAGAGATCTTGTCCCATCCATTTTCTACACTTGGAATATTATGCAGGTAAAGACCATTACAAATCTAAATAGTCAAACACAAATGAAATTTATCTATTCAATTTTTTAATATTAAGGAATTTCTTGAGTTAATAAAATTCATGAATGTCTCGAAAAATGCATTTAAACTAAATCAATGAAGAACCCTTCATATGATTTTTTTTAATAATTTCATAGAAGTCCAAAAATTAATGAAAGGCTACATTGAAATAATAAAGCACTTTAGAAAAATATGTCGAACACTGAGAATTACAACTAAAGTTTGAAATGTATGAAAATTAATGAAATTATGAAATTTTATAAAAAAATAAGTCTTTGAAAAAATTTCATAGCTCTAAAGAAAATTTTCGTTAAATTTATGAAGAGATATTTTATGAAATCAAATGAATTTGTTTTATGAAACTATGAAATTTCTTGAAAAAAAAGTTAATGAAAAATTTCTTATTATTTATAAAATTTCTTGGATAAAATGAAAAACTTCATTGAATCTACGAAAAAAAATTCTATGAAATTGTTTTATTAATATCATGAAGGATAAATCTATCAGTGTACAAATGTAGTCAAAACTTATCTTTCTTCTACACCCAGAAAACAGACTCGGTATTAGCAACCGTATTTGTAGCCAATCAAATGGTTCCGATGTAGGTAAGATCGAATTTTTTGGTAGGTATTACCGAATTTCTGTTGTGACAATCAAAATTCTATTGTCGTGACAGAATATTTGTTGTTTAAATGGAATGACTGTCATTACAACCAAAAAATGTGGTTGCAACAACCGAAGCATTCGATTGGCAACAAATACTGTTGCTACTACCGAGTCTGTTTTCTGGGTGTACGATTGACCGTTTTTTTACTTAGAAATAAAAATGATGTATTACTTACTAAAAAAACTGTAAATATTTATAGTAAAATTTCCCAGATTGTAATTGAATATCACTTTTTTTAGCACAAATGAAATATTCATCTCTACGTTGCTGAAAAACGCAACAACATGTCTATGAAGTTTCAAAGTAAATAATAACAACCAACCTTACAAAGAAGCACCGCTGATGGTTTCCCGACGATTTTACGCAGAGAAAAGAGCATTATATTATAATAGCTTAAGAGCATCATGTTTTGATAGCAATGCGTGACAATCATATGATTATACTATCATTCTAAATGTCGATAAAATCGTCATCGGTAATCATAATATGATAATTAGGATCATAATATAATAATTTCGTGTCCGTAATCATGTTTTATATTTTTGTTTTTTGCGTGTGCGATGAAATTAGGATATGTTATGGAGAATCAAAAATTATGGCAACTTTATGGCCAACCCCTGGGCCATAGGGTATTAAACTTCATATTTTTAAAAGTACATTACTGTTATGTAAAATTAATTTCGTATATCTCAGTTTTGAGACATACTTCCGTACAAAATTTGTCAAAATAGTGTGATTTTACAGATTTTTTTGTTTGTTTTTTATATATAACTACAGCTATTGAAATAAAAATAGGGAAGATTTTTTGTAACATATTTAAAGATTAAAAGACGACAAATTTAGGGGTGTAAGTTTGTGATATTATTTTCAGAATATACACTGATAGAATTTTCTGCGAAGTATTTATGAATTCCTTCATTAATACAATGAATTGTTTCGTGGGGAGAGTTCTGACAAAATTTATGTTTAAAGTAAATTAAAAAAAAAAATGTCACAATAGTTTTTATATTTTTTTTACAGTGGAGCACGGACACCGGTTATAACGAACTTTTTTTATACTTTTTTTATATATAACGAACGATTTGTTTTTAAAAGGTTATAATGAACATCGTTTATAGCGAACTTTTTATATAACGAACTAATTTGTGGCACTCTTTTACGAATTTTCAAAAAAAAAAATCGAGATTTTCACTGAAAAGATTTAAAATCTGTATGAAACGTAATTTAAAGAAGAATTGTTTCAAATTACAAAGACTTTTATTCGCATTAAACAAAAAAACTACAATTTTCCCATTTTTAAATGATTTGTTTGTCTACTAATATTTAGTAAATGTTTTTGCTAATTTTAGCAGATTATGTTATTACTTTGAATTAACTTTTTATATTACTAATATTAAGTAAAAAAATCTGCTAATTTTAGCATTTTTTGGCAAGCTCATTTTTAATTAATTTTTTGTAGCTTTTATGCTATTTTTAGGTTTATTTCTATGAGTGTATATAGTTTGCTTATTAAAAACTCTAAGAATTTACCAATGTTACTTTTTTTCAATATGCGAGTTTTAAAGATCGGCTTGTGGAAATGTTTTCAAAAGCATTGCTTCAAAGTAGAACATGTACTCTTAGAACAAATTCTGGAACTAGATCTTTCATTTACACTGATCTTATATTTAATTAAAACGCACTCAAACAAGTAGAACATTATAATTTACTGACAGTAGAATTTACTGAAAATTACAGTTAAAACGACAACAGTAAATATATACCTTTAAACTTTAATTGTAGAAAAACAACAACAAAAATGAAAAAATAAATAAAATAAAGCTAACAAAAATTACCGATATATTTTAATACAAAAATATTGAAGCAACTGACAAAATTGGTAAAACCTACTGTTTTTTAACAGTAATTTTCGGTATATTAAAATTATTTTTCAATACAAAAATCAATGCCTTTAAGACATAAGCTCACGATTGTGAGCTCTGATATTTTCTCCTAAAACTGCCAATATTTCCAATAGTAATAGATTTATGGAGAACAAAAAAGCCCTATTTAATTTCTAAATAATTAAAGGGAAAGTGTAATACTTTTTAGATTTTTTAACGCTAAACTTGAAAAATCAAGAAGTTTTCGCATGCAGACGGGGACTCCAAGGGTTATGCATTGGAGATACAATTCGATTTTCTGAGTTTTATTTCCAACCTATATACATATTTATCAATAGTAAGAAAATTAAACTAAACAAGAATTTTTAGAAACTCAACCAATTTTTTTATTTTTTAAACAACTAACGAACATTAATTGCTTACTGCAAAAATGCTGTGTTAATAGTTGTTTATAATAATTTTGAAAATAAATAGGTTAGGTTAGGTCGAAAAGAGGATTCGGAGAAGGGAAATGCTTCCCTAATCCGACTCAAGTCCCTGAGGACTTACATCTAACACAGAGGGTCGGCTTGTTGTGCGCCCTAAAAATTGGTCCCATGTCATATTCCTAACACAGGAACTTCGTCGCACTGACGAAATTCCCCAACCTCTTCCATCGTATGCCCCTAAGATCCTCCAATGTGGATATTGGGTCACTGGATAGCATTTCGACCCGGATCCCGGTAAATGCCGGGCATTCACAGAGATATTGTTTCAAGGTCTCCTCGTCCTACCCACAGGGCCTACACTGTCCCGAGTCCGCCCTACCAATACGGTGGAGATGGGCCCACAGTGTTGAGTGTCCCGTGAGGATTTCCATCAAAAGACTCAGTTCCTTCCTACTGAGATTCAGAATTTCCCTCGTCCTGTCCTTGTCCAGGTTTCCCAAGAGAATCCCCGTGGTCCTGCCAACACCCGCATTCTTCCAGATGGTCCTATGCATGGTGTCAGCCAAATCCACCAGCTCCGCCTTGAGAGCTCGAAAAGGTCTCAATGCGTCCCAGTGTAGAGAAATCGTTAATTTCCCCTTTACACCTAAGTATCGTCATTGATCCCACTTAGTTCGTTGATAGCGCCCGGATAGCCGCTTGGCTATCCGTGAAAATCACAATAAATGAGAATAAATACTTCAAACAACTATTACGAACAACACAGTACTAGCTTTTTAAATAACTATCATAATAGTTGTTTTGTATTAATTCTTATAAAAACGACTGTAATTTCAGCTACAAACAACAACTAATGATTACTACATAAACGGCGGTCATGTAGTAACTGTCAAAATTATATGAGTGTGGCATTTTGTTCCATGATGTGGTTAGAACCGATTGTTATTCTTCTAACATGTAAATTGACGGTCGTGTGCAGAAGCGGATCTAGGAAAAGATTTTGGGGAGGGAAATTAGAGTAGTTTTTTAGTAAATTTGCTAATTGCTTTTATACTTTTGTATTGAAAAATTTAATTTTCGGGAGGTAATGTCCCATTTTCCCTCCCCCTGGATACACGCCTGATAGTATGTTACATCGATTTTAAAAATGGTCTATTTTATTTCCTGAACCCGATATAGCACTTACTTGAATTGCTTAAAAGTTATCTTAAGAATCCTTTTCACTCGCTTGTAAAAGCATTTGATGATATTTTAGATATTGAATTTTAATCGAAGAATCGAATAACCGATTAACTGAATTGGAAACACTAGGTTAGATAAATTAATTCTGTCTTAAGTTTCTTATGTCTTCATTACTAGAACGGATACGTTTCATAAACGGACTGTAACTCCATGCAATGTGTAACCATGGTACCTATATACAATATGTCGTCTCTGTTTTACATACACTTGAGTTGTAATACAGTATCTTAATTTTTAAGTGCAATAACAGTCATTTGTAGAAAAAATTTCAGTTTTGACTACAATTGTAGTCCATTAAAAAAAAACAAACCACATCAAATTACTGTATTATGATTTTACATTAATTTTATATTGTAGTTTTTTTTATTTAAAAAATAAAACAAATAAATGTTTTCCTATTTTTTCTGTATATGTGGTTCATTTTTACTACAATTGTGGTTCATTTTATGAACAGTAAAAAACAAATGACAATGTTAGTTGAATTTACTGAAATGGAAGTCGTCCTTCCTTTAAATGAAATTTCATTTGTTTTTAACTTCATTTGCAGTCGTCTTTACCTACATAGTATTCAAAGTGTACATTTCTTTTACAAATGACTATTTTTCATTTAAAAATAAAGTATTACAACCCAAACAACTACAAATATTTACAGCAGAAGTTCCCTGAGTGTACCTATACAAATAAATGTACACACAGAGAAATAAAGTGCCAACCGAATTGAATAGTGTATTTTAATGGTAACAACCTATAAAATAAGTTAGTACAACGATATATACATTAGATTTCTGAATATTTTGGGAGTTGCAACTACAATTCTGTTGAACTGAACTTTGTTGTGAAAGCTAATGTTAAGTTGTGCCAACCGACTGAAATTCGTAATAACCGAATTTGAGTCGTAGTAACCGAATTTCAGTTGGCAAATAGCTAAATTTTTCTCTGTGTGTGAAAAAGAATTACATCAATTATTTTCTTAATTTAGCGATGCCAGGGATTTGAATTCTGCGGATTTCCGCAGAAAAATCTATATTTTTAAAATTTTCCTCATTTTAAATAAAATTATTTCAAAATATTATCAAAAAAACCATAAGAATTTCATTCTAAAGGGTTCGCCATCTAACGTTTTTTTTTCAACTAGTGCTTATTTTGTGAATGGTAACACTTAGCTCATGTCTGATTTGACAGGTAATTAGTTTTATCCTTCCGCTGAACGAATATGGTCCGTATGTTCGTTATCTTGTGAAAAAAGTGAAAGAAACTGGCATCCTCATCGATAAACCAAAGCGTGAAAAGCCAAAAACAGTGCGTACACCCGAGAATATTGCTGCTGTGGCAGAAAGTGTGCGTGAAGCGCCATTAATATCAATTCACCGTCATTCTCAACAATTGAACATTTCGGAGACATCATTGAGACGAATTTTGCATAAAGACCTTGGTATGACGCCATACAAAGTCCAATTGGTTCAGGAGTTCAAAAAAAAAAAGTTATTTGGCGGACCCTTTATAAACTGAATCAAAATCGGACAGTCCGGGGTTCAAATGAAAAATTTTCTAGTTTTTAGTGGATTTTGTTAAATCTTGAGAAAAATATTTAATGGAGCCGAAGTTTAATATCTGAAGTGAAAAAATCTTTATTGACAATTTAATACATTTCGGATTAAAATTAACCCAAACTGATTAAACGCTTAATATCGATGTCTGACTTAAAATTTTGCATGATAAACTTTGAAATATATATTTTTAAGATTATTTTTTCACTTGGGATCAAAATTATCTAATAAAAAAAACTTTTATAAGACATACTTTTCCGAAGTTTTATTTGAAATAAATACAATTCCGATTTCGTTTTTAATTATAGAATTTTAATTAATAATTATAATATTATTATATAATTATTTATTAATTATGTTCGTTTATTTAACCTTATTTCTTATTTCTTATTTTGGAATTTTTTTTTTTTTTTTTTTTAATTATTTGAGCTAAGGTTTGTTTTTTTTTTTTTTTTTTTTTTTTTTTTTATATAACAGTTTTTTATTTTCGATATTTCGCTACTCCTTTGTGTAGCATCTTCAGGAAAATTAATAAATTAATAAATTTTCAAAAAATTTTAAAGTTTGAAAAAATTTTTGAAAGTTTTCGAAAATAAAAAACTGTTATATAAAAAAAAAAAAAAAAAAAAAAAAAAAAAAAAAAAACAAACCTTAGCTCAAATAATTAAAAAATTCAAAAATAATTATTTATTTTTATTTATTGGGAAATAGTAAATTTTGTTGCAGCAGAATATTGCTTTCCATTGTTATAATTCGATACAATTTATAAGTCAGACAGTGATGTTTTGCGTTTAATCAGTTTGGATTCATTTTGATCCAAAATGTATTAAAGGGTTAATTTACATTTTTTCACTTCAGACATTAAACTTTGACTCCATGTAATATTTTTCTTGAGATTTAACAAAATCCACCAGAAACTAGAACATTTTCAACAGATTTTCCTGAAAAATACCTGAAATTTGTTGAGGGTGCTTATTGTGGGGTAGCCGTTATAGGCCGTTAAAATGTTAAATTTTGAATTTGAATTGTTTTTTTTTGCTGATAGTAAATTAAACTTACGGTTTAAATTTGATACAAACGTAGTTTCTGAGGAATTGTCCGTTTTTTTCCCACCTATGGCCAGAATGGTATTAAGGGTATAACAGTTTCGCATTTTAACCTTTTGTAGTATATAGACCAAAGGAGAAGGGGAGCAATCCCTAGAGATCGAAATTATACCCCAAACTTAAGTCAGTTTAATAGGACTGGAGATTTTTCTCAGCCCCCACCATCAAACTTGAACGTGCCACCAACGAATATTCCGCCACCGTGGATTAACAAAAATGAAGATCCTGGAAAATTTATACCTTTAATGAGGAACTTAATAGCTGAAGCACATGCCTCATATATATCAGAGTTGGAGGAGAGCATTGAACAAAAGATAGGGAAAAGCTTGAAAGGTGTTGAGGATATTCTAAAGGAAATTAAAAATCTGAATATTAGGGGTAGAAATGAGGGCATTGGGAGTGAAAGTTTAGGTCCGATTTCGGAGGAAGATGGAGCAGTAGGAGGGGATATTTCTACAAGTAGGGCTTCGTTAGCAAGGAGACAAGGTACGGAGAATCAAGCACACCGAAGGTTAGAGTTTGGACTGCCAAACGATAATCAAAACATTGTTGCAGGTGAAGCTGCTAGTTTTCGAAATAATGTCAGAATTGACAAATGGGATGTAATTTTTGATGGGAGTCCTAATGGCATTTATGTGGAAGACTTCATTTTTAGAGTAGAATATTTACAAAGACATCACGCATGCCCATGGCTCGAGCTAAAGAGAAATTTTCATCAGCTTTTAAAAGGAGATGCAAAAGACTGGTATTGGCTAGTGATACAAAGTAGGGAAATAAACGATTGGATCGACCTAAAAGATGCTTTACGCCAGGAATACCAATCAAACCGGAGTGAGTATGAGTATTTGCGAGACCTGGAGGAACGAAAACAGCAACCGGGAGAATCGATAGATGCATATTTTCATGCGATGAAAAAATTAAGAAGCAGATTAAGAAACCCGATACCCGAAACGGAAATGATTCGAATACTTAAAAAGAACTTACGTCCGAACATGGCCCAAATTTTGTATTCCTCAAAAATTTATGCAGTTGAGCAGCTCCGCGACCAATGCAAAGATGTTGAGAGAAATTATTTGAAGAAAGATCCGCCCGTAAATACAGCCAATAAATATCCGCCACCACGTCGCCAATTTCAGGTAAACGAAATATCGTATCCGGATGAATATATAGAAGAAGACCCAGATGAAACTGTAGAGCTGATAGAAGAAATAAGTCATCAACAAAAGTCAAATATGAGGAAAAATAATATACTTATCTGTTGGAACTGCCAAGCTACAGGGCACTCTTTTATGGACTGCCAAGTGAGCCAAAGAAACCTGTTCTGCTATCGATGTGGACTACCAGGTGTTACCTGTCCTAAGTGCCCGAAATGCCTGGGAAACGCGCAGAAGAGTGTGTCAAAGTCGGGGGAGACACGCTCTACCCAAACTCCCGATATATAAAATCAAATAGGGAACAAGCCACTCAAACAGATATGCACCGTGATGAGGATTTAGGAAGAAATTTTAGAATCCTGAAAAGGGAAAATAGAAACAATAATATAATTAGAAAATTTTATAAGAAAAAGGAAATTGTGCCATATAGAGAAAGATTAGAAAATTACTATAAAATTAGGGATAGAATATTTAGGGAATATGATGCTGAAAGGAAAATAAAAAAAAATTAGAAAAGTTAGGGAAAATTTTAAGAAAAGAAAGGAGATTAGAAAACAAGTCAAGGATACAATTTTAAAATGTGCTGCCCTGCAGAATAAGTGTATTAAAGACCCAAGAGCTTTTGCTGAAATTCGGATTGAAAATGTTACTATAACCGGTTTATTGGACTCAGGAGCCTCGGTAAGCATTCTAGGCAAAAATTTTTCGGATATTGTAGACAAAATTAAAACAAAAGTTAGTCCTTATTATAGTGGTATTCAAACAGCCGGAAGAGAAAATTTTTCGGTAGTAGGAAAACTAGTAGTACCAGTGAAATATAAAAATGACTACAAGGAAATAACTTTTTATTTATGCCCAGATCTTGTTCAAAGGGCCTACTTAGGTGTAGATTTTTGGACAGCATTTAGATTGGCCCCGGATATATTTAATGTAGATGAATTGCGACCCGAATTATTAAACGATTTTCCGTTGAAATTAGATAAAGTAGAGGAACATGAGTTAACACCAAATATGAGAGATAAATTAGAAGCGGTGAAGGAAAATTTTAGATCGTTTGAAGAATATGGATTGGGAAAAACAACTCTGGAAAAACATACCATAGAATTAATTGAAGGAGCACAACCCATCAAGGAAAGATATTACCCAGTGTCACCAGCTATCCAGGATTTGATTTATACTGAAGTAGATGAAATGTTGCGCCTGGGGGTGATAGAAGAGTGCCAAAGCCCTTGGAGCAATAGGTCCACACTGGTGAGGAAACCTGGCAAAAATAGGCTCTGTTTGGATGCCAGAAAGTTGAACGAGCGAACCGTGAAAGACGCATACCCAATTCAGAACATTGAGGGGATACTAAGCCGTTTAGACGAGACATTTGTCATAAGCAGTGTGGACCTAAAGTTCGCATTTTGGCAGGTTGAACTAGAGGAAAAGTCCAGAGCGTACACAGCGTTTACGGTACCTGGACGCCCGCTTTACCAGTATGTGGTGATGCCGTTCGGGCTATGTAATGCGGCACAAAGGCTGTGTAGGCTCATGGACAAGGTCATCCCCCAGGAGCTTAAGTCTAATGTCTTCGTCTATTTAGACGATTTATTGATAATATCAGCTGATTTTGAATCTCATTTAGTTTTATTGGAAAAAGTTGCTCAATGTCTTAAAAATGCTAATCTAACAATAGGATTAAAAAAGTCAAAATTTTGTTTTAAGGAACTACATTATTTAGGTTTTATAATAGGAGGAGGCGTAATGAGGCCAGACCCGGAAAAGGTGAGCGCGATAAACAAAATACCATTGCCGAAAAATGTACGAGAGGTACGAAGTTTTTTTGGTACCGCAGGCTGGTACCGGCGTTTCATCAAAAATTTTTCAGAAATGACAGCCCCGTTAACGGACCTTATAAAAAAGGGAAAAACTTTTAAAGTAACCGAGGAAGCAATCAAAAGTTTTAATCAAGTCAAATATGCCTTAACACATGCACCAGTATTGGCCCACCCTAATTTTAAAGAAAGATTTTTATACAATGCGACGCATCGAATGTAGCAGTTGGAGCAGTATTGTTCCAAAAGGATGCCGATGAAAACGAAAAACCAATAGCGTTCTTCTCTCAAAAGCTTAATGCGGCGCAAAGTAACTACAGCGTTACTGAAAAGGAGTGCCTGGCAGCTGTACTCGCGGTGAAAAGATTTAGGCCATATGTAGAATTGATGCCTTTCACAATTATCACTGACCATGCGAGTCTGAAATGGCTTATGTCTCTCCGAGATTTAAATGGCAGACTGGCCAGATGAGCTTTACAGCTACAGGCGTACGATTTTGAAATTGAACACAAAAAGGGTTCAGAAAACATAGTAGCTGATACTCTGTCTAGGTTAGTAGAAGAGATTTTAACTCCAGAAGATTTTTTAGGTTTTTCCACTGTAGAATTTAAATCAGAGGCATACTTGGAGTTGATTAAAACCATTCAGGAAAATAGTACACGTTTCCCCGATATTAAGGTCGAAAACGGATTAGTATTTCGAAGAAATAACGCCAAGGCTGACCAAGAGTTGGAGGAATTTGAGTGGAAGCTTTGGGTTCCAGAAAAGTTAACCACTACACTGATAAAAGAAGCCCATGAACCTGCAAATAAGTCACATGGAGGAATTAGAAAAACGCTTCATCATCTACGTCAAAAATTTTATTGGCCTAATATGGTAGTCCATGTTAAAAATTATGTAAGCAAGTGTTTGGTGTGCAAAGAATGTAAAAGTTCGAACGAACATATGATGCCGGAAATTGGGGATGAAGTGGTCACCGATCGGCCGTTTCAGAAAATATACATAGATTTTTTGGGCAAATACCCGAGGTCCAAAAAGGGTAATGCATATATTTTGGTAGTCGTAGACCATTTGACTAAATTTGTATTTATTAAAGCGATGCGAGAAGCAACTGCCAGCAACACCATTAAATTTTGACAGAACAAGTTTTTCAAAATTTTGGAGTACCGGAAACTATTCACTCGGATAACGGGAAACAATTTGTTTCGAAAGATTTTAAGAAAATGATCGAGGACTACCAAATAAACCACATGCTCACTCCGGTATACTCTCCGCAATCAAATGCGGCTGAACGAGTCAATCAAAGTATAGTAAATGCGATTAGATCCTATTTGAAAAACGACCACACTGATTGGGACATAAATTTGGCTAATGTTGAAATAGCCTTAAGAACGTCGATTCACACGGCAATAGGTGTGGCACCGTTCTTTGCGCTCTTTGGCCATAATATGTTCACCTGTGGAAAAGACTATAAACTGGCTAGAAAGTTAAAGGCTTTGAGTGATGGTGAATTAAACTTGCTGCCGAAAAAGGACCGCGTTGAAATAATTCGTGATAGGATTAAACAAAATTTACACGGAGCTTATGAGAAAAGCGCTCTTAGGTATAATGTTAGGGCAAGGAAAACGAAATTTGTTCCGGGACAGGAAGTTTTTAAAAGAAATTTTATATTGAGTAGTTTCAAGGATAACAGAAATGCTAAATTTTGCCGAAAATTCACTAAATGTAGGATAGTTGAAGTGTTAGGCAACAATATGTATAGGTTAGAGACACTTTCGGGAGAGCCTTTAGGAGTATATCACTCAAAGGACATTAAACAATAGACCTGTGATAAAAAAAAAAAAAAAAAAAAAAAAAATGTGCAATAAAATTAGTTTTAAGAGACATGTTCTTGCCAGTGCAATTTTAATTTATTAAGTGCAATATTAGAGTAAGTCGTGTCTCCGTTTTAAATTATTTTAATTATTAAATCATTGCAAATTTTTTTGGTCCAGTGTTTAATGTTTTTACTGTGATATAGCTTTAGCGACGTTTTTTTATACGCATGGCAACCCTATTTATATATATGTTTTATATCCGTTTTCTAGCCTTTATTTTTCATTTTTTTTTAAAGTTCAATTTGGAATATTTATTTCCAAAATTTTTATTTAGAATAATTTTATTCAGATTTTTTTTTAAATCTATAGGGACAAATCGTAAATGTTTATAGATGTTGGGTGTGAAATGTTGTAGTTTGTTTTTTTTTTTTTTAATGTTCGTGTGTAATTGTCTTAGTTTTTTTATGTAAAAAAAAAAAAAAAATCTAAGTTTTCTTCTTTTTTTTATTTAATTATAAGGTAGTTAATAAGATTAGAGTTAGTGTAAATATACACTTATCGGAATCCAAGGCGGAATTTGCCTTGTTTTACCCTTTGGCAACCCTGTAATTGGGGTACTGGTCGCAGATATGGTCTGAAGTCAGTTTTTCGTTCTCCTAAAGATTTTAGAACCACAATGGGATTAATGAGTAGACATTGAGGAAATGTATCCTGTAAATAATCGAAATTTTTTCGAGGAATAAAATGAACTGGTACAGATAAGTACGAATTCTGAACAAGAATTCGTATGTTATTTGGAAAATTCATGTGTTTCGACAGGTTGCAGCCCTGGCGTTTTGATTTTTAGGTGAAATGAAAATCGTGAGTTTTGAGAGACCATATCTTTATCCTCTCGTAAAAGTACGAGGTTAGTTATAATGGATAAAATTTTAATTAAAATTTTGTGTGATATTATCTGAGCTTTCGAATCGCTCTAAATGTGAAGATGATTACGAGAATATAAAGGCTTAATCAACCTTTCATAATTTTATATTTTTTCAGGTTAATCTAAATTAATCTGAGTTCGATATCATTGTTTTAAGTTAATTTTCAATTTTATGTAACCAATCGAGGTGCAGTAAAAGGGAAAATTTAATTAGGTATAAGTTTGAAGTATAAGGCCTATAGGGAGCATGAAAAGGAAAAGAAAAAGAAGAAGACTTAGAATATTTTTTTTAGTTACTAAAATGTAGTTGATGTTTATTAAGGTTAAATTTTGTGCATATTTTAGTGCCCGGCTAACTCGTGGATTTTTTTTGTTGGTTGGATCAGGGTCTAAAGTGGGTGTAGCCTACGTTGGGCGCTGGTTCTACTAAATCGTGGGGACTAACACCCGTCACACTGGTGTTTATTACGCGGGCTAGGAAAACCCCAGAGTTTTGTTGAGGGTGCTTATTGTGGGGTAGCCGTTATAGGCCGTTAAAATGTTAAATTTTGAATTTGAATTGTTTTTTTTGCTGATAGTAAATTAAACTTACGGTTTTAATTTGATACAAACGTAGTTTCTGAGGAATTGTCCGTTTAAATCGTAATTGTGGTACCTTTCTCCATAGGTTTTTTCCCACCTATGGCCAGAATGGTATTAAGGGTATAACAGTTTCGCATTTTAACCTTTTGTAGTATACCTTAGGGATGGTTGAAAAATAATATAATACAACAGGTGATTCTGGCCAGGGAATTGGTTCATCTGGACAGATGCAGTCTCCCGGTGATAAGAGAGGTGACCTGGAATGAAAAGAATTTTGTATCAGTATTGTTTTGTTTGTTGAGAAAAAAAAAAAAAGGAAAATTGAAATTTTGTGTGTAGTTAACATGCGGTTGTCGGTGGGGGAAATGCTGACAAATGTTGCTGTGGCCTGTCCCGGTATTGTAGGCCAAACTCCAGTGGATTGAGGGAAAAGGGGAGGACTATGGGTCGTGATACATTGGTGTAAGTTATGGTAAGTTGGTGCATGGTAAAGGGGTCATTGTAAGATTGAAAGTGACCAGGAAGGGTGGGTGAAGATGGAGATGAACAGCTATTCTCCGCTATGCTTTGGTGTCGTGTATTGGTTGTCTGGTGTTCGAGTACATTTGAAACAATAGTTTTTCTGTTCGTTCCTTCAGAGTACGGGTTGAGAATCCACGAGAACCATGTTCAGAGCCGGTCGGCCAACGCTCGAAAGAGGGATCATAACAAATTCAAAAATTTTAGGGTTAACATTAATTAAGTTTTTAAAATACAATTTTTATGGTCTTATGGTGATACTATACTGAAAAAGTTGAAGTTGAAGAAGTTAAAAAAAAAATTTTAAATTTGAATTGTTATTAAAAAAATATACAAATATTATTGTCTATTCTGCTAATTACACTCATACAAATAAGTCTGTAGATATAGCAGAAAAAAGTTACTTAAAATTAGTTAAAAATTATATTGCAGGAAAAAGCAGGAAAATTAGCAGAATCTTTTTACTAAATATTAGTAAAATAAAAACAACTGAAAAACCTGTAAATATACTAAATTCTAGTTAAATTTTTAGTTATTTGCATGAAAACTAAACGCCATCTATTTGTGAAATTTTTTTATAAATAATAAGACAAATAAAATACAGCTCTGTATTTATAAGATAAATAAAATAAAGAGTTGGATCTGTCTTTTTTATAAATTTTTTATTAATTCAATATATATTCATAGTTACAAGGAAAACAGTTTTTTAAACTATTAAATTGATTTTTATAAACATTATAAATTATTTTTTAAACTCAAAACCACTTATTAAAAACCTTCAATTCAGAAAATAATTTTTCCCTTTTTTACTTTATTTTATAAAATACTAGCTGACCAGGCAAACGTTGTTTTGCCTTCAAGTTTTAATTGTAATTAATTCTTTAAATCAAGAAATTTCTTTTACGCAAATAAATAATTAAAAAAATAAATTGACATTAGTAAATCATTTTAAAATTTGTAATTTCATGGGAAGTCCAACGCCTCTTTGTCCTTCTATCGCCTTTATTTGCTGAAGTATATAAAATGAATAGCTGAAAACAACTGCCATAACAACTGCGACGTCACCTATTACCGGTGCATTAAAGCGCCGCTCATGCTCACCAGCCGCTGTCTGGTCAGCTCTTTTCACAATCGTAAATTCATCTGTCGGCATCTGGTCTATGGCTGTTTTGAATAGACGGATGAGGCTGTTGTGTTCGTGTAACATAGCTATAAATGTTAAAAAACAGAATTATATATTAATTTTTTTTAAAAATTTGCCTGATGCAGCAATAAAATTATTGAAAAATGTTCAATGAATAACTGTGTTATTGAAAACGCGTTTTTTCACGCTTAAGGGGGGAAATCCCAATAAAATTTTAAGAAGGAAATCAGTTGAATGAAATATACCCGATCCATTTCACTTGTTAATTCTATGATGACTTGTATATACCTGAACTAATTCACTTGTTAAATTCTGTAATGATGGAAATTAAACCGCATGTGATTACCATAGCAATAAAATATATTTTTTATGTTAAGTGTACCTGTTAAACATGAATTGTTACTTAAAACCATATCATAAAATTTATTGTTTACTTCTTTACCTTTTTTATTTATTCTAGGACTATGAGGAACGCTAAAACAATTTTTGAACAACATTATTAAATAACCTTGCAAAAAGTCTTGAATGTGATAATTTATTTTAATGCTTATTTGTTTTTTGCTTTTGGTACCATGCCCATTTATCCCATTCCGCCCATTTTCAGTTCGACTACTAAAATTTTGTAATTGATGGACTCGTACAAAATTTGAAGGCTATATAGTTAATATAGAACCCTAGATATTAATATTAATATTAATTTTGTATATGAGCTAAATAATCACTTTGTATGGGAGCTGCCACGCCCACTGGTATGATCCCGCCCAATTTTCCCATGACTATTCATAATATAATCAACGTGCACAAATTTCTAAGACTCTGGCTATTATAGAATTGTAGATATATGATATTAAATATTTACTTTGTATGGGAGCTGACACGCCCACTGGTCCGATCACGCCCATTTTTCCCATGACTATTCACATTAACAAATAATCAACGTGCACAAATTTCTAAGACTATGGCTATTATAGTACTGTAGATATATGATATTAAATATTTACTTTGTATGGGAGCTGCCACTCCCACTGGTCCGATCCCGCCCATTTTTTTCCTAAATATTCAAATCAGTAACATATGGGATACTGCAATGATTCAAAACTCTTGCTATCACAATAGTCAATATATAATATGTTATTCAATTTATGTGGGAGGGGCCACGCCCACTTGAAATATATATAGCCGAAAACCTAATTTGGACTATAACCTTTCAAATGAAATCGGTTTGTGCCAAATCGGTTGAATAGTTTTAGAGTCTATAGAGGACAAACATACAAACATTGTATTTTATTATACACAGAAAAAACTAAAATCAATTAAAACTGAATTAATTAATATTTTAATTGAAAACTAAAATCAATTAAAACTGAATCAATTAATATTTTAATTGATTTTGCACCTACCACTGAAATGATAGTATTAACTAAAAAAATTTGCAGACAGTTTATTAAAACTCTTTCAATTAAAATAATAATAATATCAATTAAAAGAGTTATTGTTTTTCTTTACAACCTCAATTAAAAAGTTTAGTTAAATTGATTAAAACTTAAATTGAAACTTGAGAAGAAAACAATAGTAGTTTTAATTGAAAACTCGTATTTTTTTATTTTTGTTATATGCCCCCCCATTAAATAAAAAAAGAAATGTAGGGTTGTAAATTAAATTGACATTTTATTTATAATAAAATTAAAGCTTTTTAATATAAAAATGTATTATAAGAAAACAAATAGAAGTAAAGACAAAATTTTTGTTTTGCTTGTCTTGTCTTGAACTTTTTCTTGTAATTGAATTACTTTCTTAAAAAAATCACACACAACTTTAAAATGATAGTTTAATGACACTTATACTTATTGAAAATTTAATTATTTACAAAAATAATAGTTTAATTGTCCTTTTTCGATAAGGTTTATTTAAATCCACATGTGCACTTTAATTACCACAGATAAAACACGAAACTAAATTAAGTTTTCGTGCGTACACGAATATCTCAACAAAAAGAGTGTTGCAAACTCTAGTGAAATAACTACGATGTTGCGTGTATTTGAAATCGGTAAACTATTCAACTTATTAAAAGTTAATCATTTTGGATTTTTTTTCTTTTTATTTACAAATTAAATAATATATTGATGTAATTAAACCTTTGTTTGATTATTTAATCTAAATAAAATTAAAAAAAATAGTTTGCCAAATTTTTAAAAATTTTGTTTACATGTTGTCAACACTGTATGGATATATTCGAAAATTCAATAAATTTTTTAATTGAATCAATTAAAAAAATTGTTTAAATTGCCATTGATATTCAACCAATCGATTAATTAGATATTTTTGGCCCATAATTTTTTCTGTATAGATTTAAATAGTTTTTATAGTTAATTTTGTTTATTACTTTATAATAAAACCATTTGCATAAAGTTTTCTAAATATATTTCTAATTCGACGTGTTCAGATGCTGAAACGCAAACATCACATTACAACGACCTCGGCTGGTTTTGATCATTAAAATAATATTTTAAGACTTTTGTAAATTCAGCAAAAAAAATTTAATAAAAATTTAGCTGGCTTAATTTGCGGCTGCCTCTTCTAACATAATCTACTGTAATTTTCAGTATATTATTCATTAGTCCCATCTATGAGCTGACTGATATAAAGACAATTCCCGTGATAAAATCTATAGTACTTACGAGTATGTGTAAACATATTTTTTTGTTAATTCTCATCATTAATGCAATTGTTAAACAAAAAGTTATAACAATTGAAACGTTTTATTATTAATATAGGCGTATTCAGGCTCCTGTGTTATTGTTGTTAACAAGTCAAACTTAATTGAACAATATAAATACAATTTTAATAAAAAAACGTTTTTCGCACACTTTAAAACACCTTTAATTTGAACTTTTAAAAATACAACTATGAATATCCTGTTGTGTACAATTAGGAAGCTCTTTGGTAGGCAAAAAAAAAAAAGAAGGTGTGCTTAAGCCACTACCCCCCCACCATCCTTATAAGAGAGCATTTGAATAGAATAATAAAAAAACGTGTAGAAGTATGTGGGATGTGAAATATGCATGTGACATAGTTTTATAATTAACTTTTGCCACTCTGTAGGTTGTTGGTCTACTGAATTCACAAAGTGGCATACAATGTTTTTTTTTTTTTTGTTATACCAGATTTTTCTACACGCTGAAAAAAAAACGCCCTGCAGGAAATATAAATGCTGATAATATACATACTTATGTTTGAAAAAAATACGTTTGCCATAATTCCTATATAACATGTTTGCTTGAATATATAATTATGTTTGCCTGTAAACATATTGCAAAAACTTGATAAGCCACATTGTTTAAAGGGATTTTCGTTATTTTCTAGACATCCATTGATTAATAGTTGATAGAAGTCTTGCTTAAACACTTCTTACAAGTATATAGATTATAAAAATTCTGTAAAGATATATTTTTGGAGTTTTTTAATCTTTAAAAGGCGAAAACAAAAATGAAAAATTAAATAAAATGAACCTTTTACTACGTTTCTACTGAACGTGTTTTGGGCATGTTTTATACATTTTTCCCATACAGTTTTTTTTTTTACAAAAAACACATGTTTTTCTCAAAACACGTAAATGGAAACATAGTATTAACAAGTTTTTACAATTATCACTTCATAAATATGTTTGGATTAAATAAAAACATCTGCCGGCAAACATATATATTTTTGTCTACAAACATATCGCTCATTTACTTCAATAACGTCATAACTCAAAAATTTTTAATTTAGAGAAAACGAGTTTAAAGTTTTCAATTTACTCCCAGCTTGCAGAAAAAAATAACGACATACTTTCTCTCAAGAGATGAGTATACAAGATATCAATACATTTTTTTACACAATATGATACGAGATATAACGAATGCGTCATTAACTCAAAAATCAAGTTTTTTTATTTATGACGTTCTTGAAGTAAATGAGCGATATGTTTATTTTTAGTACACTCAGAATATTCTAACAGCAACTACACAGTGAAAATTCCTTGCACTTGTTTTAATGAAATTTTTTCACTAAATTAATGAAGTTTTCTTCACAATGTGAATGAAAAATTTCTTAAACTTCATGAAAAAGCTTCATAGTTTTAATGAAAACATTTTTTATGAAACTTTTTCATTAGTCGTATGAAATTTTGAATGAATAATATGAATTTTTTCATAAATAATATGAAATTTTTCATAAAAAACTGCATTAATTTAATGATAAGTTTCAATGGTCAAGTTCCAGTGACAATTCATAAATCTATATCAAAAATGCATTGATATTATGCAAATATTTCTCTCACAGTGTACATGTAGGTCATTATGGTAGTAAACAGTGGCAGTTGTTTTAACTGTTATTGTAGTCATTATTCGATGAGAAAATTAAAAACGACTAATGCAGACGGTCATTTCATAAAATAGCTAACCAAAAATACTGTACTTCAGTACCATTTGTTTTGAGTAGTTATTTTAGAATTTTAATAAACAACTGCCAAAACAGTAATTTGGCAGTAAACTGTTAATTTTTGTTAGTTATTTCAAAATAGAAGGTTATGTCGAGTTATTAAAAATGTTCGTTTAATTATATTTGTTATTATTGATATGTTCATAGTTTGCAAATAATAATTGGAAAATTTCAATGTATCTCCAATGCATAAAAAACGTCATAACCAAGGTTGGCAATTTAATTTTTATCTACCCATGAAAAAATGGTTAGATTGTATCTAGCCGGAAGATTTAGCCATTCATTTTTTCCCTAGCCATTATTTTCCCACACGTTTTCCAGTGAATTTCATAGAAAAATGCTTAAATTTTTATGATTTTCAAAATATTTTCAGTTTTCTACATGTAATTTTTACATTCGATTTAAAATTATGTGTTTTTGTAAAATTTTACTTAAAATATTTTAAAGTTAGGAATACATTTAAATTCGAAGAATACTTCTATCAAATTCGTGATAAAACTAAATATTATTAATAATTTACATTCAAATTATTGAGTTTTAGTATCATTTTCTGAATTTAGCCCTTTCTAGCCATTTGTTCTCCGTAATCTAGGAATTTTTTCACTTTAAGAGTTGGCAACCTTGGTCATAACTGGAATACCGTTTGACTTTGCGTTTTAAACAGGATGTAGAAAATGCATATTTTTATTGTAATTAAGTATTTAAGTTTTTTTTTTATTTTTAAAATAAATGATTAATATGTTAAGAATATTGTGTTAAAATTTAAAGTCGTTTGGAGCAAAATTGACAAAGTTACGAGTATTTTTGTGTCAAGTATGTCTATCGAGCAGACGTACACGTGCGTTCCTATTTTCCTATCATTTTAGCTCCGTTTTCAATAAGTATTGTGTTAAATTATTACTAAACTTACAAGATCTGATAGACTTTCAGCTGGTTCGACATTATATCGACCTAGAAAAATTGTACCTCCTCGAAAACGTAAACACGAAGGCGTTTCAACAAGTAGCGCGTCAGCTAAAAAAATTAAAGTGACCATTAAAAATCAAGTTACGAAGGATCTTGAAAAACATTCATGCAAGACATGGGAATCAATAGTGGATCAAGTACTCATGACTGGGCTCGATCAACTGACTCCATACGTATAAGCAAGCAGAGCAGGAAGCTGAGAGACAAACTAAAGAAGGTAGGATTCGTCGTAGACAGGAGCATAAAAGGTGCTTTAGACATCATGGATGATAGCAACATCCTTTATGGACCTGGCGTTGATGATTCAGTGTGAGGTAAGCCGATAAAATTAGCTTATAAACGTTTAATACAATATTTTTTAAGCGTTTTCTCACAACTCACGTTTTCAAAGTCGGCGCCACTCATAACTACTTCACCGATCCTTTTGAAATTTGGAACACTATTTCTGTACATAATTTACGAGGTAACGCTGGAGAGTTTTTCAAATTTGTTAATTAGTTTTTTGTTAATATTTTACAATAACAAATTAGCCGATTTTTTTCACTAAAAATCGCGTTTTCCCCTTTAAAGTGTTCCAAAAAAATGAAAAATTTAAATTTCGAAAAACCCTCCCAATGTTACCTGGAGAAAACTATTATCTAACGAATCAATTTTGATTTTTTGATTTCAGATGACCCAGCACCAAGTTATGAGGGCCACCGCAATTCTACTTTTTTTGAGACACGTCCGAATAAATGCTGCACTCATAATAATCCATGCATAAAATTACGAAATTATTGTCAAAACTACAAAAGCTTTCGTAAAATGTACAAATTTTCGTATATTTTACAAAAAATTTGGTTGTTTTGACATTTTTTCGTAATTTTACGCATGGATTATTATCAGTGTGCCATTGCCGTGTTTTTTAATATTTCTTCGTGAACATTTTATACAACATTCTTCAAATGTAATGCTATTCTATTAGTTTTAATAAAGAAATTTTAACTGTGTCGTCACAAAACAATGACCCCCCCCCCCCTTAAAAGAAACAAAAATTTTTGATTAAAAACTATTTTCAAAATACCGAAAAATATCTGTTAAAAAGAGTACACACAGTAAAAAAGGTGTATAATTTACAAAAATTAGAGTAATGGATTACAAAGTTACTTGGTAATTATTAGGGTATTCAATCGGTTAACCGTTACTCGATTAATCGATGAAATGATGTCGAATAATTGTTCGAGTAATTCGAAGTGGCCAATTTCGAGTAAAGAATAACTCGAACAATTTTGGTCGATTAATCGAGTAACTCGAGTAATTTAAAAATATGAACTATTTTATATTTTTTTTAATATTTTGTATAAAATAATGTGACTGTTATAGTGAATATTTAAATGTTAAGTGTATTTTTATATTAAGGGAGCACTGTTAAAGAAATTGTATTACGAAAAACGAAGAACTTAATGCGAAAAACTCCGATATCGAAGAAACTTGGATATTTCTTAAAGAAACAAGTTCTAAGACTGGGGTGTTTAAGATTATTGGTGCGGATTTGAGGGTTAAAAGTGGGATCAAACATTATTTTTTTTTTTTTAATTTAGTTGCCATTTGATCTAAAGAAACTATTTTCAAAAAGGAATTTTTAAATGTCATTTACTAAAAACTTTTTGTTTGTCCCTTTTATGACGTTGTAACAAACCAATTTTAGAAGCCCTATATGGAAATTCATAGCGGTCCTACGCAAAATTTCCACATATTAAAATTTACATATAGAAGTAATGAAGTTTTTATTAATATGATGAAAATCTTCTTAAATATTCATGAAAGTTGTTTCAAAACTTCTTTATAATTTTTTTAGAAAAATTACATATCTCAAAATCCCAAAATGATAGGACAAAATAGACTATTTTTTCGTTTAGTACTAACACACTAATATAACAAAACTGTGTCAAGTCTGAGTGAAATTACAAAACGGATCACCTTACAAATATTTTTATAAAACAGTTTAATACATATTTATGAACCAGTTATATTTAAAGAAAATCAATGAAGATTTCAACATATTTATAAAGAATTTCATTGATATAATAACGCTTTTGCGTTATTATACAAAAATGTGAGTTTTTGGAAAATAAAATTAAAGTATTAAATTGTTCGAGTTACTCGAGTTATTCGAGCAATTTTAAAATCTTACTCGCCTACTCGAGTAAATTAAAAACCTCAAAATCTAGTTACTCGATTACTCGAACAAAAGCAAACCCGAGTAAATTGAATACCCTAGTAATTATTCAACTACATAAACTTAACGACAATTTTGTCAAAAAGTTAGGTAAATTTTCGAAGTTATGTTTATGTAAATAAACCCAAGTTTTTTGTATAATATTGCAACGTTTTCCAGGTTCAATAAACTATTTATTTTTGTAAATAAAAAATACTCCATTATATTGTAAATAATATTTTTATTAAAATTAATAATTTATTTAACAATATAAAATCCTTTTTTATATAAATATACTTAAAAATTAATATAACTATGTAGATTTAGTTAACCATGTGTTTACGATATCCAACGTCTTGAGAAGTTTTTAACACATTGTGCTTGAAAAAATAACACAATTCGCATTTAGATTTTTGTATTTATATATAAGATGTTTATTACTTACATTCTTTAAAATTTTTCGATTTTTACAGCCAATTTTATATTCTGTTTATTTAATTAAATTGCATCAGAAATAAAATGCTTAAGAAACTCCACCTCCATTATGCTTTTATGCTCGACATTGCCACATCTAATAAATATAGCCATATTGATTTGTGTATGTCAAACTAAATTCGAAGTGTTTTTTGTAATTTATGTTTTTTTATTAGAAAAATATACTTGTAGCTTATTTGATTTTCCAAATTTCATCAATGTAAATTTAACATAGCATGTTTTGTATTAAAGAACATCAATGTAAATTTTACATATTTAGCATAAACTTGAATAAATTACCAAAAAAACAACTTGTGAAATTTAACAAAAACGCAGGTTATCACATTACCCAGGCATTTTCGCCGTTATTTCACCATTAGGTAAATTTTGCAAGGAAAGGCTTTAAAAAAACACTCCAGTTTTTTTCTGCGTGTAGTTTTCACAACTTTTGTAGTCGTTCTATGTTCATTATTTTTATTGTTTTGTTGCTCGTTTTTATTTTATTTTTTTATGTTTTCATATAAGGTTAGTTGTTTTCGAAAGCTTCGATAGTCGTTTTTAAATCAATCAGTTATCGGTTTTAAAGCAATAGTTAAAATGACTACATGGTTAGTCACTTTTATGACAAATACAGTCATCGCCCTTTTAACTACATTTGCAGTCTCGTTAACTGTCATTTTTAGTCATTTCTAACTTCTTAATGTCCTGAGTGTATGTTTGCATGTCCCAAATATAATAACAATAAATTTAAAATCGCAAATATTTCTTTGTTAAGGTTTCAAAAATTTAAGTCATTGTAAACATATATGTATATAATTACCTGTAAACATATTCAAAAATGCCTTTTTCTGGGCGTACCTACTCGTATTTACTTAGTATGAGAAAAGATGTGAATGAGGATGCTTGGTTTTTGTTTGTAGTGTTTGCCATACAATTGGATACACGTGCCGACAACAAATGGGTGCAAATTGTTGACACGTGATCATAAAATAAGCAACATCATAAGTATTTATTTAAAATTATACTTAATTTACTCGAACCTCAAAAGTTATACATACACGCAGTGTTGCCAGGTATGTTGAGCATAAAATCGTCAAATTTTCAAATAAAAATCGTCATTATATTTTCAAAAATCGTCAAAAAATCGTCAAAACAAAAAATATTTGTTACAAGTGAGATAAAGTTTTGATAAAAAAAAGAATAATAATGTAATTCTCATTTCAAGTGCTCATGTACTATCGGTGTAATATAATACGATTTTTTACACTTTTCTGTAATTTAAACTTCGAAAATCATGAGATTTTATAACGATAGTGACAATTTTTTGTTGTTGTTTTTGTTTTTTCTTTGATATTTTAAATTTTGAATCTCGCTCCTAGACGAGGACAAGAAATTCTCATTGAGTTTGTGATTTAACATAACAAATATCTCTAGAAATTCTAATAACAAAGTCCCCTGAAGATTTCCTTAGGCAGGAATGAAATCCGGATAGGGACACGCCTACATCAGATTGCTTTCACAATTTGTTAAATAAGTTTTGGGACTTTAGCACATTTAATTACTATAAATGCAATTAATGTTTATCCCGATGAAAATAAATTTAAATAACAAATATGCAGGTGCTTGTGCAAATTTAAATGTAACTGACACTAATAGAAAACATATGATTTTCTATTGTTGATTTACTTGAATAAACGTCACTACATTGCTAGGTCTGTCAAAAAAAACAGAGTAGTATTTGGAAGATGACAAAGCCAATTGTGACAATTTTTTGTTGTTGTTTTTGTTTTTTCTTTGATATTTTAAATTTTAAATCTCGCTCCTAGACGAGGACAAGAAATTCTCATTGAGTTTGTGATTTAACATAACAAATATCTCTAGAAATTCTAATAACAAAGTCCCCTAAAGATTTCCTTAGGCAGGAATAAAATCCGGATAGGGACACGCCTACATCAGATTGCTTTTCACAATTTGTTAAATAAGTTTTGGGACTTTAGCACATTTAATTACTATAGATAGCACTTTTCCATTTTAACTGTTAATTCCTTTTACATAATTCTGTAAACATCACTTTAGTAGCACAATTTTTAAATCTTAAATTCTTTTACATTGTTTAGAAATTCTTTAACAATGTTATTTTCGTTAATTATTAAATTTGGACTTCTATTAACGAGTTAAAGTTTCAAATTGCATTACATGTGATGACATAGTTTAATACAATAAATTGTGAAATTTTTGATTATTTCATATTTTTCATTTTGGGTTGGTTTCTAATATTGCTAAAAATTATTAATTATTTTATTTATTATTTATATTATTATTTATTTTTATTTAAATATTGTTTATTACTGTTAATTACTTCTACGTAATTCTGTAAACACCATTTCAGTAGCACAATTTCTAAATCTTAAATTCTTTTTCAAAGTTTAGAAATTCTTAACAATGTTATTTTCTTTAATTTTTAAATTTGGACTTCCATTAACGAATTAAAATTTCAATTGCATTAAAACAATAAATTGTGAAATTTTTGATTATTTCATATTATTCATTTTGGGTTGGTTTTTAATATTTCTAAGAATTATTTATAATTAAATTTATTATTTATTTTTATTCAAATATTGTTTATTACTGCATGTTTTTCCATTTTCAAATATAAATTGTGAATATCTGTAGTTTCACTTTGGAAGACTTTATTTATAAAGGGTGGTTAAATTGTAAGGTCCGATGTTGATGTGAGAACACCAGTGCATGCTCGTACAGCTCGTACTGCAGAAAATATTGCTGCTGTTCGCGATAGTGTGGCTGAAGAGCCGTCCACCTCAACTCGTCGTCGTGCCCAACAATTGCACCTCTCACGCTCGTCGTTGATGAACATTATGCATAAAGACTTGCATTTACACGCTTACAAGGTGTAATTGGCTCTTGACCATTCCAAACGTCGTGAATGGGCAGAATGGTGGCAAGAAATGGCAACAGTGGATGATCAATTTTCGAAGAAAATCAACTTCAGTGATGAGGCACATTTTCACCTCAGTGGATTCGTCAATAAACAGAATTGCCGCATTTGGGCGAATGAGAATCCAAGAGTGATTGTCGAAAAACCAATGCACCCACAAAGAGTGACTGTTTGGTGCGGTTTATGGGCTGGCGGCATCATCGGGCCGTATTTTTTCCAAAATGAGGCCGGTCAGGCAGTTACTGTGAATGGTGTTCGCTATCGTGAGATGATAACGAACTTTTTATGGCCCGAATTGGAAGATATGGATGTGGACGATATGTGGTTTCAGCAGGACGGTGCCACTTGCCACACAGCTAACGAAACAATGGCTCTTTTGCGCAACAAATTCAATGGCCGTGTTATCTCACGTAATGGCGATGTCAATTGGCCGCCAAGATCATCTGATTTGACACCGTTGGACTTTTTTCTTTGGGGTTATTTAAAGGAAAAGTTGTACGTCGATAAGCCAGCAACAATTCAAGAGCTAAAGGATGAGATAATTCGGCACATTAACGGCATAGAACCTCCATTATGCCTCAGCGTCATCGAAAATTTGGACCATCGGATGGAGGTGTGCCGCCGTGGTCGCGGCGCCCATTTGGCCGATATTTTGTTCCATACATAATTGAGTAATACCAATATATCATAATAAAATAAAATTACAATAATTTCCTAAATAGTTTGTGTTTTATTCAAAATCAACATCGGCCCTTGAAATTTAACCACTCTTTATTATTATTATTCCTGTTTTTTAAGCACCGGATTTATTTTTGGATTTATAAATCAGAATATTCGAACTCGATGTTTGTTTCGCAAAAACTTGGATGTTTTTTAATTTAAAAAATATTTTATTTTTATATTAATCTTACACTAATTAAACTTTGAAAAAATATAAATATTAAAAAAAGGTTGGCATTCAATAACTTTTCATAATAACGATTGGCTATCACAGTAACTCTAATAGCGGATGGACATTTAAAAAAAGCGATTCCATTAAAGACATGTTTCTTCTTATGTAAAAGGTTTTAGTTTTCTATTTAACCTGTTTTATTTTGAAATATCTTGAACTAGTTAAAGTCAAAATAATGCTTAAATACCGAAACCACGAGTTCTAACGTTATTTTGTTGATGTAACAAAATTTAATGGGTAGAATTTTTAAATAAACCCTGTATAGACTCAAGCCACTATTGGAATCGTAACTGTAAAACGTTTATAACGACATTAGTGTGGCCGTGGCAGGCAACGGCTATTGTAGTGAAAAGGTAGTGTTTGCCAACCATGAAAAATCTAAACACATACTCAGGGAACTTCTGCTGTAAATAGTTGTCGTTGTTTCAGTTGTAATACAGTATCTTTACTTTTTTAGTGAAAAAACACTCATTTGTAGAAGAAATTTAATTTTTGAATACAGTTGTATTTCATTTAAAAAAACAAACCACATTAAATTACAGTATTATGATTTTACATTCATTTTACAAAGTATTTTTTTTTTTTTTAAATAAAACAAATTAATGTTTCTTTATATTTTACTGCAATGAATGACAGTAGTTAATTTTTTGAACAGTAAAAAGCAAATGACTTTGTTAGTTGAATTTACTAAAATGTAAGTCGTTCTTTTTTCAAGTGAAATTTCATTTATTTTTAGCTACATTTGCAGTGGTCTTTACCGTTATTAAGTGCATTTAGTAATTTAGGTACTAAAAATCGTCAAAATGACGATAAATCGTCAAACCTGGCAACAGTGCATACACGCTAAAAATAAAATAGTAGATTAGATTAGAAAACTTTATTAATAAAAAAATTTAAAAATAAAGGTTTTAAAAGGCTCTGACATAAAGTCGTCAGCCTATAATACTACATTTCAATTTCAAAACGTGTTTTAACAATAAATATATGATTTTCTTTTAATTCTTTTGAATTTAAACTATTGATATAATTTTAATAGTTAATTATTATATTCCATAAGCAAATTTTTTCTATATTTTAATGCAACTTCTATAAAGTTTGCTAGATTTTTCCAACTACATGTGGCTCCATTTAATAAATTAATCAAATATTCTCTTTCAAAGTGTGTTTTACCGGTAAACCTTACCCTAAACTCTCTAAGTACTGGACATTTTCCCATAAAATGTGTTATATCCTCTTCTTCTCCAGTATTACACAGGTTGCAAACGTTGCCTGTGTTGTTATTAAAAAGGCTTTTCTTAAGTGGCAATGCATCAGCACGGGCTTTGAGTAATGCTGATATTTCGGCTGCTTTAAGATTTTCTTCTATTATGTAACCAAAACCCATAACAGGATTTAAATATTTATAAATACGTGTTTCGCTCCTTGTTGCACTTTCCACAAATTTATTATGGTTTTTTTCCTTAAGTTTAGATACAAATTCACAGCTTTTCGCAATCCACTCAGACTTATACAACCCTGTACTAAAGCAAACGTTCACCTCTTCACCAATTTTATTTATCTCTTTAGCCCAGAACAATTTTTTCTGTAGAATTAATTTAGAGAGTTTGTGTGGCAGTCTTTCTGCATTATAGTTATATAGAACATTTCCAATATACTTAAGATGTAAGCTCAAGGTGTAAAAATGGCTCTCTTCAGTTCCGGTTTCTAAAGCCAGTGCATAATTGGGAATGTTGTCGGGAAGTTTAAGAACTCGCTTTAAAAAGTACCTTTGCAGTTTGTTAACGATTTCGAATGAGGAAAATCCCCAAATTTGGGCTCCATAAGCTTGTATAGCTCTGCAAACAGCCTGAAAGATTTTCCATTTAGATCGAAGCGATACATTTGGTTTGTTTAGATAGCTATGCCATGTTGAGTTAATGCTATTTTTGGCCGCATTGTTTCTGCATTCTACATGTTTTGTGAAAGACATTTTAGGTGTAAGTATTACTCCAAGATAGCAAAATTCAGACACAATTCTTACTTGTTCTTGTTTGTAGTACCATTTTTCGTCGTTTGCCAATCGTCCTCCCTTTCTAAATACCATAATATCAGATTTATCAATATTCACCTCCATATTCCACTTGTCACAATACTTTTCCAGATTATTTATCATCTCTTGCAAAACATGTTTTTTATCTGCAAGGATGACTATATCATCTGCATATAAAAGGATACGGATATTTAATTCCTCAATCATCAATCCACCTTCCAAATCCTCATGCAGATCGTTCAAATACAGGGTGAAAAGTAGTGGGGAAAGAAGGCATCCCTGTTTGACACCAGAAAACGTTTCAAAATACTCCGAGATCTCACTACCTGTCCAAACTGCAGGCTTAGTTTTTCTATAAATGCTCTCCAAGAGGTTTACCACCTTTGTCGACAACCCCATGGCATGTAATTTATATATCAATTGGTTTCTAGGGACTTTATGAAATGCAGCTCTAAAGTCTACGAAAAATGCGTAGACTTTTTTATTTTCTTGAAATTTAAGGTGTACCAGTGACGCCAGGTTGAATATATTATCTGCAGTGGAGTAGTTTTTGCGAAATCCTGCTTGGTATTCGTTTAAAATTCTATTCTTTTGTACCCATGACGATATTCTTTCGTTTATTATACCCATGAAAACCTTTGCTATGCAATTCATAAACGAAATGCCTCTATAGTTATTAGGTATGTTTGGATCACCCTTTTTGAATATTGGGAAAATTATTGATTTTTCAAAAACGTCACTTACTATGCCTTTTTCAAATATGTAATTATAGCTATTAACAAGTTGATCCACAAATTCATCCGTGGCATTTTGTAAGAACTCGTACGAAACTCTATCTTCTCCAGGCGCTTTATTCCTTTTCATCTTGTTCAATATCATGCCTACTTCTTGTTTTGTGATTCTTCTATCAAGATCTTGATCTACATTAAGCATGGGAGCATAATGAATAGTGTTAGTAGTTTCTAATGGATTTAGTAGATTTTTAAAATAATTCTTAAACTCTTCAGCTGCAATTGCTGATCCTATATGTAGCTCATTTCCTCTAATCTCTTTTGCAATTCTCCACCAGTAAAATAGTGTAAGAATGTCGAAGTCAACTTTGTAATTACTTTTTATATAAAGTTGATGAAATTATATAAGTCAAGTATAAACAACCACAGTCCAAGTATATCTTTTGTAAAATTACAAAGTTCCCTTTGTTGAAGATAAGTACTATTGTACATTAAAATATTTCACCTTGTTCGTTCTCCAATTTATACACTAAAAAACGTTTTCAAAATATTAAGTAATATGAACTAATTTTTATGAAATTAAAGAAAATTTAACTCAAATCAAGTGTACAGTTTTCTTAAAAACAAGTTAAAACCATTTACTTAAATTAAGTAAATTTGTATTAAAATTTAGTAAGTCTTGTCTTATTTGAAACTTAATCAAATTTTAATATATTTTTGATTTAAATTAAGTATAAATTTTGCTTAAATCTGGAAAAAATATCTGAAAATCAAGTTAATTTTTCTTAAATTTTAAGACGCTTGAACTTGTGCTAATGTAAAATTAACTTATTTTTAGTTCATAAGTTATGTTATACTCATATTAATTAGTTATATTAAAATAAAACACAAAAAATGTTGCTTTTCTGTTTATTTTTTATTTTTTTAATATTATTTATTAATTGGTAATTCTCAAAAGGTATATAAGGTGGCGCAAAAGTAATCCTCCTATCAGAAAATGCTATACATAATAAATACATAATAAAAAAAAAACATCGGAAGGTTATTTTTGCGCCACCTTATATAAAGAATGGCCCAGTTATAATCTGGACGCATTCATAACGTTGTTACAGAGCCCCCAGTATATGAAATTTAAAACCATTTACATATGTTGTTGACAAGACATATACCGTTATTTGACATAATTTTAAAGTCTGTCATTCGAATAGTATTTCGTACAGACGCCATGGAACAAAAAAGACGTGATGAAATTTTGCACACTTTCTTAGAAAATCCAACATTCAGTGGTTCGAAAATTTCTAAAATACTTAACTTAAACTGCCCACAATTTCGACCAATCGAAAGATATTGGGCAAATGTAAAAAATAAATTGAAGAAGAGTAATAAAGAAGCAAAAAATGAAGTTATAATGTTACAAAAATTGAACCAGAGTGCTAAAAAAGTAAAGCCGAAGGATGTGCAAAAATTAATGGGGAGCATCAACAAACATGTCCGTTCTTTTATTCATAACAAAGAAAATTAATTTATTTGTATGATTTTCCTTAAAGCTGAATAAATTTTCTTTAATTTGGTGTATAATTTATAAAAATGTGTCTGTTATTTACAAAGTTATAACTACTTTTGTGCGTCCAGATTATAACTGGGCCATTCTTTACTTTAAAAAATATAAGTGTTTAGCTTTGCCACCTATTAGTTAAGTAATCAATTTCATTTATCTCTCTTGAGATAATATTAACGAAAATAATTATAAGATTATTTACATTAATACAAAAGTTTAAGTTTTACTTGACAAAACTAAAACACTTATATAATATGCAATATGAACGAAATAAGAATTCCAAAGGTTTAAATATTTTAATATTTTAAAGAAAATATTTTAGAAGTTATAAACGTAATTTAATGTAGTTAAAGTTATTGAACTAAACTTAAGTAAGTTGCGCATTTGGTTTTAGTTTTTTCATACAATTTAAAATTTCTTAACTTTCAGTTTAATAAATTCTTAAAATTTAATATTTTTTTTTATTTCTAACATTTTTTAAGAATAGTAACATAATTCAAGAAAGTTGAATTAAACAAGATGGTTTATTATTTTTGAATTTATGAAATATTAATATGAAATAAAATCTAATAAATTTGCATTATTTGTAAGCATATTTATTAATTTTTAAGAAACTTTAATAAACTAAATTTAAGTATATTGTAAACTTATACTTATTTGAAAATGCATTTGGTGCACATAAAATTTTGAGTTTTCATAACCAATAAAAAACAACAACCAAGAAAAACGAAACAGAATTTAAAAAAAATCACTAAAATTTAAAAAAAAATCGATTAAATTAAAAAATTCGCTAATATTTAAAAATTACGCCAAAAACTTGAGAAAAGCTTCAAAATTTAAAAAATTAGCTAAAACTTAAACATCTCTAAAAATAAAAAAGCGCACAAATTGAAATAATACGCCTACATTCAGGGAACTTCTGCTTTAAAAATATGTAGTTGTGTGGGTTGAAATACAGTTTCTTCATTTTTAATGTAAATGTCAGTCATTTGTAGAACAAATTAAAATATTTACTAACCTTGTAAAAAAAAACTACCCACATCAAATGACTGTTTTATGATTTTACATTCATTTTTCACAGTTGTTTTTGGTTATTTAAAAAAATAAAAAAAATAAATGTTTGTTTATTTTTTACTACCATGTGGTTCATTTTAACTACAATTGTTAGTCATTTTTTTGAACATTAAAAAACAAATGACAATGTTAGTTGAATCTACTGCAATGTAAGTCGTCCTTTCTTTAAGTGAAATTTCATTTGTTTTCAACTACAATTGCAGTGGTCTTTACCTCCATAGTATTCTAAGTGTAGATTTAAAAAATTCGCCAAATTGAAATAAATCACTTAAATTGAAAAAAAACAACAGAAGTTAAAAAATTCACCGAAATTAAAAAAAAAATTGCTGAAATTAAAAAAAAAAATTACTGAAAAAAAAATACAACAATTAAAATTGTTTTCGAGATATAGAAACTTTAAATTTTATTTAGGTTTTTTTGCATGGTTTTTTTTTCAATTTTAGCGAATTTTTGAATTTTGACAATTGTTTTCTAATTATTCCCAATTTTGACGTTTTTTTTAATTTTGTCAATTTTTTTTTTCAATTCCGGCAATTTTGTTTTTTTTTTTGGCGGTTTTTAGAATTTTTGGAATTTTTTTTAAATTAGCGTTTTTTCATTTTTGACGATTTTTTTAATTTTGAAAAAAAATTTTCTATTTTATTAAGTGATTTTTTTCCAACTTTGGCTCTTTTTGTTCTTGAACTTAGATGACCTTTTTTCAATATTGGCGTTTTTTTAATTTTTTAAATTATGGCGAGTTTTTTTTTATAATTTTGGTGATATTTTTAATTATTGTTTTTTTTTTTCTTTTATTTTGGCGATTTTTACTCAAAATCTTGGGGAATTTTTTTTAGGTACCAAACCTACACAATTATATTTTTGAAAATATATACCTTTTGAGAATTATCAATTTATACATAATATTATTATTATTTTTTTGTTGTTGTTTTATTTAAATATGCCTACTTAAAGCTGTTATGACACTGTATAGTTTTTGTATAGTTTCAAGATGTATTGGGAGAAAGAAACAACATTAATGTGCGAATGAATCATATATACAATTTGTAAACAAACAGTTTTGTTTTTTTTTTTAAACTGACAGTTCCAAAAAGAAGCTGACAACAAACTTATTTGCCTGTGAGAAATGTCAAGATAAAGTTCAAAATTTTCGTTTGCACTTTTGACAGATATCCCAATTTTTCGCTGATTTATCGATAACAAAAGTATTTGTTTTGACATTTACTACAATTTGGCACTATGTGTTCGTACTCTTTACACTAGTTAAAAAATGAGTAACAATATATTTGTACTGCTTTAATTTAGATTGTCAATACAAAAACTATACAGTGTCATACGGGCTTAAGATGAGTATACTTATTAACTACACTCAAAAAAATAAGTTAGTAGAAAAGTTAGTAAAACGTCTTGTAAATCAGGTATACTATTTTTTAGCAAAATTTTTTGCTAAAATCGTGTTTTCAGCTAAAATTTTTGTTATACTTATTCAGCACTTAACTGTTTTATACTAATGCTTTACTAATATACTAATGTTTTACTAATTAATTTTGCTAAAAAAAAAATTGTGCTGATAAGCACATTAATAGTGTGGACGACAACTAGATTGAAAGATATACGCACAATGAAGCTGATGTCGCGGCATGTCAAGATGTAGTAGAGAAGAGGAAAATGATACTAAAAAGTACAACTCTAATAAGACATATAAAAAAATCAACCATGGAAGACTTTTGTATCTGTTTTTCATACATAAAACAAAATTGAGGATTAAAATAACTTAAATTTTGCGTTGTCACCGGCTTGTGAAAATAATTGTCTATTAATTAAATAAAAGACAAAATAAAATATTTATTTATTTAAACTAAATGTTTATATGTGTGGTCAAATTTCAAACAAACATATACAGAAATGTAGACAGAGTAAAGTGAAAGACAAAGACACACATCTTAGGTAGATTTTTTATAGTTCCTTTTTCTTATTGCAAAAAGGGTTGTTTTTTTTCGTTTCGTTTGTTTTTGTTTATTTTTTCATTTCGTTTCTATAATTATCTTCGGCAGTTGCGATAGCATCATTTAAGCGATAGCATCATTTAGACAACCATTGATGTAAGTAATTGAAAGACAATTTTTGTTATGTTATATATATTTATTTCTATATATTTTCAGATATTAAATAAATTCATGTCGTCAATGTGGAAAAATGAAAATTTTTATATTTCGTTATTATAGTAAATTATTTTTAAAAGAATCACAAAAATATGTTTTATGATTTTCAGCAAATAAATTAACTAAATTACAACTTTTCTACAAATTTTTTGCGTTTTTTTCAGTCTACTAAAATTCAGCAAAAATGTATTAATTTTTAGCAAGGCTTTTGTATTTCTAATCTACTAAGTGTTAGCAAAACTTTAGCTGAATCTACAAATTTTGTTGCTAAAAATTAGCTCGCTGATTTTCAGCAAAAGATTTTGCTGACATTAGCAACTTTTTTGCAAGCATCCTCCTGACTAAAATTTTGCTGACTCAGCAAAATTTTTTGCTGACTTTACAAACTTTTTTTTTTAGTGTATAAGTAGTGTCCGACCGAACAGTTCGGCCAGAAAATGCATTTGGTCTGTATTCGGTATTTTAAAGCATTATGGACAAATTTGGCGGATGGGAAAATGTTTATTGGGCTGATAAGATGCTATTTTGAGTGTCACTGTTCGGCCTCAGAAAGTTCGGCCAAATTGAAAATAGTTCGGCGGCCGAACTTTTAACTTTATAGCTAAACTTCGGCTTTTCTCTTAAATTGTATACACAAAATCGAATTAAGTCGGCTCAACAAACATGTTTCCAATACCAAAATTTGTCATCATTGCCTCTATATATCAAAAAACCGACAAAATATAGTTTTTTGGCCGAACTGTTCGGTCGGACACTAACTATAAGTAAGCGAATTTTGCATTAGCACAAGTTCAAGCGTCTTAAAATTGAAGAACAATTAACTAGATACTAAGATGTTTTTTACTATATTTAAGCAAAATGTATACTTAATTTAATTCAAAGATATACTAAATATTAGTAGAGTTTCATAAAATTTAAGACAAAATTTACTAAATTTTAATACAAATTTACCTAATTGAAGTAAATTGTTTTTACATATTGTTTGGATCCAATTCATTTATTCCCGTATTTCTTAAAATTTAGTTCAAATTTCTTAATATTTTGTAAACTTGTTTTGAGTTTGAAAATTTAAAAAGAACCATCCGTCTCTATAATTATATAATGTGTGTATTCTAAAGGAAGAATTTATAAGAATAAAAATTACAATAAGTAAAATAAAGCTGATGCAAATGCACTTGCAGAAGAGTTTACACTTTTTTAAAGTAGTTTGGCCTCCGAAATCCGAATCTGAAGTCAAACACATTTCTCCGGCTCGCCTTTCTGAATAATGGACCATAATTTTTTTAATCCTCTTGAGCGCGCAAAAATGGTTTATTGATCAATATTTCGGAAATGTCTTCAAAATATATTTTATTTCTGGATTTAAATCCTACATAAATTTAACTCTCATTTGAGTAAAACAAAATACTCTTTGGTTTTTTGTGGTTTTTACAATTAAAGATAGAAAACATTAATTACACATTTGTTTAAACCACACTTGGGAGTTTTTCATTTTCATTACTTATGGTCAATGCCAAAAAATTGCCAATGATTTTTTAAATTATCATCGATTATACCAATGGTAACGTAAAGTCACCAACACCTAAAAACCCAATTGTAATTGACGAAAATATAATTGTTTATAAAAAGTGGTTTGTTTTAGAAAAAAGATAAAGAGAACTTTTAAATTAATCCTGACTTTAAAAGTATTCGCTTTTTATTTAAGTTTTTTTACTCATTCCTGTTTACAACTGATTAACCATGATCATAGATTACATAGATCTCAAACTCTTTGACATTAGCTGTCAGTGCACGTAACTCATGAGACTGTGTTGGACATACGTCGTATACCTAAACAAAAACTATTTAAATGTGTATGAAAAATTGTATTTGATGTCGAAAGAAGATAAATAGTTTCTGAACTATGTAATCTATGAGCTGATCCATGCTTTTGTTTATAAAGGGTCCGCCATCTAACGTTTTTTTTTTCAACTAGTGCTTATGTCGTGAATGGTAACATTTAGCTCATGTGTGATTTGACAGATAATTAGTTTTATCCTTCCGCTGAACGAATATGGTTGTGTATACGCTTGAACAACGTTGGGAAATATTGCGACGTTTTGATCATTTTGATCTTGGCGGGTATGTAAACAAGCAAAATTGTCGCATTTGGGCACAGAAAACCCGCACGCATACATTGAAAAGCCGATACAACCAAAACGAGTCACTGTTTGGTGCGGATTTTGGTCCAGAGGCATAATTGGGCCATTTTTCTTCGAAAATAAGCAAGGAGTGGCCGTTACAGTCAGTGGCGATCGTTATCGGGCCATGTTAAACGAATTCTTGTTCACAAAAATTGAAGAGGAGGATATTGGCAAATTATTTTCCATTAAAACCGGAAGGATTGTACTTTCAAATAAAAAAATAAATTTGAAAAAATATTCAGTAGTTTTTTTTATAGCATTTTCAAAAAAAAAAAGTTATTTGGCGCACCCTTTATATACTTGATAAATATAAAGAATACTAGCCAGCGCTAACACATTTGATCAGCCAATTGTTATCCAGCAGTTATCATTTATTTACGTTGTACGTTGTCAAGATTTATATGCCTTGTTAGCTCAGTGGTTAGAGCTGTTGGCTGCCAATCTGGAGGCCAGGGTTCAAGTCCCGGTTTGACCAAAAAAATTATACATGTACTTTTTTTAATTTTATTTTGCAAAACAAATTTTTAGACCCCCTTTGTCATGGTTTTACCAACATTTTGCCAACACTCCGACACTTTTTAAACAGACGTATGTTAATGTTGTGGCCCTTTGTTCCCAATAGGAACCACAGGACATAATATATATATATATGTTAATGATGTTATCATTTTGGGCTTGGGATAGCACTTGCTGACATCACTTGTAACACTTCATAAAGTGTCTCGCCAGCGGTGGTCCGTTTGTCTTTTTCTGACTGAATTATCAAAATAATATTTTTGTAGAGAATTGTAACAAACAATTATAACAATAAAGGGCATTGAAATCGATCAATGCCAATTAAAACAAAATTCCATTGGCATTGTTTTTAAGCCATTGCAATGCCAAACCATTTAATTACCATTGACATCAAACAATGCCAATTAAATCGTCAATTAATTGGTTCATTCAATGAACTAGACCCAAGTATGCTATAAACAAATATAAAACACTGGTAACAAATTGATATTGAATTGTGCATGGTACAAATTTATTTTTTTTTTTATTTAAAAATGCATAAAAATCTTTGTTAGTTGTCCCAAATGGTTAAGACTCAACTTACAAGTTGGTTATTTTAGGTCCAAGAACAAAATAACAACAACAAAAAAATGTATTATTATGCGTATGTGTAACGTGACCAACTTTTTTTTGGTGCCAAAAGCGAGATATTTAAACTTTTTGTTCAAAAATACTTATTCATTAACATTGGAATTCTTTAATTAGAATCGCTCGACAAAAGGATCGAAGACAATCTGACACTGAAGAATTTATAACAATTTGCGTTAACGAACATATTTTTCTAGAATACTTTCCTACAAGACTTAGGTTAGGTTAGGTCGGAGTGGTAGCCGGCTCCGTGATCACCAGCACACTTAGACTCTGAGGTCCATTGTGATGCCACGAGACTGACGGATTACCGATCAGACTCCACCATTGCACCAGTTAGAGCTCCTTACGAAGCTAAGGAGGTGCGGAATACCAGCACCTGACAGATCCCCAAGATCGTGAAAGAACGCCGATCCAAGTGAGACCCTCCTACGTAGCGCCAGCGCAGGACATGAACTGAGAAAATGCTCAATACTCTCCTCCTCCTCGTCCCCGCAGCTCCTACAGAAGTCAGGCGATAACACCCCCAACCTACGACCGTGCCTGCCAATAAGACAGTGGCCGGTTATCACCGCCACCATGTCAGAGATTTCCCCCCTGGGATTAGGGGTTTTGTAACGGGAATTCCGCACATTTTTCAAACCCGGGATTTTTTTTATTGATTCACAGAACTTGGGGAAAATTAAAAATTTTGAATGTTTTATTTGATTTTATGAATTAGTGTAAAAACATTATTTCAAATTAAAGAAAAACTATTAAAATTATTGTTAAACAAATTATTTGGAATTGATACCTATTAATCTTAATTGATACATATTAATTTTTTTTACTTCATTTAAATCAATTTAAATTGAAAATTTAATAAATTTAAAGAAATATTAATTAAAATTACAAATTCACTTGATAAATATTTTTAGAGCTTGTTTTTTAAAAAAGAAACAGACGAATTCGATAAAAATACGTATGAAAAGCACTCACTTTTAAAATTTTAATTCATAGTATCTACACAATTTTTTTTGTTTGTTTTATATCTGTGTAGAACTTGTGGACCTAGAAATATAAATTTCTACATTTCACTTTATCAACTCATGTTTTGATAATGGGTATTTTAAAATTCGTTTAGTTTCTATGAATATACAAAACCAAAAATTTCAAAATTATTCTTCCAGGATTCCTATTTTTAACTTTTTAAATAAAGTATTTGACAGTTCTTGCGTTGTCATATGGAGTATTTCAGATTAATAAATTTATTTTTAAGATAAAGTGGAATTTTTCAAGCACAAATTATGTTAAATTTATTTAATTTATATTGAGCGGGAAGTCCTGTGATCTCAGGAAATTCTAAAAAAATTCCCGTTGTCCGTTGGGAAATGAAAAATTCTGCGCAAACAAAAACCTATACTATGGGATTTTAAGGAAATGTTTCTAATAAAAACATCTTTAAATTCTGAGATACTACAGTTCTTATAGGAGAATTCTTAAATTTTAACAGCTTCCGAAATAAAAGTTTATTAAAAAAATCAGATAAAAATACAGAAACTTTTAATTGAAACAATACATTTCTCTCAAAACTTTCAGGTTCTGATAACTTTATTTTTATTAAAGATTTCCTGGATTTCTAAAATTAATAGATCGATATCTAAGGTTTTGGAAAAATTTTTTATTGTGTAGTAGTAGTAGTAGTAGTTGTTCTTTATTTCATATATTATAATGTATAAAGTTTACAAAGAATATGTTTAATATTAGTACATTATTATTAAGTAAAAAAAAAAGAACTTACGACTTTGACATTAGTCGTCAGTCGGATGAGTGATTTTTAGTTTTCCATTAATACTTTTTTCATATTTCATAAAAAAAAAAAAAATATATATATATATATATTTGATTTATAATTATATAATTAAAGTTTGTTTTTCTCATTAGTTTAATAATTAAATTCTTCAATTAAACTTTTTCGATATTTAAGAGCATTGATAATATATTTTACCAAACAATCCCAATCCGAATATTCCCCATTAAGGATTGCTATTATTAAATCATCTGATAACCATATATATCCAAAGTATTGGTATCTGAATGATTTTAATATTGGACATCGTCCGATAAAATGTTGTATATTCTCTATTTCTTTGAGGTTGCATAAAGAGCACAGCTTTGATCTAGTTGAAAATCTTGTTCCATTTAATTCTATTAAATCACATCGTGATTTAAAGATCCACATAATCTGGTTTTGATTGTATTTTTCTACCATATAGTTTTGACCTTTTGCGAAGTCCAGTTGTTTATAAAATCTATCAGTTTCGAATGCTCTTTGAATGTATTTTAACTTGTTTGATATTCTTAATTTTGTCAGTAGCTGATTACATTTTTCGTCCCATTGATATTTTGAACAGCTTTCGAATTCCCAATTCATATTTGATTGTTCACATAGTGATTTCAAGTGCGCAACCCATGACAGATTCCTCTGCATTAAACTTAGCGTCAGCTTATGGGGTAATCTATTTCTTCCATATTCAAAAATGGTTCGACCAATGTATCTTAGATGTAAATCAAGCGTATATAGATGAGCATCTTGCATATGAGTTTCTAACATAAGAACATATGTTGGAGTAAACGATGGTATATTTAATATCTTTTTAACAAAAAACCGTTGAAGTTTGTCAACTTCTTCAAAGAGTGAATGTCCCCATACTTGAGCTCCATAGGTTTGAATAGACCTGCAAACCGCTTGAAAAAGTTGCCACTTAGCACGTAAGGAAATATCTCTTTTGCTTAAGTATGTATTCCAAGTGGCGTTAATATTGTTCTTGGCAGCATTATTTCGATTTTCAATGTGTTGTTTGAATAACATTTTTGGAGTAAGGGTAATTCCTAAGTAGCAGAAGCTAGACGCAATCTTAATATTGTTGCCATTAAAAACCCACTTTTCTTCATTAGAATTTCTGCCACCATTTCTGAATACCATAACTTCTGATTTAGACAGATTCACCTCAAGGTTCCATGCTTTACAATATGTTTCTAATTTGTTTATCATAGTTTGAAGTATTTTTATATCATCTGCCATTATAACTATGTCATCTGCATATAGTAATAATCTTATATTAATTCCGGCTACATTTAAGCCTCCACCTAGAACTTCATGTAAATTATTTATGTATAACGCAAATAGTAGCGGTGACAATATACAGCCTTGTTTAACACCAGATTTTGTCTCAAATTCTTCTGATAATTCCTTACCAGTCCATACCACTGATTTTGTTGTTTTGTACACTGCTTCTACGACGCTCACAAATTTTGTAGACACTCCCATTTCATGTAGTTTATATATTAGTAGATTTCTTGACACTGTATCAAACGCTGCTCTAAAATCCACGAAGAATGCATAGACTTTCTTTTTTTCTTGGAATTTTAACTGTACTATAGCTGACAAATTGTATATGTTATCTATTGCGGAGTAGTTCTTTCTAAAGCCAGCTTGGTATTCTGTCAAAACGTTATGTTTTTCTGACCAATTATACAACCTTTCGTTTAATATACCCATCATAATTTTAGCCACACAATTCATAAATGAAATGCCACGATAGTTGCTTGGAACGCTTGTCTCACCCTTTTTATGTATTGGAAAAATAACACTAGATACAAATGTATCGTCATAAAAAGTACCATTCATAATACGGTTGTAAACTTTCCTAAGTTCATGTAAGAAATTTAATGGTGCGTTTTTAAAAAATTCATATGGAACTCGATCAATTCCAGCTGCCTTATTATATTTCGTTTTCGAAATTACTTTCCTAATTTCATTTAAAGTTATTTGTGCATCCAAATCTTCATCATTCTTTAATATTGCTGCATATGAAATATTATTGGCCATCTGCGGCGGATTTAACAAATCAGCAAAATATGTTCGAAAACTTGAAGCTGTTATATCAGGGCATGAATTAAAAGCATAACCTCTTATCTCTTTAGCCACATTCCACCATTCTTTACTGTTATTAACTTTGCATATTTTAATTTCAAGGTTTTTATGGTACAACGCTTTACTTTTCTCACATACTTCCTTGTATATGCGATTTGCGTTTAGGTAAGACATCTTTTCGATTTCGCCACACGATTTTCTATATTCTTTAAGTAACCTAAACGACTCATCTCTAGCTCTCAAACAACTTCCATCAAACCATTTTTCCTTAAAAATTTTCGTTGAGATATTAGCATTACGGCCAAAACCACCCGATGAGATTCGTATTACCTCTGTTAAGTCCTTGATCCCAAAATCATCTGTCTGTTGTATCAATATTTCCAAGTTTTGCTGTACTTTGCGCTGATAGTTGTTCTTATTAAGTTCATTCCATTTTAACTTAGGTAATAAGCTACAAGGTATTATTTCCTGTTGACTTATATCTGCCGTAAGAATTAAGTGGATTGGGAAGTGATCTGACCATATGCAATTTTTATTGTGTATAAAAACTGTATTGCGAACTTCTGAAATATGAAAAAGCGGGATTTCGTTTTTAAAAGCGATAAAGAAATTCAAGGCGAGATCAGCCCTTAAAAAATCGGGATAACCCCTCTTACGTATGTGGTTACGTATGTGTGCAGTAAAAATGGTACGTACTTCTTTTACTCGTCTGGTGACACCCTGAGGTGTTTGCAGTCATTTGGAAACAACAAAATCGAAAAAAGGAAATAAATTCAAGAATGAAATAAATTTTTTGGTATTGCTAAACAATACGCATATGAATAAAACAAATGATGATGACGATGTCGATGAATAAATTGATATTCAGGGTGGAGGGTTGTATGTCCGTTGTTTGAATTGCTGACGCTGCTGCTCTTATGATGTTTGCAACCATAGTGTGAATAGGATAGTGGTCTATAAAAGTCGGTCGGATTTTCTCTGCATACCGTATGTTGGTATTTTTCAAGCAATGTTTACCAGTTTATAGACCAATTTTTAAAAACATGTGTAGTTTTGTACAACTACATGCTTACACTCACTGAGTTTAGCATCAAACGCCCTCTCCTTATGTTAGATTCCGTCTAACGAAAATTTGAATTGAATATGAATACTATCAAGTAGACTTGTTGTAATCATTTGCAATTATTTTGCCAATAATTACTATTGTGTCTTATGTCCATATTTATAATACGTACATTTTATGGTAGGGATTCTCAAACATTTATTTTTGTGTACCATAGGAAATGAAAAAAAACAGCAATGATAGAAGGATGGAACATGCAGTGGGATATATCACAAAATTTTTGGAAATAATTCGGTCATTTCTTAATTAGTAGTCCGTTTGCAATGAAATTTGTAAGTCATAAGTGACATAATATCGAGTTTTAGTTCTGATTTTGAACATTCCAGACCCACCGGGGCGGCAATGAACCACCCAAAATAGGGACTTTTTGAGTGATCTCCATTTTTTGTTTCTAATCCTGAGACTAACAAATATGTAGGTTATCTCTAATAGTTCCCGAGATATTCAAATTTGTAAATATTTCCAAATTTGATCCTACTTAGGTCCAGCTTTTTGCGAATAGCATGACGAAATCGGGACAAAATTTTTATTTTTAAATATTGGTTATTTAACTAAATAAATTTTTTATTAAAAAAAAAATGAATGCTATATATTGTTCCACTCAAAAACTACATTGATTATAGTAGAAATTAAAAAAAATCAGATTTTTTGCGATTTTTTCCAAAAAGCACCAACATTAATTGTTAAATGTTTTCTATCTGAACATATAACTTATGCACACTTTTAATATACAAGCGAGTTATATAAAAAAAAAAAAAAAAATTTGTATATAATTTTCCGCCCATCCGCTTTTAAATTTGCCACATTTTTACGGCAAATATCAAATTTAACTCACTGTTAAAAATAGTGCACGCCTCTAATCATTTAGCGGAAGCGCTTGTACATACTCCAACATATACCTAATTTATTGGGAAAGTCTATTCCAATCCACGGTTCAAATGCAGACATGGCAGCAAAAAAGGTAAAAAATCCCATGATTTGTTTTGACTTCTGGCATATGAATCTGGAGGTTCAATTTTCGGTGACATTTTCCAACATATGTGGCCGTATATTGGCAATAACGAGGTGAATGTTGTCCTCCAAGTGGTTTCGGGCTTACCGGCGTAGACTAGCGACTTCACATATCCCCACAGAAAATAGTCCAGCGGCGTTAAATCGCACGTTCTTGGATTCCAATTGTTTCCTTCAATAAATCAATTGTGGCACGAGGTGTGTGACATGTTGCGCCGTCTTGTTGAAACCACAGCTCCTGCATATCATGGCTGTTTAATTGATGAACGAAAAAGTCAGTCTCTATAGCGGTCACCATTGACTGCAACGTTCTGACCAGCATTGTTTTTAAAGAAGTACGGACCAATTATTCCACCAGCCCATAAAGCACACCAGTCAGTTTTTCTGGATGTAACGGAGTCTCAACATACACTTGAGGATTATCATCACTCCAAATACGGCAGTTTTGTTTATTGACGTATCCATGTAACCAAAAGTGAGCTTCATTGCTAAGCAAAATTCGTGCGCGATACGTATTTCCAACAGCACCATGATTTTCAAAATAAATTTTGCACAGTTTAGAAGCGTTGTTCAGGCGTAAGTCTATTCATGTTGAAATGCCAAACCAAACTAAACATAAATCACTTGACAGCTGACAAAATGGCCGCCAGTTAAAAAAGTGTTGCCAACTTAAAATTCCTGTATAAAAAATACAGTTTATGTTCAGAAAGAAAATATTTATCTCTAGCTAAAAGACTGTTGTTGCTCTTTGGAAAAAAATCGAAAAAAATAGATTTTTTTTTTTAGTTTCTATTTTAAAAATATTTTAAAAGAAAAAATTCAGTATTTCGTCCCACTATTCGCAAAAAAACTTTACCTGAGTTGGACCAAATTTGGAATTTCAAATTTTAAAATGGGAATATCTCGGAAACTATTTGAGATTACCAACACATGCAAGCATGTTTTTTGTTAGGCTCTACTAGCGGATTATAAATATGTTAATTTTTTGAAAATCGGATTAGACACAAAAAATGGCGAGCACTCAAAATTTTATATGCAAAAAGTTCCCTAAATTGGGTGCCTATACTGCCTAACCCTGGGTGTTTAGAAGGTTCAAAATCAAAACTTAAACTCTATATTACGTCACTTATGACTGTGGAACGTTTGTATATATTTGAAGGGCTTATTGAAAAACTTCATAATCAATATTTTATGTTTAGTTTGTATTAAAAAATGCAAAAATATTACTTTTTCAGGACGTTTACATGCCAGGTACTTGTAAAAAGTGTTTAAGCAGGAGTTCTAGCAAATATTAATCGATGAACGCCTAGAAATCAGCGAAATGTTACCGCGGGTACCCAATTCTAACAGACAACATTTCGATTATGAAAACTGCATGTTAATTGTTGTGGTTTCGGGTAAATTGGGATCCCGCGGGTAAATTGATCCAATCTTTAGGCAGTTTGCATTATACGGTAAGTTGCAAAAATGGCTTTCATAGACCTGTTAGCGATCATTTTAGAATGTTAGAGTCGCACAAGTACTAGTGACGCTGACGTTCAATACATCGGAATATGTCGAAAAAATCACGATATGGTGTTGGCCCATCGGAGAGTGAAAGTGCGTGAGAGATTGTTTATGCCATATGTATTTCATATGAAACTGTGGTTGCGATTTTAAATGATCAGTTTTTTTTTAAAGCTATCCGCGAAATAGGTACCGCGGTTTGCTCTCAATTGACCATTAACGCAATCGTGTAACAACTTCAAACTATTGTTTGGAGTTATTTAAGCGCAATTCGAATAAGTTTTTGCAACTGTTAATGAAATATGGATCCATTATAACACACCGGAGACCAAACAGCGGTTAAAACAATGGGTATATCTGGGTGAACCTGCTTTGAAGAAGGCCAAGGAGGTTTAGTCGCCCAACAAGATCATGGCTACAATTTTTTTGGGATGCACGCGGCATAACTCACATCCATTATCTTCAAAACGGAAAAGCAATAAACGGCAAATATTATGCCAACTTCTTGGGCCGATTCAACGACGGTAAAAAAATTACCACGTTTGGGCAAGAAAAAAGTTATTTTTCATCAAGACAATACACGGGTGCACACGTGTGTAGTCTCAATGGCACAATTCAAGATTTATTTGCTTTGTTAAAGTACTCAAGAAAACAATAATTTTGATACCCATATTGAATATATAGTGAACCCATTTTGGAATTATTAGAAATACAGGGAAAAAGGCACTTCGGGGAAAGTCGCCAAAAAAATCGAACGGTTTCGAATATCGGAAAAAGCTTAAACACCTCATCCATTAAATTAAATAGGCATTGCTATGCATTATTTTAAGCTTAATACAACAAAAATTCTTTAAAAAACGCCAGATTTAATGTTACTCAAAACACATTTTTTTTTTTTTTTTTTTTTTTTAGAGAGAAGCAACACTCAGGAAATTCTTCCTATTAATTAATGTGTTGCTCTCTTTGGAAAGGGGATAGTGAAGAGATGAAAGGTGGTGAAAGATGAAGGGCTTCAAACATGGCAACACTGTAATTGCGCGAGATGATAAGTTTTAGAACAGTTGTTGCTCGCCACCTGATGTAGAGTTGGCGAATTTATTAAAGCTTTTTGTTTCATAGCCCTGATTCATTATTTTACTTCGGTGGGGTTAAGTGCTATGGGAACACCGAAGGTGGGTGTAGCGATACATATAAGTGATAAAAAAATCATACATATTATTTTTCTAAATTGATGTTGTCGTCACCGGGAATCGAACCCGGGACCAGCCGTGTAACAGTCCAACGCGCTAACCATTACACCACAACGCCCACATTCAATTTCTGAAATACAATTGATAAATCTGATATACAATTCATAATTTCTGAAATACAATTGATAAAAATAAAATTCAAATGTTAGTTTCAGAAATATAATTGATAAATATGAAACGCAATTGATAATTTCTGAAATACAATAATTAAATTTGAAATACTATTGATAATTTCTGAAATACAATTCATAAATCTGAAATACAATTCATAATTTCTGAAATACAATTGATAAAAATAAAATTCAATTGTTGTTCTTTAACAAAATGTTGACCACTTGGAGATCAACATTCGCCGCTTTATTGCCAACGTTCACAAATGTTGGAAAAAGTTCATGTCAATTTAAAAAAATTATCTTTGTTGTATTCCATTTAAAAGTTCTACACCTCTATAAAAACACCCTTTAGTATTTAATTTTTTCGGACTGACTCCTTCTCACAACTTCTTGTCACAAAATCATAAACAAGAATGAATCTAAAAGAGCGAAGACGCTCATTAAAAACTGGCTGATCATCTTATAGTTGGCTCAACTATAATATGGCTCTAGTTAGAGAGAGGAATTTGATTATGAATACTATATTATATTATAATATGATTGATTTGATAATGAATACTATATTATGATTGTAGACAAGAGAATAATATGATAACAGAAAAAGAGAGAGATGTTTACTATACCATGATTATTGGTGAAATATGATTAATACAATAATAATTTAATTGAAACAACCATTTATGGCTGTAAGAAACCTAGTCTTGTGGCCGCAATCATATTGCAACCATATTTTTTCTCTGCGTGTACTTTGTGTTAGTGCACTCACAATATTATGTACACTGTGGAGCAAAAGTGAGCCAATATTTCAAAATTAAAACGCAAGTTGTATTTATTCTCCAAATACTTTGGAAAAATTAATCTAATTACTTATAAAAGTGTGGTAATGTGTCCTCTTCATAAACATATAGGTCTCCTGCATCTTCTACAATCTCAAATTGTATAGGAGAAGGTCATTGGCTCACGTTTGCACACACTCCGATTAAATAAAAACTGTAATTTTATTACAGAACTAATTGCAAGTAAGAACTTTTATTAATATACACATTTGCTAATACTATTTAAAATACATATTTAAATGAAAAATCTTTAGGAATTGGTTTCAGTGAGGATTTTGAATTTGACTTCAGAAGTGTTTTGTTCCGAATTGACTTAAAAAACTTTACTTATTATCAGAACAAAATTGCACTTAAGGCGGCCTGTAATTTTTTCGCAACAAGGTAGTCAGTTCGATCCGGATGGGGTTCAAAATATTGGTGTGCAGTGATGCAGACTCGGATCCAGGAAAAGATTTTGGGTATTGAAATTAGAGTAGTACTTATTAAATTTGCTAATTTCTTTTCACTTTTGTATTGAACAATTTTATTTTGGAGGAGGAAATTTCCATTTTCCATCCCTCTGGATCCGCGCCTGATTCATATTACCATTATTCTTAAAATACCGATACCGAAATAACTAATATACAGTTACCGCATATCATTACCCTTAAAATACCGTTGCCGAAATACATGAAAATGCCATTACCGATACCCGCATTGAATGCGTTACTCATGGACATAAAAGATTAAATAAAGAAAACCTCTAAAACTATTACTTAGGAATGCAGGGCAGAAGGGGGAGGTTTCGCCACTGCCACTCCCGATTTTCTCTGTATTTAAAGGATTTATTAAAATGTTGCTTTACATAATTTGTACAAGTTATTGATTATCTTATATGTCACCAAATTTTAGTCTTGTACTTCGTACCTGAGCGATGATAGGCATGTTTTTTGAGCTGCAAAAAAATAATATAGAGTTTGTATATTTGGGATAACTTTTTCATTTCGTGTATTAAAATAAAATATCCGTTAAGATGTCGAAAAAGTGTAAGAAAATATAAAATTATGTAAGTGGCTGATTATATAAGCGGCTGATCACTCCTTACCAACAGGTGGGGTAGATTCGTTAGAAAAAATTGATAGCAGTTTAAAAGACATTTACGTAATACTAATTCGTTACATGGTTATATGTGTTAAACGGGTCAGACGTTGTTTTCGTTCAAAAAATTCGAAGAAAATAAAATTTAAATTTTTTTTTTTTTGGTGAAATTGCAGCTATTGATGTTAATTTTTATGACTATTTAATGCAAAATATAAGTTTTCCACCATAACCGTAGCTGACAAATGTACAACATCAACATGGCGAATTTAACCCATAGCCGATTGAGTTACTCTGAAAATCGTAAAAAAATAAATATAAAGGAATAAATATAATTTTTGTTTTAAACATACAAATTAAAGTTAAGATGTGTAAAGTTTTAAATAAAATAGAATTTTTCCAAAAAAAATTGTTAGTTGAGTAACGGCAATGTTTTAAATAAAAAGTGGCGAATGGTCCCATTCTACCCTACTCGTTTATGGTGGGTACCTCAGTTTGGGAATCCCTGCTATTTACAAAATGTTAGTTTTCCCCTTTTTCAATAAATACCCAACAGACACTCAACATTTTTGAACTCACCCCTTGTGTTTTCGGTAATTTTATGTATTTTGTATGTTATTGTCGTCACCCTCTTGACTTAATGAGGCTTTTTAGTATGATCGATTTTAAATTGATGTTAACACTTGTCAAGCGGCGGTATATGGATGTTTGTGCTGAAAAGTAGAATTCAATGACAACCTGCTGTTTAAGTTACTTGATGCCGGCTTGTCTGTATATTTTATTTAACGGTATTAAGGATATTTGGTAGATTTGGTTTTACAGTCATTGAATTCATTTTTGTTTTTGTTTTGATATGGATTTAAAATATTTGGCGTTACTTTCTGTCTTAGTTTCGAATTGAAACATTTGTAATATTTCTTTAAGGCCCGTTTACATTATCACACATGTGTTTATACTTTACGTAACAAAATATAATGAAAAGTGTGATAAAATTATTTGTCTGTCAAAAGAGTATAACAAAAAGATCGTTTGATTGTTCAGACTGTTATTGACACACACAAAAATACATTTAGACAGCTATGTTTTTTTTTTGTGTTTAACACAACACTTGTGTTAAGATATGTGGTTACTTTATGAAATATTTCAAAAGTAAAGCTTGTCAAAAAAGTGTATGAATTGTATTCACATTAGGGAAGCCAATCGGGATTGATATTTAAAAATCCCGGGATTCGGAATTTGACGATTGTTTGGGGATTTCGGGATTTCAGACATGTATAACACACTTGTCAGATTATGTGAACGGGGCTTTAATATGTATTCTTTACATAAACAACAAATTTACGAAGAGAAGTAGAGCAAAAAGTTAGTTGTGTATTATGATTTCATTTGTAAATGTTTTTCCATTAATAGTATTTAATTAGTTTCATTTCAAATTAGAAATTACATCTAGTATTCGTTTTAAAAACAACAGTTAAACAGGTACGGGTGCCAAAAGGGGGATTTAATAAGGAAAGGACGCAAGTTACACTAATTATCGCTTCAAAAGTCTAAAACTGTATACCATGTTTTCACTCATGTGTTTTGAGCAAAACATGTGTTGTGATGAAAAAAATGTATGAGCAAACATGTACTCAACATGTTTTATTTCAAAACACGTCTAAAACACGTTCAGTGGTAATGTTTACACACAATAGTCGATAAGTTAAAAAAGGCTCTTACAATCGTTTAAGGTCTCTAATATAAGATATATCAAAAAGCCAAACTCTTTTATTGGCAACGACTTATGAGAAATCAGTTTTGGAATAAAAGTACTTTTTTGGAAAATATCTTTGAGGTTAACTAAGACTGCAACGGTAAGAGATATAGGCCCATGTTGATATGATATTTAGTTATATACTATTCGAGATTACAAATAGAAGAAAAAGTAGAAATACATCACCGAAAACAAAAGTGACATGCCTTCAAACATTTTTTTTTTGCAAAAAAGCGGTTAGTTTGGTGCTCTGTGTTGCATCCCGTGTTTTTCCACCATGACATTCTGGGCATATTTATGGAAGCCGTGATCCTTCTGAGTAATCTCACATTTTATGAAGATCGAACCAGTAGTTTAGACATAATTAATTTTTGTGTGTTAGATTGGCACTTTTTCCCACTGAGCCTAAGTTTCTAGAAAATTTGTCATTTTGAAAATGCATTGTTTTAAACTTTTAACATTCAAATTATTATGTATTTTGTTTTAAATAAAAATCGTTCAATGAAAATGAAAATTATTCAAGTTCGAGGCCATACTCTATATTTCTTTATTAAAATATTGTCCTAACAAGTAATCTATAGAGTTTTTTTGTTTTCAAATTTATTATTTGGCCCTTTCAGGAATGTGTTGATAGATCTATTCGGGAATTTTCTAGGTTCCCATCATCAGAACACGTTTTGAAAGAGGTAAATATTCAATATACGTTTCTGTTTCTTTCCTTTTGAGTTGTACATTTGTTTTTAAAAACACAATGTGCAGGGGAAGTAGTAAACAAGACCATACTTTGTCTTTTATACAAGTTTGATATAATTTTTAATAAAAATTATGTTTTTTTTCGACCTTTAATTTTGCAATGAAAATGAAAATTATTCAAGTTCGAGGCCATACTCTATATTTCATTATTAGGATATTGTCCTAACAAATAATCTATAGAGTTTTTGTTTTCAAATTTATTATTTGGCCATTTAAATATTTACCAAAGGTAGAGACATACACACAAAAAACAAGTTTTCAATTTATTTTTTGATCAATGGTAATAATCTTTAACTTCGAGCACATATATTAGTTCTCATTAAGTGAGAAAACTAGTTTATATGAAGGCTTGATATTTTGCATGGGATTTTCACTTCTTTCAAAACGTGTTCTGATGATGGGAGCCTAGAAATAGATCTATCAACACATTCCTGAAAGTGGTCAATTATCAAATTTGAAAACAAAAACTCTATAGATTATTTGTTAGGACAATATCCTAATAAGGAAATATATCCTAATAGAAATATATATATAATTTTCATTTTCGGAAATATTGAAAAATATATTAACTATTAAAAAAAGTAGACCGCGATCTCGAAGACTTTTATTTTTTAGATTTTTCAGTATTTCTGAACAATGTTGTAATCCTACACACCAATGATGTAGTCTACCTTGGCATTCATTTGGATCGACGCCTTACATGGCGCAGACACATTGAAGCTAAGAAAACTAAAAGCTTCTAGTCTGCATTGGCTTATGAACCACCAATCGAAACTGACCCTCGAAAACAAAGTTATGTTGTATAATACTATAATAAAGCCAATATGGACATTAGGGTGATAACTTTTTTTGTACAACATTCTCCCCAGGGGTTTTCTAATGGCAAATATTGTATTAATGATAAAAAAAAACTATTTCAGCGATTTCTAAAATGCCTTTAATATGTTTATTTTAAATTTTTTTTAATAACAATTTTTTTTAAATATGGTTTATACATATGTAAGTAGGCAAATTTGGAAGAAAGCTATTCCATTGACTCGAAAACGGACTTTACTATTGATATCAGCATGCCTTATTTATATAGATGTGATGATCAGACGTTGAGGCATCAAAAAAAGTTTTTTTTTTAACTTTGTTTGATTTAAAACTTTAACGCGTTTGGTGCGGAACCTTTTTAACGCTAGCGAAAAACTAAAAACGCAGTTCTTAATATTTGTCCATGCCCTACACGATTTTGTCTGGGGAGATTTGATATTTGCAAAAAATGCAAAAAGTTATCACCCTAATGGACATATTGCGTCCAGCTTTGGGGCAACGCATCTAAAACCAACATCGACGTTATTTAGAGGTCTCAATCGAGGATATTGCGAATAATAACAAGCTCTCCTTTGTATATAAGGAATGAAAATATACACAAAGATCTGAATATTCCTTTAGTGAAGGATGAAATCTGCCGCCTGCAAGCAAATTGGAACATCACCCAAATCCACTTGCAAGAAATCTGATGAACACTGCAAGCGTAACACGTCTTTGACGAAACGATCTGCCAACAATACTGTAACACCCCCTGTCTATTGGGAGTACCGTTTTCTAACGACATCTTAATTGTTGAAATAATAATAATTTTTCTTTTCTTTTAATGTATAGTTTTTAAGATTTGTATACTTATTGTTAGGCTCAACATTCAGCAGATCCAATAAATAAAGAAGCATTTAAATAAAAAAAAAAAATAACTATTTATTTTAAAAAGTCATGTTTGTTGTTTAATAAATTATTAATTTTAATAAAAATATTATTTGCATTATAATGGAGTAATTTTTATTTATAAAAATAAATGTTTTATTGAACCTGGAAAACGTTGATTTATTATACAAAAAACTTAGGCTTATTTACATATAATTTATGTACTTGTACAATTACCACAAAACTTTGTAAACTATTACTTAAATTTTTGTAAGTGATACACCTTTCTTTTCTCTGCGTGTGGCAAAACAATACCTGGTAGCAGGCCTGCCATATTTGCAGATTTATCGGCATTTTGCCGATTTTTGGCATCAAAATTATCAAAGTTTTGATTTGCCGATTTTTGCTCAAAAAATGCCGATTTTTCGATAAATCTTTAAAACACGGTAACTTTATTTATTTAAGTATAATTTATAAATTTGGGCAACACTGAAATACTTGTAATATTAAAAAGAGGCAATTGTTAATAAGTCAGCGCTTTACTAAAAAGGGTGAGGTTTATTTCCAATTATATGCAGTGTTTGTGTGTGTATAGGTTTAGTACATTTTAACATTCTACAGGTGCATTTCCAGTGCTGTCAAAGTTTGTACAACAAATTATGGTCCTTTTTCCGTAAATGTGGAATGAATTTCCAGTCAAGTCAGCCTAAACAATACAAAGTTTCAATGTTCTCTAGAAAATGAATCTTTACAGGCAATTCTAGTTTCTAAGTATTATTTAAAATAAATAAATTGAATAATTCAAACTATTTTGATGCTAATATAAAAAAACATTTGACAAAAATGTCAAACTCAAATAAATATATATTTCATTTTAATTATTTGGAAAACGTTTATTTTTTGATTTTTATGTTTTTTTTTATATGTTATTTTATTATTTTTATATGTTATTTTTTGTTAATAAAATTTATTTAATGGATTTTAAAGGGTATTTTTATTTGCCGAATTTTTGCCGATTTATTTAAAATAAAAGTGCCGATAATGCCGATTTTTTTTAAATATGCCGATTTTTTATCAAAATCATCTGGCACCCTTGCCTGGTAGACTTATTAGAAAAATGTTCTCTCGTTTTCAAAAACAAAATGACAATAATTCATACAAAAAGTAAACAGAAAACCATAGAAAGTCAAATAAAAAACCCAATTTCTCCCTAATGCTTTTACCTTTTTTTATTTTGATTGAATTTGTAATTTTTCAATAACATTGAACGTGTATGTGCAAAGATCAATATCAATAAATCAATTATATTGTCCGTCTGTGCTCGGCTTAAGATCACCAATTTTTGAAAATTCTTTTCCCCGGCACTGCCTTAAATAAAAAAACACAATTTTTTTTGTGATAAAAACAAATTCATAATTACAGTATTTAACGACAAATTCATTAGAAAGAAGATGAAACCAAAAAAAAAAAAAAAACCATCATAACATTTCCCCCCATTAATTTTTCAATTATGCAACATTCAAAGTAATCCAGCGAAGCATCTCTGTGAAACACTTGTGACAAAAAATCAAGTGGAGTATGAAGTACAAAAGCAGCCAAACACAGTTTGAAAAAATCAAAAGTTTTAAATTTCTACTGCGTGTATAAAGGCTGACTGACTGACTGACTGCCCCCTTGCTGTTTAATGGAAACATGCTTCAGGCGCACATATGTCAACTTTTTATTTATTTTCTGCTTCCTACACATTTCAAAGATGTCTCTCAACTTTTCATCATGGAAATAAAATACACTACAAATGACAAACGGCAACAAAAAACTTATCGCCAACGCACTACTGTTATACTACAAAAATTACAAGTTGCAAATAGAAAACTTTAGTTTGAAAAAAAAACACTTGAAATTGGAAACTTTTTATTTTCTGAAATGTCCTCTTATCAAAATCGTATAATTTGAATGTAATTTGCAACTACTTGCCTTTCTGTCCGTCCGTCTGTCTGTCTTTTAGTTGTTTCCCTGTTCCGCACTGCAATGTCAAAAGGGGGTAGGGGTAAAGAAAAAAAAAAACAACTTTCAAGGATAAATGGAATTTCAGTTAATATTTAATGCAGGGAAACCTCTAAACACAGGGTTGCATACAGTAAATACAGCAACATCATAATACAAGAATTTTTTGTTTAAATTTTTGTTTTTCATACTTTTAAGGAATGAGAAATTGTTGATAACAGTAGATATAAAGATAGCAAATATAGGCAAGGAAAAAAGTATATGGTACAAAGTAACAAAATAATTATTTTAATAATGTTGGACAAGCCCTTAATTGAGACAAGCCCTCAATTGTGATACTACAGTCAGTTTAACCTGTAATTTTCTGTGTACTGTGTTTGTAATATTTATTTTATTATTTATTTAAAATTCTGTGTAGTGATGTCCAGTTTTTATTTAAAAATAAATTTCACAGATTGTATTTTCTGACTATGTAACAAAAACTCTTTTTATAACTTAACGCTCCTGAAGAAGTTTGAATAAAGCAAACGAAACGTTGAGCAAAAACATGATAAATTGATTTATTATTTACAAATAGATCAGATTATTGACCAAAATAGTCCGTAAGGCGTAGTGTTTTCTATAAGGACAAGTTGTGGTGAATTTGTAAATCTTCATGTGAAGTACTTAAGTATATGGTACAAAATAAGATATGTTATTTTTAACGAATAATTTTTAAACAAAGATATATTTTATAATGAATTTACAATTCCACGAAATCTGGTTTAAAATCGAGTTAAATCCAGTTACAAATCTGCTCGTTTACATTATAGAATTTGGCAGACAAACTGGATTTTGGCTTGACAACAATAACATTTTGTAAACAAAATTAATAAAATAACCTCAAACTGAGAAATTTTTTAAAAAGTTATTAATTCACTATCGGAAGACAAAATTTGCAGCGATTATGAAAGAAACAATGTTCATTTTACTGAAAAAAAGTGTTTTTTATGGGGGATGACTTTTTGGATGAACGATATTTGTTTCTGTTCTTCTGGTCACCTTATCAATGATGTTTGCACAAATTGACTTAGAACTGGATGACACAGACATACATATCTATAAGTTGAGGTAGAGACAGAAATATATCTGGGTTAAAGTGGGTGAAAATGCTATAAATTGCAATATTTTAAAGGCTGCAATATAAAACCTTTTAAGTGGTTTTATATTTTATAGAATATCAATCAGCTGGTTGAAAAAATGCAATATAAGCTGTCTCCATAAAGTCAAATTTAACATACGGTGCGCCTGAGCGGATTCTGTTTCTAAAGCGGATTCTGTTTCTAAAGGGTCTACAAACTAGTTTCTAATGAAAACAAAAAAAGTCAAGATGGCGCTTTTTCGCGGCCAATAAAAATTTTCTAAATTTAGCATTTCTTTTAGGTGCACCTCACCGATTTTAATAAGAAAATATAAACGGTTCAGATACGTAAGCTGAGTTGAATATTTTATATATATATATTTTTTTTTTCAGACACGCTTTCTTTGGAGGCGGCAAGACTTAGGAGTTACATTTTTTAAGTTTAAATTTTCTCTAAAATTACTTATCTGTTCGGAACAAATTATATCTCATTGAAAAGCTTATGAAATCTTCTTTTGTTTGATATATCTAGATTTTTATTTTAAGAAATGTGTTATTTTACTTTTTTAAAATTTTTTTTTATAATTTAAACCTAAAAAAATTGACTTTTGCCTACTCCAAAGGGGGCGTGTCTGACAAAAACAAATTTTCTTGTAAGCTCACGTTTCTGAATCGGTACTATTTTTTTTATCAAAATCGGTGAAGTGTCCTTTAACTAAAGAAAGGCCAAATTTTGAAAAATTTTATTGGCCGCGAAAAAGCGCCACATAGATTTTTGTCTCTAAAAAGATAGTATTTTTATTGCTGGTGTCATGTCTTGTCAATTATAGCCTATAATTGACCAAATAGAGATTTTTTGTTTTGTTTTTCGTTAACTCTTAAATTTAAAATGAAATAACACGCTCCCATTACTGATAAATAAAAATGTATACATATCATATCAAAGAAGATTTTATAAGCTTTCCAGTGACGTATAATTTGTCGCGATCAGATAAGTAATTTTTGAGTAATTGAAAAAAATAATTCAGACTCTGCTCACGTATCTGAATCGTTCCTAATTTTTTTTATCAAAATCGGTAAGGTTTCCCTATACTAAAGACAAGCCAATTTTTAAACACTTTGATTGGCCGCGAAAAAAAAGCGCCAACTAGATTTATTAGTAGGAAAATAGTTTTTAGACCATCTAGAACCAGAATCCGTTTTCAGATTGGAGTTACAAGAAAATTTTATTTAAATTCACTCAGGTGCGCCTGATGTTATCATTAAAGAATAAATATTTTTCGCCAAAGTTATAACTACTCTCATATATGAGACATTGAATGTGCCTTTCTTAAGATTTTTATATTTTTGGATCATTATTGCGAAAGTGTAAATGTTTTTGATCAAAAAACTCTACTTATATTATTTCAGGAATAATCGGTATATTATATAATAGAGTTAAAAGTCGCCATTTTGAATGAGCCATTTAGAATTTAAAATCCGTAATTTAGTAGTGATGATCAGCCAAAATATATTAATTTTTATTCTAATAAAGATCCCTCAAAAGTCTGCGTGCACTTAAGAGTTATTTCAAATCGATTATACACTCAGAGATAAAAGTTTCATCATATTGATGATAGTGATTCATAAATCGTTTGTCATCATATTTTCATAAATCCGATGAAAAGTTTCATAAAAATTATTGACAAATGTTCCATAGACCTTCATCATTTCATAAAAAAAATCATAGAATTTGTGAAAAAAATTTTAGTTTTTATTGAAATACTTATTTGAAACTTAAAAAATGTTATTTCCAATTAAAAGCTGAAACATAATTGACTTAACTTAGGTATTGGTATGAATCGGAAATTTGGAAATACAATTATTAAAATTAAAAAAAAACTAGTTTCATTTTATACTAACACCTGACTTAAGTCACAATACAAATATTTTTCAGCCTTTAGACTTTTTAAAAACTACAAAAAAACGCCCTAAAAATGTTTTTTGATGAATTTTGAAAAGTTATTCTGCAATTCATTTTTTTAATCCTGACTCCAGGACATTCAGAATGCACTGTTACCATATGCTACTTCTTTGCAAGAAAATGTATTATACTATTATAAAATTAATATTTATTGATAAATTAAGTCAGTTTTTACACATTGCTCATTTTTTGACCCAAAACTTTTTTTGACTGGATAAAGATAATTTTTTGACTGGATAAAGATAATTAACCGCCTTAGAAAACCTAAAATAATTCAACGTCTTAAGTGTAATCGCGAAAAAAAATTGTGGAAACTTTTAATCCAGCGTTTGAAATAATAAATTGTTGACCTTTTTTGATGGAACTTTTTTCAAAAATTATTTTAAAATTTAAAATAGGCTAATCTTTTATATTTTTGTAGGTTATGTTGATGAAAAAATATGAGAATATATTCCTCTTATTCCTATTATAAATTAGTTCATCGATTGCATATAATTTTTGAAAAGCTGACCAATCGGATAATGAATTTTTCAAGTCTAAAACATTTCAAAATTTTGAATGGATAGTTTTTATTAAAATACTAATGAACTTACAAAAATTATATCGTCAATGTTGCCATATGGAAATTTATAAAAATCGTCAAAAACCGCGTATATATCGAAAAAAATTCAAAATCCGTTAACGGCTAAAAAATTAATTTTTTCATATATTGTGGGAAAAAGATTTGTTCGCAAAATTATAAAAAAATTAAATTTTTAAAACATCTTAAATCGTGTAGTTAGGATTTATATTCTGTCAAAGTTTCAACTCTTGTTGCTAATATTTCGTTCAGAGGGCGCTTTAAGGAAAAAAAAAATTCTTAATGAAGCACGGTTTTATATATACCCAGCAAAAACACGGTAATGACTACTTATTACTTAATACATTACTTTGCAATAAGTTCTTATTACATTTTGCATTACTTTATGTAATAAAATAATATGTTACCAATAAGAAACTTATAATGAATAGCTGACCCGGCAAACGTTGTTTTGCCTTCAAATTTTAATTGTAATTAATTTTTTAAACCAAGAAATTTTTTTTACGCAAATAAATAATTAAAAAAATAAATTCACATTAGTAAATCATTTTAAAATTTGTAATTTCATGGGAAGCCCAACGCCTCTTTGTCCTTCTATCGCCTTTATTTGCTGAAGTATATAAAATGAATAGCTGAAAACAACTGCCATAACAACTGCGTCACCTATCACCGATGCATTGAAGCGCCGCTCATGCCTTGTCAGCTCTTATCACAACCGTATAATCACCTGTCGGCATCTGGTCTAGGGCTGTTTTGAATAGACGGATGAGGCTGTTGTCTTCGTGTAACATAGCTTGAAGATTAACATAGGTTTTTTGTAAACATTAACATAGGTTTTTTTGTAAATATCTTCGGAAGTACATAACCGATTTAAGAGTTTGATATCTCGTTTTGAAAAACATGACAACGGCTTTCAAAAAAAATAAAATAAAATAAAAAAAACAAAAAAAATAAATATATGTATGTGTCATTGGTGGTACAATATGAAAATTGGATTTTGCCTCGCCCCTCCGCCCACAGACCGAAAATCAAAAATCAGACTTCACAGTGTCACCCGCCTGAATATTCTGAAGATTCCCTGAAAATTTCATCAAATTCGGCCTAGCCGTTTTGGAGTCCATACGTTACATACATACACACATCCTGTTTTATATATACACACAGAAAAAAATTTAGCTATTTGCCAACTGAAATTCGGTTACTACGACTCAGATTTGGTTATAACGAATTTCAAACAGATGACACAACTTTATATTAGTTTTCACAACAAAGTTTGGTTAATTCAACAGAATTTTAGTTGCAACACCCAACATTTTCAGAAATCAAATGTAAATATCGTTGCACTAACTGAATTTATGAGTTGATACTATTAATAAAATACACTTTTTAATTCGGTTGACACTTTATTTCTCTGTGTGTATAGATTACTCTCATACGAAAAATAATTGGTGAACAATAATAGGTTATTCATCTTATTACCTCCAGGTATAATATAATGATACAATATTTTCTAGAAACCTATTTTTAGACTCATTATAATTCGTCTTTTTGTAATCTAAGGGTTAGTATATCTATAACAAATTTTCATAACAGAAAAAATAATTTATATTTTAAACTATCAAATGTTATAGCCTCCGTAGCTTAGGATATAGAGCAGCCCAAAAAGTAATTTAAATGAATTGTGTTTAGTTAAAAATGTCATATTTTTGATTTGCATCAGTTCAATTCTTCCAATTTTGGTTTTTACTTCTCATCAAGTAAATAAAACAATAATGATAAAGCGTTGATATTGTTCTTTTAAAGATTATAATTCGGGTAAATCTTCTACCCCTGCTACATTGGTCCTTTGACGATTTTCGATGACGTAAAAAACTACCAGAAATTATTTGAAATTCTGAAAAGCAAATTAAATATTATTTGATGTGTTCTTATTTTTAAACATCATTTTTTGAATATAATATGAAATTTTTCAAAATATTTACGAAATATTTCATAACATTTTTTATTACTTTCATAAAAATGTGTGAAACTGCTTCATTCTGTTTATGAAATATTTAATAACATTTATGCATAATTTCATAATAAGTTATAAAACTTCTTCATCGTATGTATGAAACATTTCATAAATATGAAGATGCCCGTCATTAATTTCTTTCTTATGAAACAGCTTCATCATATTTATGAAATGTTACATTGGAAGAAAATCAATGATGTTTTTTCATCATATTTATGAAGTTTTTCATAATAGACTTTTATTTGAATATATAAAAGGTTAAAAGCTTATTCCTTGAGTATATGGGCTATTTCAAATTTTTTGAGCACCTGCTGAAACCGACATACTATGGCTCTTATTTCGTTAAGTTTTATGAATTGAAAAAAACGTTGTACAGGGTTTGGATGACTATACTTGAAGGATATGACGTGCAAAGTTTTACATTAAAAAGTCTTCACCTTAAGAATTGGTGGTCATCTAAAATTCGAAAAATTAAAAAAACGACTTGAAACTTGCAAGAGTTTTTCATTCATTCCGTTTTCTTTGTAATAGTTTTTAGCTTGCAGATCCAAACCAATAAAAAATATAGTCACTAGACTTGGAGGATATATCCACAAAAAAGAAATATTTGATATCGCTGCTGGGTGAAAAGTTGCATGGTGGTTTACAAGTGAAACCAAAATTTTCCGAATTTTGAACTTTTTGAAGATTTTTAATAGGATTTTTGCGTCGTTTAATAAAAATGTGTTTAAAGTACAGAATTGATAAAACGGTGTAATTTTATAAAGTTCGAGGTATTTCAAGTTGGTGTCAGCGCACCAATAACGTATCACGGACATCACAAACTTAAAAGAAATTAGCGTAAATTTTTTGAAAATGTATATTTTTTGCGTCTGACAATCTGAATTGTCTTTTTAGTTGGCTAGTGTATTGCGTGATGTGAATAACTTCGTAAAGTACACCTCTGAGGCGAAAACGCACTTTAAAATTTTTAAACGCAAAAATTTTATGAACTTTTGAAAATTATTGAATTCGGGTTAATAAGTAACCCAGAATCCCAACAAGTATTTTAAAATCGGTCCAATATTAATATTTGCAAAAAAACGCGTTTTTTTTTTTGAACCCCTAGAAAGGGAGACTATATTTTGAAACAATATTCACTAGGGCCACTTTAACACATTTCAACAAAACAATTAAAACATACTACCGCGAAAACCGCCAAATTACCGCCGATCTAAGAATAAATATTTGAGTTTCAATTCAGTTTATTTTATTTATGTCCGTGAACAGTCGTGAATAAAAATTAGTAAAATGGTTTCAGATTATACATTAAAAAACGTGAAATTCGTAAAAACTGAGAAGCGAAACAAATTAACCGATAAAAGACGCGAATATCGCCAATCTGAAAAAATAAAAAGCAAAAAAAAAAACAAACAAATCGCAAATTGGTGTAAGAAAGTCAGTTAGGTATTCGGTTTTAAATAACAATAATAATAATAATAATAATAAAAACAATGCCAACAAAACAAAAAATTGCGGATTAAAAAAAAATTGAAAACGGCTTAGAATTTATCACTGGAACCCAAGATTTAACTAACGAAACGCAGAACAATTTTACAAATTTTCAAAGGTAACAAATCAAAATAGCAAAAAATCATGAGTGGTAAAGTTTAAACTATTTGCGATAGGCAAATAGTTTTTTCCCAAAATATTGCAAATTATGTTTTATACTAGCCGTAATTTTGTAAAATGTTTAACAATTTTAAATTAAGTTTTATATGCATACACGATCAAAAAAAAAAAAATTTTTATTTTTTTTTAGTGTATTTTAAAAAGTATTGAAGCTTTTACAAATATTTTAGTGTGCTAAGAAAGCCCTTAAGGGGTATTATCCACACGCATTATCATTTTTCAAAAACTGTAATTTTAATATTTTTTTTTTAATTTTTAACTTTAAAAAGCCGTAAAATTTGCGCCGTTTAATAAAACTGATTAACGCGAACGGATTTCACATGCTCAAATATCGGTTTATACATACGCAAATCGACATTAATGTCAGACAAAAAAAAAAAACTTAAAAAAAAAAATGTCTAGGTGCCGTAAATTTTTGAACTTGCCCATATACATTTTTAAAAGCCGCCATTTTGGAATTTAAATTATTGACTACAAGGTGGCGATCAGTCAAAATATTATAGGTGTGATACTAAGAAATATAAATAAAAAGTCTACGTACTGTAGGGTAAACAATTTTTTTCTTCCATGAAATCAGTACAAAACTTTAAAATGTGTGATTTTTGTGATGAACTTTAAAAATTTACTTCTTCTACGTTAACGAACGTATATTAGAAACGCAATAGTGTTGTATTACGATTTTGTTAAAGTATCTATAAATATATATTATTGTTAGGAAAATATCGTAATAAAGAAATATAGAGCATGGCCTCTAACTTGAATAATTTTCATTTTCATTGAGCAATTAAAGGTCAAAAAAACCTAATTTTTATTTTTAATAAAAATTATATCAAACTTGTATAAAATTATATGTTCAACTTTAAAACATCCCAGGATGCATTTCACCCAAATCAAACAAAATTTGAACTTAAAAACGAAATCGCATAAAAAATTTAAATCCGTATCGCCATATTGGATTTACTAATATGGATTCGATTTTTTTTCTTTCAGATTCGTAATGAGCGTACCCAAAGCCTTTATTATTGATTAGTTTAGATCTGCCATTTTGATTTTTAAAATTTTTATCTAAGTTTTATCATTAATGTAGCTTTTAATGAAAAAAATTAGATAAAAACCTTAATTTAATACAATTTTTAGTCCCATTACAGCCCAGCAAGAACAGTGACGGTCATATGACCGGTCAAATGGCCGACACTGCTGATGGAAATATCCATCAATGCGTAGAACAAAGTTTCTATCATTTTAAGGGCAGTGTGAAAAAAGTGATGGAAGCTTTGTGTACGTGTGATTTTGCATCTTCCTCTTATTTATAAATTCATAAGTTAGAGGAAGATGCAAGATTTGCATGTGTTAGTTTCGGTCATCCATTTCTTGTAGGAAATGTATAATGGCACATTAATAGTGTGGGCGACAACCAGTTTGAATAACATGTCAAGATGTAGTAGAAAAGATTGAAATGATGCTTAAAAGTACAACTCTTGTAAGACATATACAAAAATCAACCAAGGACATTTTTGTATCTGTTTTTCATACATAAAACAAAATTGTGGATAAAAACAACTTAAATTTTATGTTGTAGCCGGTTTGTAAAAGTAATTGTCTATTAATTAAATAAAAGACAAAATAAAATATTTAAATTTAATAAAGATTAAATGTGTATTTGTAAACTAAATGTTTATAGAGATTAATAATGTAGTGTGTTAAAATTGCAAACAAATATACGTTTACACGCAGAAAAAAACTGCGAGAATATTATCGAAGTGCTTAGTAATTATACAACTACATAAGTTTCAAGTTAGTTTTACAAAGTTGTAGTAAAATATTTACAAATTTTTGTAAAATATGTACAATCATACACTTCGGTTCACTTATTTAAAGGCACTAAAAATTCCATATTCAGCAGCCTGTACCTTTTGCAATTTTTAACCGATTGCAGAACTATAAAATGAAAATGGAAGCTAGACATCTTGAGATATAAAAAACATCCTGGCAGCAGCAGTTTCTTACCTAAAGATCTTTTTTTGAGCAATTTATCAAAACAAGTTAAAAAATTTGCTATTTTTTTTGGTTCACTTGGATAAAGGCATTTTAATTAAATTTAATGAAGAACGGTTTTTCTTGTTTTTTAATTAATTTTACTTTATTAAAGAGTTTTTAGTAATGGGTACAACCACCTTTGTTTTTAATAACTTCAAATATACGGGTTTTCTTTGACAGATAAAGCGAATTAATGTAATCCAACGAAATTTGATTCCAATCATCCTTAATGGCCTGAATTAGTGAATCCTTGTCATCGAATTGTCTTCCTCCTTCATAGAATTTACGAGATAACCAACCCCAGACATTTTTAATAATGTTTAGATCAGGAGAATAGGGTGGCCAATCAAGAATATTTACATTCTGGCTTGAAATGAACTCCTTATCTACTCTCGCGTTATGTATAGGAGCATTATCCTGCTGCAATATCCAAGATATGGGACCAAATAGTTCACTGAACTTCGGAAAAGCCGATTCCAATAACGTTTTATAGCTTGCACCAGTCATTTTTGCACTTTGAAATTCAAGATCGATGGTGCCATAGTACGTAATAGCACCCCACTCCATAACGCCGCCCTCTCGGCAGTGATGTCGGTTCAAATATCATGGAAATAATAGTTGTAACCATCAGGCCCATCTAAATTAAACTTCTTTTCATCCTAAATATTACGGTTCTCCAGTCATTTACATGACCTCTTTGCAGCACATCCTATACCATGTAGTCTCTTGCGAATTGAAGCCGCTTTTCCTTACGCGGAGCATTAAGTGGCGGCTTTTTTTTAATTTCAGGTATTTTAGATACTCACAGCTCTTTATTACTCCGCGTACTCTTGACTTGCTCGCTTTCACTCCAGCTTGAGCTTTTATTTTTGATAAGGATAAGGCAGAATTAGATCCAATTCTTATGATTTTTCTTTTCTCATACGCAGATAAAGACAATGAAACCCTTCCTTTAAATTTTTTTCCATACCTTTCGGGGTCCTTAATGTAATTGTCAACAACTGTTGGGCTTCGTCCAATTTTTGAGCTATTGCGCGGTTAGAATAACCTTCAGAACGGTAAACATCGATTTTAATTTTTTCCGATAAATTTAAAATTTTTTTCTTGCCATTTTGACTTGTAAAATTATTAAGATGCAATAATTTGTAATAAACAAACGCTCCCTACGAAAAATCTTCGCTTACTTTAAAAATTATAAATAAATAATAAAGTGCCTCTATTCAAGTAAATCAAAAAAAAAAATAGCACAGTTTTGGACTTTTTTTTAATAAATTGATCAAAAAAAAGTTGTAAAGGTAAAAAACCACTATTGGCATAATTTTTTTATATCTAAAGGCGTCTAGCTTCCAATTCTATTTTATAGTACTACAATCAGTTAAAAATTGGAAAAGATACAGGATGATGAACACAGATTTTTTAATGCCTTTAAATAAGTGAACCGGAGGTATTAACAAATTTATAAAAATTTTCATATATTTTACAACAAATTTGTAAAACTAACCTTTAACTTATCTAGTTGCATAATTACTAAGCACTTCGATAATGTTCCCTCAGTTTTTTCTGCGTACAGGTAGACAATATATAGCGAAAGACAACGACATTCATCTTAGGTAGGTTTTTATTCCAAAAAAGGTTTGTATATGTCATATTTTATTATTTTTTCGTTTCGTTTCTAGAATTATCTACAGCGTTTGCCTTCCTTTTAAAGATGCCATCATTTAGACAATCATTGATACAAGTAGTTGGAAGATAATTTTGTTTATTTTGTATATAATTATTTTTATTTATTTTTTTTTTTTGATATTACATTAATTCATGACGCCAATGTTGGAATATGAACATTTTTATATTTTTAACTCATTGTAAATTACTTTTAAAATAATCAGAAAAATATGAAGTATATCCACTAAGCGTTAGCAAAAATTTTGCTGAATCTACTAATTTTGTTTTAAAGACTTTACAAGTGGTTTGCAAGCACCATTCTGACAAAAATTTTGCTGAATCAGAAAAAGTGTTTGTCGACTTTACTAACTTTTTTTGCGTGTAGAGACAACAAGGATTTAAAACAAAAATCAGTTTTAAATAAATTGATATTAGTTTTATTTTTTGAAATTTAATTCCATTTTTTACCATATCATATATTTATTGACTATGTAATCGTTTTTCATTTTCATTTTCCTACAGTGACAGTAAACAGCAAATTAATATCAAAAAGATTTTAATAAAATTATATTGTCTTACTATGGAAACTTTTTATATCAAAAGTCCCAGTTTCCTATAACTGGATAAAAAATTTATTCAAATGAACACTTGTACCATATATTTATTTCTTACCTGTATGCTTTTTTCACTTAATATGTTTTGTTTTATTTATTTTGTTGTTGTTGTTGTTTTTGTTGCTTTGAAGTTTAAATGCGTACTTTAGTTGTTTCAAATATTATTTCTGTTCGTGTTGTTGTTTGTGCTGTTTTGTTGTAACAGGATATCAAAGTTTTTGTAACGTTATCTATACCGTTTTTTTATATTATAATTGAATCAAGAACAATTTTGTTGTCATTTTAAAGTTTATAGATTTTAAAACTTTAATTCAAAAAGGGAAAAGTTAATGGTTTTAACATATGATGTCAAGTCGAAGGATAATATTACCTTTTTAGCCTAAAAAGAGCCTAAAGTTTTTAAGATTTTCAATGTGTGGAAAAGGTCCGTCCCAATTTAGTGTAGTTTACTCTATTGTATAATAATTATGTTGGTAATATCTACGACGATATTAGCACGACATTAATCTGAGATTGCCACCCGGTTAAAAAAGTTCATATATGATCATATGGTCAATATGGTCATCCATATCCGCACAAACTAGAAAAATTAACTTACATTTCCAATATATGGATAAATATGGTCATATATGTTCATATATTATTTTTTATGGTCATCCATATACACTCATATAAATAAACCTGTAAAATAGCAAAAAAGTTACTAAAAATTTAGTTGAAAATGACGTTGCAGAAAAAACTGCTAAAATTAGCAGATTTTTTTTTACTAAATATTAGTAATATAACAAATATTTATCATAATTAATTGAAAGTAACAAAATAATCTGCTAAAATCAGCAAACACATGTGAAGTTTTTAAAGTTTTTTTAATGCGAATAAAAGTCTGTCCTTATGAAATTAGCAATCTACAATTTCTATCACAGAAAAAACTAAAAACGGGTTTCAATTAAAAATTTTATTGAATCAATTAATATTTTAATTGATTTTGCACCTACGACTGAAATAATAGTATTAACTAAAAAAAATTGCAGACAGTTTATTAAAACTCTTTCAATTAAAATAATAATAATATCAATTAAAAGAGTTATAGTTTTTCTTTACAACCTCAATTAAAAAGTTTAGTTAAATTGATTAAAACTTTAATTGAAACTTGAGAAGAAAACAATGGTAGTTTTAATAAAAAAAGAAATGTAGGTTTGTAAATTAAATTGACATTTTATTTATAATAAAATTAAAGCTTTTTAATATAAAATGTATTATAAGAAAACAAATAAAAGTAAAGACAAAAATTTTGTTTTGCTTGTCTTGTCTTGAACTTTTTCTTGTAATTGAATTGCTTTCTTTAAAAAATCACACACAACTTTAAAATGATAGTTTAATGGCACTTATACTTATTGAAAATTTAATTATTTACAAAAATAATAGTTTAATTGTCCTTTTTCGATAAGGTTTATTTAAATCCACATGTGCACTTTAATTACCACAGATAAAACACGAAACTAAATTAGGTTTTCGTGCGTACACGAATATCTCAACAAAAAGAGTGTTGCAAACTCTTGTGAAATAACAACGATTTTGCGTGTATTTGAAATCGGTAAACTATTCAACTTATAAAAAGTTAATCATTTGGGATTTTTTTTCTTTATATTTACAAATTAAATAATATATTGATATAATTAAACCTTTGTTTGATTATTTAATCTAAATAAAATAAAAAAAAAAAGTTTGACAAATTTTAAAAATTTTGTTTACATGTTGTCAACAATAAATTTTTCAATAAAGTTTTTAATTGAATCAATTAAAAAAATTGTTTAAATTGCCATTGATATTCAAACAATCGATTAATTAGATATTTTTGGCCCATAATTTTTTCTGATTTTAGCAAAATGAACTGTTATTTGCATTATACTAAATTTGAGGTAAATATAGCAAAACTTTTGTTAAAATTACAGTTTTTGTTTACTATTTTGAGTCTACAAATATTTAATAAAAGGTTTTGCCAATGTTACAGAGTGAAATGCTATTTCCAATTAACTAAAATTCTCATCGAATATAACTGAAATTTTGTAAAGTTTACAGATTTATTTTTGCTGTTGTTATTTTATTAATATTTAGTAAAAAGTCTGTTAAATTTAGCTTTTTATCTGTAAGGTAGTTTTTAACTAATTTTTAGTAGCTTTTTTTGATATTTTTTCAGGTTTATTTCTATGAGTGGATGTTCATAATTAATATATTTTTTGTTATTTTTTTTTTAACTGTTTTTTAAAAAACTGTTTTAATAAACATGCAATATTATTTAAAAGGAATAATTGTAATAAAAAAAGTTGTAATAAGAAAAGTTGACGATAATACTATATTTTAAACGACGACATTAAATTAAAACATTGTGAACAATATTAATATTATATGTTATTCAAACAGGACCTTGCAGGACACTGAAAAAATTATCTTCATGAATTTTTGTATTAGATTTATGAATTGTCACTGGAATTCGTTCATTAAAACTTTTCATTAAAGTGGTTTTTCATAAAATTTAATGACAACTATGAAGCTTTTTCATAAAGTTTAAGAAACTTTTCATTCACATTGTGAAGAAAATTTTATTAGTTTAGTGAAAAAATTTCATTTTAACTCGTCTAAGGAATTCTCTCTGTGTACTTTAAAATTTTAAATGAAAATTTGAACTTGAAATGTGAACAATTCATACTAATTGAACGTTTTCGGTATTTCGTATTTTTATCGGCGAAGTCCTGATTAAAACAAATTGTAATTTGTAAATTTGTCCACAATATTTTATTTTACACAGACAAAAATAATCAACCCAAAATATCTAATTAAAGATTTGGTTTGAATTTAATTTGTTTCTAAACAAATATTTAATTGAATCAATTAATATTTTAATTGACTTTTAAATATATAAATACATATTCTATTTTAGACGCAATTATCATATTATTGTTTTATACACTGTATGCATAAATAGAAAATTTTCAGTATAAAATACCACATACATTTGAAGTTAACAAACAAAACAAGCACACACACAAACAGACTCAGCATTGCAAAAAACACACATACCAACGTATAGATCACACACTTTTTTTGTGAGTATCATATTTTTTTTTTTGTAGAAGTTATTTATAACTTTTTTTTCCTTCCTAATTTTAATAATTCCTTTCTAATTTCAATTAGAATATTAATTGATTCAATACATTTTTTAATTGAAACCCGTTTTTAGTTTTTTCTGTGTAAGTAACGATTATATATCTCTTCACGCTCCATAATCTTAATAATAATTAATGAAACACATTTTTTTACTTTTGTATGAACTTATTTACCAAAAACAACAATTTAAAAAAAAATTGCTAGAAATCACTTCTGAACTTACCGAAGAAAATTTTAAAATAAGAGTTAAATGCGTTAAAATTTTCGTACTAAAGACCAAACTAATTTTTAAAAATCTACTTATTTTACTGACAAGGGGTATACCGTAAATAGTGGGATTATCTTACTCATACATTAAAATTGTAATGCAATTTACGTACGTGCTGCAAAATAAAAATATTAATCATTATTCTTATACTTTTTAAAGTTTTATTAGTTTTTATATACATTGGGATTATTTTTAAGTTAAAACGAGCTTTTAACCTCCGTATATTTACAAAAATAATGCAAATCAAACATATTAGCTTTTTCATACTTGTATTTCGATCTAGCTAATCGGGCGTTAAAATAGATTTAAAAAACTGATTGGATACACGATTTTCATATGTTTCAAAATTTTACCCGTCATTTTTTACAGCTTCTAACAAATGCGTTATACATACAATAAATACATAAAAACTACGTAACTTAATGAAAAAAAGGTTAGGACAATATTTGTCAATATAAGAGCCCTTATTTAGTATATGATGTGAACCATATACCCAATAATGTTCATATATGATTGCTCTTGGCACGACAGTGATTTCATTTACTTCCATATTTATCAATATATGACTCCCTTTTGTTTATATGAAATAACATATATTTTCATATATGAGACGCTTTTGGAAATATAAAATCGCATATGCCTGCATGTATGACCATATATGAGTTCCGTTTGCATATATGTAATCACATACACTTCCATACATATATAAAACACATATGCCCATATTTGCCCATATATGGAACCATATATGATCATTAGGGCGGGTCGATTTAAAAATCGCTCAACGTACAAGGAAAATCGTATTCTAGGGATCAAAATAAGAAACTTTACCGAAAGAACCATACCTCTAAAACGAATTCTGATGTCCCGACTTTTGACCCGTAGGGTCAAATATTGAAAAATCCCACTTTTACCCATTTAGATTGCCCCAATCGAATCCAACCCAATCGAATATAATATTTATACATTCATCTTCTAGAGCGTCTTCCGGAGAAGAAATAGAGACCCTAATATTGTAAAGACTCCTCCTACTTTTTGATAGAGATATATCCTGAGATTTGTACATTGTGCTATAAAAACACGGATAAAACGGCCCTCTTTCAACTAAAATGTTAACCCCTTAACGGTCACCTAGAATGATGATTTATGCATTAATCTGCTGGCGCGTCTACCAGAGAAGAAGTAGCTCCCATAATCTTTTAGAGATTCCTCCTACTTTCTGAAATATCAAAGTGGGTTTTTACAAAATTTTAACCTACGGGTCGGGGACATCAGAATTCGTTTAAGAGGTATGGTTCCTTCGGCAAAGTTTCTTATTTGGATCCCAAGAATACGATTTTCCTTGTACGTTGGCGATTTTTTTGCCTCCTTACAAATCGATCATATATGAACATATTTGAACATATATGAATTTTTTTAACCGGGCATTCATAATCATAATTTTGTCCCTAACATCTGCAAGGCTTGGCCTGCAATTGAATGAAAATTAATGACAATAAAATTATTAAGAAGTGTAATAAATTGGAGAGGAGAAACAATATAACATTGAGGGCGAATACCCCCGCACTTGTATACATTTCATTTATAAGGTCCGTTTTATGTTTATAATCCATGAACTTATCAAGTTATTTTAATTTTAACAGCCCAGCAAAACCACACATTACCATATAATGGGTAAAGTAATGTATCGGCATAGGGCTCCAAATTATTACTCATACTTTTTTTAAATAAAATAAATAACGTACCTGGTCGCGCTGAGATTCCAACCTGATGTCATTCGGTATAAATCTATAAATATATTTTCAAAAAGATATTTTTATTATTACTTTACGTTTATTTATCACTCATTATGTAATTGATGATTGGCAAGTCATTATTTTATGTTTTGTAATAATGTAAAAGGCAATAATGGATCATTACAAGGTAACCCATGAGTGAGTGTCCTAATATTGGTAGCTCATTACTTTATGCTTTCAAAAAAATGCTGTTGAACCGTGTTCAACAGAGTTTTTTTATATATATTTTTTTTCTACTCTTAACTCATTCTATCCTCAGAGTATCAAATAAGTTTTTCTTTTCTCTTAATTCTTTTCTCTTAATTCTTTTTTTTTTGCTGACTTGGTTCTCCATGAACAAGCCTTTTTTAGAGTCATGTACTTTATGGCTTTTTTTCCCCTAATTTTAAATTAATATTTAAATACATATTTAAATCTTTTTTTGTACATATTTTAACGGAGACGAACTCCATTTTTATTAATTCTTTTTAAGTAGTTTTTAGTCTAGAAATTACAGGCAATAAAGCAAGAAGCTTTTTCTAATTTTTAAGAAACCCCAAGTGTTCTTATTAATTCAATACTTACCTCGAGACTCAATCATCCTTGGAAAGGGAGTTACCCAACCCAACAAATGCTAAAGGTAAGTAGTATTCATTACAAAGTTATGCATTATGTAATCCATTATCGGTAACTCATTACTTTTGTTGGATAATAATGATACAGGTAACTAGTAAACATTACAAGGTAATGTATGACTTTATCGCACCCATTACCAAAGTTTTTCTGCAATCTGTTGATAATTATTTGTTTTATTGGTTACATACCCTAATTAAAAAATCTTAAAACTATAAGAACTATGTAAAAATAGAGATTTTTCAAAAACTCTACTATTTCTCTTATTTTCATATTTATAATCCAGATGAAGATTAAAAAAAAGCCAATAAACCTTTTTACGTACTCTCCGACATGTGCGGAATCATTAATCCGGTTTTATCGGTCATTAAAACACGTATCCGTCAAAGCCTGTAAATATACGGAACATTGACGGACCGTATATTCTGATTTTTGAAAACAACACGTTTTTCATTCGTTTTGTGGTATCCGTCCGTTAATGACGGACTACCCAGTTTTCCATCAGCAAGAACTCCGCAGGTAACAGTGCTGTCTTCTTGTGTTTTTTATTGCGTATTAGTTGTCTAAATATAATTATTTAAACAATAGTGTCCGACCGAACAGTTCGGCCAGAAAATGCATTTGGTCTGTATTCGGTATTTTAAAGCATTATGGACAAATTTGACGGATGGAAAAATGTTTATTGGGCTGATTAGATGCTATTTTGAGTGTCAAATTTGAAGAAAAGTATGTAGTTAGGCAATGAATTCACTGTTCGGCCTCAGCAAGTTCGGCCAAATTGAAAATAGTTCGGCGGCCGAACTTTTAACTTTATAGCTAAACTTCGGCTTTTCTCTTAAATTTTATACACAAAATCGAATTAAATCGGCTCAAGAAACATGTGTCCAATACCAAAATTTGTCATCATTGCCTCTAGATATCAAAAAACCGACAAAATATAGGTTTTTGGCCGAACTGTTCGGTCGGACACTATTAAACAATATAAAACGGGACGAGGAACGAGGAACGAAGTAAAGAACATCAGGAGTTTTTTTTTTATTGCAAAAGCTTTAAGTCACATTTATTTGATGGTAAGTATTTATAAAATTTAATACGTGGTTTCACGACAGTTTGTGTAAGCGAATGCAATTAATATCTTGCGTTGTTTTCGCGATTTGTTGTATCGTTTACAAAACCTCACCGTAAATACAAGCAATTAAACCTCAACTAATTTATTTTTATTTAGATGTAGATACTGAATTTATATGTTAATTTATATGGCGACTATTGATGGAAACGACATTAACTGCATCGAATGCAAAGAAATCATAAAGAAACTTTAATTAAAGTTAGATCTACATATTTATATAGACATTCAAGTCCATTTTTAGAAACGGTACGGAAACGTACCGGATACGAACCGCAAACGGCATTCTTAAAATGGACTCTACTACGTTTGACGCACGACGAAACGGTCCGTAACGGATTCGAATCAGATTCGATGTTTCTTATAATCCGTTTTCTTCGCCGTATATTGATCCAGAAAACGGTACGTATACGGGTTGGATTCCCTTTTATGCCGTACATTAAACGGTACGAAATCGGAACGTTTTGTTTGTTGGGAGAGATTCTTAACTTTTTATTAGCTCATTCATTTTTATTAGCTCAAATAATTTTTTATACATAGAACTGATTAAGCTTCCTAATTAGGGGTTTTCCGGGAATTTCAATTATTTTAATTTCCCGCTTTCAAAATTAAAATGTGCTCACAAAGAGATTTCCTCAGCGAGTTTTAATGAATTTGTTTGACTAAACTAATGAAGTTTTCTTTACATTGTGAATGATACATTTTTTAAAATTTATGGAAAAGCTTCATAGTTTTAATGAAACTATTTTTAATAAAAAATTTTCATTAGTCGTGTGAAATTTTTAATAAATAATATGATATTTTTCATTAAATTTTATGAAAAACTGCATTTCAATGAACGAATTCTAGTGACAATTTATAGCACTAACTCGAAAATTCATCGACATCATGCAGAGAATTCTATCAGTGTAGAGAAGTAGAAGAGAAACCATTTAAATATATGAGCTCGAAGTTAAATATGAGCTCGAAGTTAAAGATTATCACCATTGATCAAAACTAAATTGAAGACTTGTTTGTTATGTGCAAGCTCTAGGTATACAATACACGCTTTTTGTTTTTATCCTTCTTTTTATTTTTACACTTGTTTTGTGTTATTTAAAAACAAGATGTAAAGGGGAAGAGTAAACTTAGACCGCACTCTGTCTTTTTTACAAGTTTAATATAATTTTTATTAAAAATTAAAAACAGACGGTCAATATAAATTATGTACCTGGAAGGAAAAAATAACGACATAATTTCTCTCAAGAGGTGGTATACAAGATATCAACACGACTCTTTTACACAATATTATACGTGATATAACGAATAATTTAGAAATCATGTTTTTGAGTTGTGACGTTCTTGCAATAAATGAGCGATATGTAGTTGTATAATTATTAAGCACTTCGATAATAATTCCCAGTTTTTTTCTGTGTGTATAATTGCTAGAGCTTTTTTAGCCTATTTTTTTTTTTTTTTTGTAAATATTAGCTACTTTTTGAATTTTTTCTTTAAAAATTGAGAAAATCCGCTGCCCTGAAACACATTTAGTTTAACATGCCTTGTCGACATCAGTTCACTATCCCAGGTCACCTTCCCATATTTGACCTCTGTAGAAAGTTGGAGGGATGATTGGGAAAGTGAAAAGCTTGGGGATTACTCTAATACCTTCTATAATGATGAATTTAGTGCGTCTAACGGTGATGAATCTGGCTAGTATCTAGAGGAAGTGTCCAGATATTCATATGCAATGGGCAGAATGAAAACAGTTTTTCAGACTGTGATTTTTGCGATTTTGGATGTGGTGGACTGGATAATCGATAACGGATGGAGGGATAAGACTGTCAGTATCTGTAGTGACAGTCAGGCTGCTCTTAAGGCAATTGAGTATCCGGTGACGTCAATCAAGATTGTTCAGAATTGAAGTCTCAAACTCAACAGGGTTTCTATGGGGAAACAGGTTCCGACTTTTATGGGCTCCGTGTCCTGTGGGTATTCCGGGAACTGAGATGACCGACTCGTTCTAAAGCATTGGTTCGACTTCAACTCCCTCGAGTCCTGAGCCGCAGCTGGGTATCAGCCTGTCATGCATGGATTAAATAATTGATGATTTCATTACAATTTCATTGATATCAATTGTGATAAAATTATTTTTATTAGCATTTTTTTAAATTAATATTAATGAATTTCATTGGCTTGATTTCATTGATTATTGGCAATAATTTTAAATTTCATTACCACTAGTAAGGCATCAGTTAAGGGAAACAAATTGCAATTGACAGATAAGATTTTTGAAAAACTAATGGTGAATAACGATGAAATCAGGGCTTCACTGGAGCTAGGGTTGCCATATTTGAAAAGTGAAAAAAAAGTGCATTGATGAAAAAAACAGTACTTTTCAAAAAAAAAACAGTACATTTTTGTATTTATTGTTAACATAACTTTTACTTCAATACATCACATATTTACTTAAAATAAGTTAATACACCGAACCAAATAGCGTAGGTAAAATCAACAAAAAAATTTTTGTATATCTTTAACGAAATTTTGTCAATTTTTTTTTTAAGATTTAACAAATTTTATTCAAATCAACAAAATTTCGTCAAGTTTACATCCTCTAAAGAAGTAAAATTGAATAAATTTCATCAAATTGACCAAATTTCGTCAAATTGGCTAAAATTATTAGTTTGGAAGCCATTACTTTATACATTGGGCAGTGTCATGAAAAAAATTATGTTTACAAACATCCATTGCTTGAAAAGTAAACAAACCAAACTTATATATGTACAAAGAAACGAAGTGGAATTAATACAGGGAGATTCAAAAAATTTATATAAAAAACTATTGTACACACGAAAAAAAACATGATTAAAAAAATATATATTCTTTGTACACGCAAAAAAACTTGTTTATATAAAAATATGTAAAATATACAAAAAACAGTACAAAAACAGTACAAATCCAAAAAAACAGTACTTTTGCGTACTGTTTTAGGTGTTGTGAATAAAACAGTACATTTTTCAAAAAACAGTACATGTTCTGTTTAAAACAGTGCGAATGGCAACCCTAACTGGAGCATTAAGTAACCTTCATAATACAAATAGGCTATATCCGGAAAATACCCAGAGAGATTAAGTTTTTATAAAACAGCCGCATGGTGTCCGATAATAGATTGAAACATTGGTAAAAAATGGAACGATATGGAATGAAACGAGGAACGAGTGGAATCGAAACACTAAATACATTTGTATTATCGGAACGTGTTACATAATACGTAGTTAAGTTAAGTTTTGCAAAATTTTGAGATACTAGCCATTTTATCAAATGTATGTACATTTTTTATAATAACCAACCAGTATCTCCGAAACTAAGCGAGAGAGAGGCAAAGCGGACAAACATTTTTTTATAAATGGGCTAGGTCCGCGAGAGATCCCGAGTGCATGAATATATATTTGAGCATGTATGAAGATTAAGGTATCCATGCAGGGACATTTTTGCATGTTTATAAGCATTTAAAAACATACTTTAAACCTTTATGGATTTTAATGCGTTTCAGCATTTCCACTTTTTTGTATACCTATGGCCAAACGATTTTCGATGAAATGAATTATGTCCAAAAAACGAGATTATGAAATAAAAATTGTTTTAATTTTTTTTGTCTTCTGCTTTCACAAAACCAATGCAGAAGACGGGTTCGGTAACCGACCGACGTCAATTTAGAAAAATAATGTGTATGAGTTTTCTATCCCTCATACGTATCGCAGTGACCCCATTCGGTGTTCCATAGCACTTTACCCCACAAAAGTAAAATAATTAATCAGGGCTAACTATTAACTATTAACCAAAGTTGGCGATAAGATCGCCAACTCTCCATCAGGTGGCGAGTAACAACTGTTCTAATTCTTATCATCCGGCGCAATTACAGTGTTGCTACTTTTGAAGCCTTTCATCTTTCCCTACATTTCATCTCTACACTATCCACTTTCCTGAGTGTTGCTTCTATTAAAAAGAGAGTTTAAGGTTCACTCTGATGAACTTAAATGTAAAAAATGAAAAATTTTCCAAATACAAACCTCAATTACTTCAGAAATAGGCATCGTATTTGCGTAAATGAAATTTTTTGGATATGTCTTCGAAATACTTTTCATTTGATAATAATCTTCCTCTTGACACTTCTGGTTAAATATTAAAAAAATTAAAAAGTTAAACTAAAATGTTTTATTTTCTCCCAGTTCACATTAGATTTGGCCAACAAGAATGGAAAGTCCACAAAACAGATTAGGTATCAAATAAAAGGTATTTTAAATACTTAACCAACAAATTATATTTTATTAAGTTATTGAGGCTTTAATTTGGACAATTTATATTTTTCTCTTTTTAGGTCTTTTTAAACTAATATTTTGTAACCCGAATATTTTTTTTTAGTAGGCTAGATCCCTTGAGTAGTGATTTATCTGGTTTTGTAAAAAAATAGCACATGAGAAAAAAATTAAACAAATTTTTCTTTCATAACCTCTTTTTTGCACATAATCCATTTCAGCAGCCCCTATCCCCACCTCTCTACCACCTTCGGAAGCCCAAACCAAATTGCAATTGGGCTATCATTTTCAGGGTTATCAGTCAACCGCAACCCTCTTGGAAATTTTCTAAGCATTGGTATGAAGAGCCAATAAGGGCAGACAATGGACGAGCTAATGTGAAACAGCAGTAATTCAGTACGAGTGATGGTTATACATTCGGAGCCATAAGTTGTTTACGTCGAGATACGCAATAATCATTTAAACGCCTCAAGTTTGTTAGAATATCTTACATACTCGTTTGAGTTCAGCCGCTGATAAATCGCTTTCCGGCAAGAGATAATTAATCGCAAATATTTTTTTTTTTTTTAAAAGAGAAGCAACACTCTTCCTATTAATTAATGTGTTGCTTTCTTTGAAAAGGGGATATACGAGAGGTGAAAGGTGGGGAAAGATGAAGGGCTTCAAACATGGCAACACTGTAATTGCGCGAGATGATAAGTCTTAGAACAGTTGTTGCTCGCCACCTGATGGAGAGTAGGCGAACTTATTGAAGCTTTTTAATTCATAGCCCTGATTCATTATTTTACTTCGGTGTGGTTAAGTGCTATGGGAACACCGAAGGCGGGCGCTGCGATACATATGAGGCATAGAAAACTCATATATATTATTTTTCTAAATTGTTATTGTCGTCACCGGGAATCGAACCCGGGACCATCTGTGTAACAGTCCAACGCGCTAACCATTACACCACAACGCCCATACTTAAGAAATGACGACTTACATTTCAGTAAATTCAACTAACATTGTCATTTGTTTTTTAATGTTCAAAAAATGAACAACAATTGTAGTAAAAATGAGCCACATATGTTAGTAAAAAATATACAAACATTTGTTTTTTTTATTTTTTTAAATTACAAAAAACTACGGGAAAAAATGAATGTAAAATCATACAACAGTCATTTGATGTGGTTTGTTTTTTAAATGAACTACAAGGTTAGTAAAAAATTAAATTTGTTCTACAATTGACTGACATTTACATTCAAAATAAAGAAACTGTATTACAACCCAAACATCTACATATTTTTAAAGCAGAAGTTTCCTGAGTGTTGTCATCCCTTATAAGAGTTGGAATACACTCAAAAAAAAAAGTTTGTAAAGTCAGCAAAAAATTTTGCTGAGTCAGCAAAATTTTAGTTAGGAGGATGCTTGCAAAAAAGTTGCTAATGTCAGCAAAATCTTTTGCTGAAAATCAGCGAGCTGATTTTTAGCAACAAAATTTGTAGATTCAGCAAAAGTTTTGCTAACACTTAGTAGATTAGAAATACAAAAGCCTTGCTACAATCTAATAAATTTTTTGCTGAATTTTAGTAGACTGAAAAAAACGCAAAAAATTTGTAGAAAAATTGTAATTTAGTTAATTTATTTGCTGAAAATCATAAAACATATTTTTGTGATTCTTTTAAAAATAATTTACTATAATAACGAAATATAAAAATTTTCATTTTTCCACATTGACGACATGAAATAATTTAATATCTGAAAATATATAGAAATAAATATATATAACATAACAAAAATTGTCTTTCAAATACTTACATCAATGGTTGTCTAAATGATGCTATCGCAACTGCAGAAGATAATTATAGAAACGAAAAAATAAACAAAAACAAACGAAACGAAAAAAACAACCCTTTTTGCAATAAGAAAAAGGAACCATTAAAATCTACCTAAGATGTGTGTCTTTTTCTTTCACTTTACTCTGTCTACATTTCTGTATATGTTTGTTTGCAATTTGACCACACATATAAACATTTAGTTTAAATAAATAAATATTTTATTTTGTCTTTTATTTAATTAATAGACAATTATTTTCACAAGCCGGTGACAATGCAAAATTTAAGTTATTTTAATCCTCAATTTTGTTTTATGTATGAAAAAGAGATACAAAAATTTCCATGGTTGATTTTTTTATGTCTTATTAGAGTTGTACTTTTTAGTATCATTTTCCTCTTCTCTACTACATCTTGACATGCCGCGACATCTACTTCATTCTGCGTATATCTTTCAATCTGGTTGTCGTCCACACTATTAATGTGCTAATCAGCACAATTTTTTTTTAGCAAAATTAATTAGTAAAACATTAGTATATTAGTAAAGCATTAGTATAAAACAGTTAAGTGCTGAATAAGTATAACAAAAATTTTAGCTCAAAACAAGATTTTTTTTTATTTATTTTTTTTTTTTTTTTTTTTTTTTTTATTTATTTATTTATTAAGTCTATGGAAATATCCTTACAGACTAGCATATATAACAAATGTACATAAAAATTATTTACAAAAAAAAAGTGTAATAAAAAAAAAATAATAAAAAAAATTTTTAAAGAGAATTTAATTGATTTAAGATAAGAATAAGATTTCTTTTAATAATATTGACATTTATAGATAAGTCTATATAAGAAAACATGATATTAAATTCGTTACAAATTCTGCGAAAAGGTTCAAAATATTCATAATTTGATTGACAAAAACTCAGTTTTATTGGAAGATAATGCCTTGTAGGTCTAATTGGAACGTTGAAATTTACTTTTGAAAGAAGAAAGTCAGAATTCACAGCACCATTTAACAGATTGTGTAGAAAGGATATGTTTAATACCAATCTCCTACTTTTTAGAGTTGGTAGTTTTATAAGTGCAAGGCGTTTTTCATACGACGGCAAATTATCTCTAGTCCAAGCGTATTTCCGAAGACAAAAAAGTAAAAATTGTTTTTGCACAGACTCAATTTCTGTAATGTGCGATTCATAGTAGGGATCCCAAACTACAGATGCATATTCAAGAATCGGCCTAACTAAGGATGCGTATAGTTGCTTAGCGACGTATGGATCTTCAAATTCCTTACCCCATCTTTTTACAAAACCAAGAACGCCTTTTGCCTTGTTAATTGTTTGACTTATATGTGCATTGAAATTTAACGATTTATCCAGTAATACTCCAAGATCAAGGAATGTGTATACTTGTTCTAGTTCATATCCGTTAATAATATATTTTCTTATAATCGGAACAGTTCTACTAAAAATCATATGTTTGCATTTTTTTAAATTCAGCTCCATGTTGTTTAAATTGCACCAGTGAAAGAAATTGTCCAAGTCCATTTGGAGATACTGGCTATGATGAATTTGAATTTGAGAACTTGTGTAGTGTTTATTATAGCTAATAAACAATTTTACGTCATCTGCATACATTAAAATTTTGGAGTGATTGATGCATTTAGGAAGATCATTAATAAATAGAAGGAATAGCACAGGCCCAAGATGACTACCTTGAGGAACACCAGACAGAACAGGAAAAAATTTAGATTTTAGATTTTTAAAAAGAGTGCACTGAGATCTGTTTTTTAAATACGTTTCAATCCAGTTTAGAAAATACGGAGAAAATCCCATTTTATTTAATTTGAAGAGGAGTATGTCATGATTTACCTTATCAAATGCTTTACTGAAATCAGTATATATGGTATCAGTCTGCATTCCATTTACAAATGAATTATTTATTGATGATGATAGTTCTAACAAATTGGTAATTACTGAACGACCTTTACGAAAGCCATGTTGAGAAGAAGACAGTATAGAAGTTACTTGATGAGACACAACATCAGTAATAATCTTCTCGAATAGTTTGGGAATAACACTAAGTTTAGCAATACCTCTGTAATTGGATATGTTTGATTTATTGCCGGATTTAAACAGTGGGATAATAAATGATTGTTTCCAATGCGAGGGAAAGTATCCATTGGAAAGTGATAAATTAAATAAAAGCGTTAATGGCATGCAAAAAGAGTCAATACAGTTTTTTAAGACACAACTGGGAACACCATCAGGACCAACAGAATTCGAGTATTTAAGTTTCATAATAGCATTTTTTACAGTTGACGTGTTTAAAATAGGAAGACTAATTAGAGGCGCCTCTGGAATATCGAAAGGATAATTTGCTGCTGTTGTTGAAGAGCTTGATGAGTATGTTGATGCAAAAAAGTCAGCAAACATATCGCAGATTTCATTATCATTTGAAGATTCAATGTCACCAAACTTCATTAAAGAAGGAAATCCAGATGTACGGCGTTTAGAATTTACAAATTGATAGAAAGATTTTGGGTCCCTCTTCAAAAAATTTTGCTAAAAAATAGTATACCTGGTTTACAAGACGTTTTACTAACTTTTCTACTAACTTCTTTTTTTGGGTGTATAAGAGCTATCATTATTCTCTAAACGAATGATCAAAAGTTTTGACTACCCTCAGGAGCAGAAATAACTTTAGCACGATAACGCTCTTCGTACAGAAACTGATCATCACAAAGTTATGTGGCACAATACGTTCTTGCTTGTGGAGTTTTCACATGACGTTAGCAGCTAGACGAATGAGTGATTAAAATATATTTTGATTTTGTATGGCATAACATAAATATGTTATTGTTTTTTTTTTTGGTCCAAGCAAAACGTGAAACGTGGAAACACGACCCAAGTATCGATGTTTTTCTTCTCACGTGTCCGGCTAATTTTGCAGAAACGATTTCTTTGGACTTTATTTCTAGGTTTACAAAAATGTCAGAAATATTTTTAAGCAAAGACATTTAATTCAAACTTTTCATAGCTTCCAATAGGACACCCACATGCACCATATCTCAATACCTTTAAGCATTTATTTTCTACTTTTTTTGTGTGTTAAATTTCATTTTATTATTGTTATTAAAGGACAACATCAAGGATAAAGTAAAAATGTGTAATTTTGCAAATGGATTGTTGATAAACGTAATGGTTGTTTTGTATCTATTTTATTTTTTACTTTCGTCTCCATTTTTTTCTTTTTACTTTGTCATGTCAGATACTACAGATACTACTTAAGTTAAAAGGAATGAGTTGGACGCCATTATGAGCATAGTACACAGAAAAAAAAAATTGCGCCAAGTACACATTTTGTTGAATAAAAAAAATAATCAATTACTTTTTTAATTGATTCAATTAAAAAGTAATCAATATTTTTGTTTATTTAAAGTAATCAATATTATTTAAAATATTGATTACTTTTTAATTGAGTCAATTAAAAAAGTAATTGAGTCAATTAAAAAAGTAATTGATTATGTTTTTTTTATTCAACAAAATGTTTACTTGGCGCAATTTAAGAAATATTGTTTTGTGTGTAGTACATTATTGTTCTTCTTTTTTTTATGTTGTGTATTTTGTAGATGGAAGTGAAAGATCCTGTTTGTGAAAAAATGTTTTAAAAGATGCTTTTAGCGGTAAATAATGAAAAGTTAAAAAGCCACATCAATGATATACTTACATACAAACACACACAACATACACACAAGCAAAGTGCACACACACAAACAAATATAGATAAATATGCTATGTACATACATTATTACTTAAAAGTGTATGCAAACTGTACTCGAAAAGTATCCGTATAAACATGTTTTTTTTTTAATTGATCCTTAAAATCAGATCTGAAACAACTGAGATCTGCTAACTTATAATAAAGAAGGACTTGTATAAAATTTGGTTTCACCAAATTTTTCTTATACCGAGTATATGTTACAAATGAAACAAAAAAACTTTCCGATAAGAAAAGTTCCAACATAGGTATATATAATCATATATAGTCATATATATATAATTCATTATCACACCATATCATAGCTGATCCGAAAAATGGCATACATAATCTTATCTCATTTGATTCCATGGAATCTCATCTGATATAATTTGATCCGAAAAATGGGTCTATTTAATTTGATGAAGTTATATGTATATAATTTAATAAAATTTTATATAACTTCATAGAATTCTTTTGAAATCCGCAGTATTATTTTATTTCACATTCCACATCGCAATGAAAATTTAAATATAAATCAATGGACTGGAAAATTAGACGTGATTCAATTTGACTAATATGTGACGTCATATACAATTCTATGTAAAAGTGATAGGAATTTTTCTTGAAATTATCAAATAAGGCAAATTACGTTTTTATTTATTTTTTTTGCTTTATTTGGATTTTCCAATTTTTTGCATTAAAATAGATTTTTATTAAGATTTTTGGGCTTTTCAACGCTTTTTTAAGATTTTCAGACTGAAAGTTACTTTTATAAGCATGAAATATTATTTATTCTATTAACTTTGAACTTTTGTTTTTATCTTTGAAGTTTTGTTTTAACTTTTATTTTTTTTCAATATTTTTTTTTGCTGTAAATAAATTGTATTTAGCTTTTTTTGTCTTTTCTGATAATTATTATATATAAAAGTGATAGTGTTCTTTGTTAATTTTTACCATATATGTTTAATTTTATCACAAACATTTATATAGAATTATATATGATCCCATTTATTATTATATACAAAAGTGGTAGAACTTGTTTGGTTTTAGTGTGTCATATATACTTATACATGGAAGTATATATGTTCTCATATTTAACTATATCTTGTATATATGATCAGATAAAAAGATCAACTTATATGTAACATGAGATATAACTATATATAATGATATATATCGGTGTATTACCAATTTTCGTAAAAATATGAGACTTAAATATGTATCGTTACATATGTACACATATGTAATTATATATAATTATATTAATTATATAAAAACTTTTTTCATCGGATATTAATAAAAACAGCATTATAGCGGTGAACAAATTATTTTGAGGTGAACAATAAAAAAGAAGTTTTGTAGCGAAAAAACATTTTTAAGGTGGAAAATTATTTTTGTTGTGAACAAAAATAGTTAATGGTAAAAAAAGTTTGAGGTAAAATAAAAATTTGAGGTGAATTCAAAATATTATTCTTCTCTAAGCTTCTAGTGGAAAATTATGACATAATATTTTATATACAAATATGAAATTATACTATAGTTACTAGTAAGTCATTATTATTTGCATAAAAATAATGAATTATATATGATGCCGTATATTATTATATTCAAAAGTGGCATAATTTGTTTGGTTTTAGTGTGTCATATATACTTATATATATTCATACATGGAAGTATATATGATCTCATATTTAGACATATCACGTATATATGATCAGATAAAAAGATCAACTTATATGTAACATGAGATATAACTATGACATATAGCGGTGTATTAACAATATGTACACATATGTAATTATATATAATTATATCTATTATATAAAAACTTTTTTCGTCGGGTATTAATAAAAACAACATTATAGCGGTGAACAAATTATTTTGAGGTGATCAATAAAAAAGATGTTGTGTGCTGAAAAAATATTTTTGAGGTGAAAAATTATTTTTGTTGTGAACAGAAATATTTAATGGTAAAAAAAGTTTGAGGTAAAATAAAAATTTGAGGTGAATTCAGAATATTATTCATCTCTAAGCGTCTGGTGGAAAAATATGACACCATATTTTATATACGAGAAACTATACTATAGTTACTAGTAAGTCAATATTATTTGCATTAAATTATTGCAGAGAGTAAGCTGGTGTCATTACTGGTAGTCCGATAAGTAATGATATGTCCATACCGTTTCTACACTGGGGGTTATACAAAATTTATATTATGTATTTCAAAAATATTTTAATTTTCATATTAAAAATACAAAAACTGTTTTTTTCGAACTTTGTATGTTTTCATATATTTAGTTAGAGTATTGTTCTACCTCAAGTCCAAAAATCAAATATATTGTCATATTAGATTTTATTTGTTGCTTCTCAAAAAGTTTCGTTATTTTCATGATAGACAATACAATTGTTTCATTGGCATCACCCAAATCTTCATACAAAGTATATCGTTGTTTTTCAAATAGTTTCGATTTTATAATTAGTTTTACCAGATCAGCCACACGCATTGAACTTCTGCTATAAAAATATATAGTTGTTTGGGTTTGTAATACAGATTCTTTATTTTTAATGTAAATGTCAGTCATTTGTAGAATAAATTGAATTTTTTTTTACTAACCTTGTAGTTCATTAAAAAAAACAAACCACATCAAATGACTGTTTTATGTTTTTACATTTATTTTTTATAGTCGGTTTTTGTTATTTAAAAAAATAAAAAAAAAAGTCTTACAGTTATATTAGTTTCTTGTTTCGAGATTATTTTTATGTTATTTTCAATTTATAACGGGCTTTCAACCTTTGTATATTTACAAAAATAAAGCAAATCAAACATATTAGCTAGGTTGATACTAGTATTTCGATTTGGCTAAAGATCTCATCAGAACCCGAAGTTTAAGAAAAGGTAGAGCCTCCATAATAGGCAGAACTTTAACAAAAAACCTATTAATGATCAATTTTGATCCTTTCTTGTCTTCTTAGTAATCAATAAGTGTTTGTATATTTTTTTTACTAACATATGTGGTTTCTTTTTACTACAATTGGAGAAATTTTTTGAACAGTGAAAACTACTGAAAAATGTTAGTTGAATTTAATGAAATGTTAGTTGTCCTTTCTTCGTGTGAAATTTAATTTCTTTACCTACATAATATCCTTAGTGCAGTTTATACACTAAGGCAGGCACATATATTATCATAGAGTTTATTTTGTCTGTTGTAAGTAATGTCTCGGTTTGAGTTAAGCCAATTATTTTTTTCTATTGCCGACAACTGAAGATTTGGGGCATACCAATGAAACAATTGTATTGTCTATCATGAAAATGATTAAACTTTTTCAAATGCAACAAATAAAATCCAATATGACAATATCTTATTAGATATTTGACTTGAAGTAGAACAATATTCTAACTAAATATATTTTATTTATTTATTTAATACTATATTTATAAAATTGTTAGTTAAACATTTTTTTATATTCAATATAAAAAATAAAACTTATTTCATTTAAACTGCTTTGAATGGACATGCCCATTCTAAAATAATATGGTTTGTACTAGAAAAAAAAGAAATTGAGAACCGTACAAAGATAGTATTGGCAAACCACTTGTATTTTGGTAAAACCAAACCCCTTTAGAAATTACTAAAGTTAGTACTAATATATTGCTCTAGAAAAACTATTTTCTTTTAAAAAGCAAGTATTCTGCCAGTATCACCAGCAAAATTCTTTGCCTGTATTGTTTTTAACAATGTTATAACTATTCACTATTTAACAATGTTATAACTATTATAATTTCTTTAATATTTTATTATATTTTTCATGATTATTTAAGTTAAAGGATAAGACCGGGTTTAAGGACAATACTATCTATCAAGATTGTTAATACAACGTTCCGACCGTAGCACAGTGTTGTGGGAGTGGCCAAAAATAGTATATTGCAAATACATTTTCAAGATATTGTGCCTCAAACTTGAACTTCTTAAATCAATTCAGCTTTTTTTGTGGAAATGTTCAGAAGTGGCATAAACTTCCGAATGGTAAGAAAATAAATTACTGATATTTAGGAAAAAAAATCTGTTTTAGATTAATTTGACTAATATGTTATTAGTATATAAATGCTATTTAAACCATTTAATATCAATCACATTGTCAATTCTGTAGCGAGAAAAATAATAACAAAATCAAAATTGGTTTTTTGAAAAACCATAGTTTTTGACAGAAGCGGATGTAGTGTGATTAATAAGTCAACATTGTCGTGCAATAGCAATCACTGTCATAAACTTGACACTTAATTGTGATTGGCTAAAAGCCGTACTTTTTTGGTTGATTAATCTGACACCTTCATAATATGAACCGTGGGAACCACTCATTTGATGGTTACCCACGAAATATAATTAAGGTAAATTTTAAGTACAATAAATGATAATAAAACAGTTGCTCATCAGAGCCTAAACTAAACGTTTTATAGTGTATTTTCTTACTCTACATGGCGATCCTGCCAGGAGTTAATTTGAAAATTTTTTTTTTAAAAAAGTTACAGTATTTGTGAAACACAAAAAAAAAAAAATTATAAGTGAATTATTGAGATACATAAACTTATAAAATAAAAACTAATATATACAAAAAAACACTAAAATTTAACAAAATTTAAAGAATAATATGTGTCTAAACTAATATATACAATTTTAATTAAAAAAAAAAAATTTTTAATTAATTAAAAATCAATGAAGAAGCAATACGGATGTGTATTGTCGGAGACACACGCCAGGTGCTCCAAGGGTGGTGTGGCCAAAACACCACCAGGAAAACAACATCAACATCATCTATAACATGAACAAAGTAATGAAAGATACTTCAAGAACTTCTAAAAAATGCTAATTCAACCAACAACAACTTCAATACAACAACAGTAAGCTGAAAATTAATTAATTCTGTTTTAGTTATTTTAAATTTATTTTAATTCTTATATATATATTTATAATTGAAATATTTAAATAAATTTTTTTTTATTGTGCAATATGAATTGTTAACTTAAAGCAAAAAAAATTCAATTTTAAAATTTTGAATTTATAATTTTCAAATTTTATAACTTTTAAATTAAAATTTTTAAATTTCCTTTTTTTTTTAAAAAAAGTATTATTATATTAAAACTTATAACTTTTAAATTAAAATTTATAATTTTTAAATGTTTTTTAATAGTCCATTATTGGGAATAATTTTTTTAAAAAAAAAAAAAAAAAAATTAATTAATTATAATTAATTTTCTTTTAACTACTAACCAATTTTTTTTAATTTCCGTCGCCTGCGATGATTCTCAAGGGACACTCTCACAGCGCGACAGAAATCATACAGTCACCAAGTAATGAGTGACTGATTTATGCCACATCCACCTCAATCTGTTGTCCTGAAGGAAACGGATAGGGGATGATGTGACATAACTGAATTTTTGTTTTGAATTCATACTAACAAAATTTTTTTATGAATTATATTTTTTTTAACAAGAATTAAAGATGGGGAATCACGATTCAAAAATCGAGAACCCCAACGCTAATGTTATAAATGAAATCACTGTAGAAGTGCACCTTCCAGTGATATACTTAATAATAATAATATGTATATTAGCACTTCAATTACTCACGACTATGTATCAACTACATAAGAGGTCGTTGAAAAAAAACTATATCAGAACCGCATCCTTAGGAAACGGTCTTGATAGAGTCTAATTTTTTTTTTCTATTAACACTTCATTTTTGTCTAATTTTTTTTTTTCTCAACTAAAATTAATCATGCTATTCTATGGATTGGATAGAGATAGTTGCCAAAGCAAGACTTCTGAGAGAGGATTTCGACAAATCCTTTAAGTGTTTAAATACCATACAAAGGACCTTCAAGGAACGAAACGGTAGAAAAACACATTAAGAATTTGTTCAACAGTCTTGAAGAAGTTAGGGCATTATTTGACGAACATTATTCTCGTCTCACCAATAATCATCAGTGGCAGCGAATGCATTCTTCGATGACATTCGTAATAAACTTTCAAACCTATTAACAAAAAGGAATTTGAAAGCGGAATTACCAAAAACTATCCATGAGAAAGTGGTCTACGACCCTTGCTCTTGTTTAATGCTTGGACTAGCCAAGATTTAAATGTAGAATCCGAAAAACCAGTTATTCAAACCGCGAAAACCATATCTAGCATGAATAGTGGTGGCATAGTGTCCAATATAGAAAACACAATGCCTCAATCAGTAACTGAATTTCTCGGTTTGGCATCGAAACTTTTACCAGATTTCGATGGTAAACCGGAAAACTTACAGAGTTTTCTCGACGCACTGACACTCTGGATTCCGTAAAGGATACCCATGAGGTCGTGGCGTTAATTTAATTAAAACAAAACTAAAGGGCTCAGCTAGAAATTTAATTTCGAATGAAACCACAATTAATGCGGTTATAACTACATTAAAAGGAAATGTCAAAGGCGAGTCGGTCGAAGTCATATCGGCCAAATTAATGAATGTCCGTCAAGGTGGCAAAAACGCCAATACCTACGTGGCAGAAATAGACTTCCCTAACCAAATCATTGGAGAGTGCCTATATTACAGATGGCCTCCCACACCAACTAGCCCAGAGGTACTCAACCCAGGCGGCAGTTAAAGCAATTACGAGAAATGCGACAAACGAAAGGGTTAAACTGGTCATGGAATCAGGAACCTTTTCAAATATGAACGAAGTGACGGCTAAATTCGTCAATAGCTGCACGGAAGCTTACGGGCAGCAAAACTCCGTTCTATTTATGAGAAATAAATCTCAAATCCGTAATGGCAATAATCGCCAAAATCAGCCAAATGGCAATAGATCCGGCTATAGAAATGGCCGTAATAATAATTACAATGGCAACAATAATAATAATAACTACAATCGCGGAAATGGCCGTAATAATAATTACAATGGCAACAATAATAATAATAATTACAATAACAACCGTGGGCGGAACCGTTCAAATAACAACGGATCCCGACACAATGTGCGACACGTTACCGAAAACATTTCGGGAAACGAACTGGTACCCCTGAGTTAAACCACACAATTTACAATATAAATTTAAATCTCTATAGCTATCTTCCCTGTAGAACATCCTTGAATAATCGAAAATCAACACTATTAGTTGACACGGGAGCGGATATTTCTATAATAAAGGTCGGACAAATCCTAAACGGACAAATAGATGAGACTACAACTACCCAATTAAGTGGTGTTGGCCAAGGATTAACAACTACCCTTGGTAAAATTCATGCTGATTTGAAATTTGAGGAACTCCTAATACCGCATACATTTCATGTGGTCGAGGATGATTTCCAGATTCCTTCTGATGGAATCATTGGTATGGATTTTTTGCGTGAATATAAATGTCTTCTAGATTACCAGGATGACCAAGATTGGTTAGTCCTGAGATCTGGTAATCTTCCACAACACATTGCAATAGCAATGCGCTGTGCGCCACAAGTTAACTCGATCTCATTGCCTGCAAGATCTGAGGTAATTCGTCACGTTAGCATTCAAACTGATGAGGAAAATGTCCTAATTCCGAGTCAAATAATTCAGAATGGAATATTCATAGCGAACACCATAGTCTCAAAATCAAGACCACTGGTCAAAATTGTTAACACAACCAATAGGGATGTAGTTATTTTGAATATTAAAATTCAAACCGAAAGTCTTAACGACTATAAAATTGTCTACCCGACCAAAAATCCTCGCGGAGACCAGGAGAAATTGAATAGATTATCCAAAAATTTCCCGGAGTTTGCAAAAGACAAACTTAGGAACTTATGTTCTGAGTATGTTGATATTTTTGGACTGGAATCTGAAAAGATGACAACCAACAATTTCTACAGACAAAAGCTCAGATTAAAGGATGATGACCCAGTGTATATAAAATCGTACAGAATACCACACTCTCACAAAGCAGAGGTGAACATTCAAGTTGATAAGCTTATAAGAGATGACATTGTAGAACCCTCCATTTCGGAATACAACAGCCCAATTTTATTAGTACCGAAGAAATCTTTACCCGGTACAGATCAAAAAAGATGGAGATTGGTAGTTGACTACAGAGGAATTAATAAAAAACTCGTAGCAGATAAATTTCCACTCCCTAGAATAGATGATATTCTAGACCAATTGGGCAGAGCCAAATTCTTTTCTTGCCTTGACTTAATGTCAGGTTTCCACCAAATTGAATTAGAGGAAGGCTCTAGGGACGTAACATCTTTCTCGACGGATAAGGGATCATATCGTTTTAAACGATTACCCTACGGTATAAAAATTGCTCCGAACTCATTTCAGCGAATGATGTCGCTAGCTTTTTCGGGATTATCTTCCGACCAAGCGTTTCTTTATATGGATGATTTAGTAGTAATTGGTTGCTCCGAACAACATATGTTGAAAAATTTAAGAAATGTTTTCGAAACTTGTCGAAAATATAACTTGAAATTGCATCCAGACAAATGTACTTTTTTCTGTAACGAAGTCACATTTTTGGGACACAAGTGTACAGACAAAGGTATATTGCCTGACGATGGAAAATTTTCTGTAATTTTAAATTACCCAACACCAAAGAACGGTGATGAAGCTAAACGCTTCGTAGCCTTCTGCAACTATTATCGGAGATTTATTCCTAATTTTGCCGAGTATTCAAGGCACATAACAAGGTTATGTAGGAAAAATGTACCATTCGATTGGAACAGTGAATGTGAAAAATCATTCAATTATCTAAAAAACCAATTATTGAATCCTACTATTTTGCAGTATCCTGACTTCGAAAAAGAATTTTGCATAACAACAGATGCAAGCAAATTTGCTTGTGGTGCAATTCTGAGTCAGAAATACTTTGATAAGCAGCTACCTGTGGCTTATGCTTCACGATCCTTTACAAAGGGCGAAAGCAATAAGTCTACGATTGAGCAGGAGTTAGCGGCTATCCATTGGGCAATTAAATATTTCAGACCATATATTTATGGCCGAAAATTTTTGATCCGAAGTGATCACCGTCCCTTAACATACTTATTTTCCATGAAAAATCCATCATCAAAACTTACGAGGATGAGATTAGATCTGGAGGAGTATGATTTTACAGTGGAATATATCAGGGGGAATGAAAATCACGCAGCTGATGCATTGTCTCGATTAGAATTCGAAGACATTAAAAAGGCAGAAAATTATGGAATACTGAAGGTAACTACGAGACTTCAGGCTGCCAAAGATTTAGACAAAGTGACCAACGGAAAACCAAACACGGAATCGGTGAATATACGGATATATGAGGCAATAAATGCCCAAGAGTACAATAAAAATGCAAGATTGCATTTTGCTAAAGACAAGCTGGTTATCCAAAAAGGGAAAACCAGGCTTTTCCAATTTGAGTCACGAGATTTTATTACTAATGGAACTGTTGATTTAGATCATCTATTTCCAAGGCTTGAAAAAGTAGCCAGTAATCTTAAAATCACGACTCTTCGCATGTCTTTGGACAGTGCGTTGTTGGCCAACGTAAAATTAGACCACTTCAAGAAAGTAGGTAATGAAAAGCTTCGAAGATTGAACATAGTACTCACACCAACATTGACAAAGGTCAAAACAGATTCCGAAAAACTTGAAATTATGAGATTATACCATAATAATCCATTATTTGGAGGTCACCCTGGCATTACACGAATGCTCAGGAAAATAAGATTGAAATACCACTGGAAGAACATGACAAGGGATATCACTCGTATAGAGTGCCAAAAGAGCAAATCAATGCCTAAGACGAGAGAACTCATGATTGAAACGGAAACGCCAACACGCGCGTTTGACACAATCATTATTGATACGATTGGTCCTTTCATGCGATCAAACAAGGGTAATGAATACGCTATAACTATAATATGTGACTTGACCAAATATTTAGTCACGTTACCAATTCCTGACAAATCTGCTCGAACAGTCGCCAAAGCGATTTTCGAAGGTTTTGTTTTGATTTATGGTCCTATGCGGAAAATGATTTCTGATATGGGAACCGAATATAAAAATCAGACCATAAAGGAATTATGTCAATTGTTGAATATCGACTACGTCACTTCAACAGCCTATCATCATCAGACATTGGGTACCATAGAAAGGTCCCACAGGACATTCAATGAGTACGTACGTTCGTACATGTCCTCTGATAGAACTGACTGGGACGAATGGTTAGCTTACTTCACGTACTGCTTTAATACAACACCTTCCACAGTACATAATTACTGTCCATATGAATTAGTCTTTGGTAAAATACCACCATCAATAGACGCTTTAAAGTCGGACAAAATTAGTCCACTTTATAACATCGATTCATATGAAAAGGAAGCGAAGTATAGGCTCCAAACGGCTTGGAGAAGAGCATCAGTGATGCTTGATAGAGCAAAATTGACCAACAAAGGCCAATATGATCAGGTGACTAGGCCTATGAGCGTTGAAATAGGAGACCTAGTTCTCTTGGAAGACAGTGCTGGTCATAAATTAGAACCACTCTTTAAAGGTCCCTTTGAGATCAAAGAGGTGGATGACCACGGCAATTGTTTGCTAGCACTTGACGATATAAGGACTATGAAAGTCCACAAAAATCGTCTTCGACAATTTCGATCAAAACAGGATAATTAAAATTCTAATAAAAATTTAAAAATTAAATTAAATAAAAATTTAAAATGTAAAATTCTAATAGAAATTTAAAAATTAAATTAAATTAAATAAAAATTTAAAATGTAAAATTAATGAAATTTAAATATTAAATTAAATTAAATAAAAATTTAAAATGTAAAATTAATGAAAATTTAAAAATTAAATTAAATTTAATAAAAATTAAAATTTAAAAAAAAATTAATAAAAATTTAGAAATTAAAACAAACTTAATTAAAATAAAATTAATTTTTTTATATACACTTAAGTTATATAAAAAGATTGATCAATTAGCTACTGATCAATCTTTTTCCCAAAAAGGGAGGTGTAGTGTGATTAATAAGTCAACATTGTCGTGCAATAGCAATCACTGTCATAAACTTGACACTTAATTGTGATTGGCTAAAAGCCGTACTTTTTTGGTTGATTAATCTGACACCTTCATAATATGAACCGTGGGAACCACTCATTTGATGGTTACCCACGAAATATAATTAAGGTAAATTTTAAGTACAATAAATGATAATAAAACAGTTGCTCATCAGAGCCTAAACTAAACGTTTTATAGTGTATTTTCTTACTCTACACGGAAAACACGTCTCGCTACATCCTGTTTATTGAGTTTAGTTACGACAAGTATGTAGAAAAAAAAACAAAACTTTAGGTGCTTCTCTTGAATTTATAGCATTTCTTTAAGGAAATATGTAATTTTTTAAAAATTTTTAATTGTTAATTGCTAAAATAAAAAAATTGCAAATTAAAAAATTTCGTTTATGAGTAATACTAGGAAATAGTGAAGACCAAAAATAATTTGAGCAAAATCACAACGAATGGCTTGAAACCGCTCTAATTTTATGAAGAACAGAATTAATTTTATAATATTTTTTATTCGTTTTATTTTAGTGTTCCAAGTATATTTCATTCATTTTTGAAAACAATAGTAAACAATTTTCCCAGAAAAAAAATTTTTCTTTGTATATTTTTGTGGAAATTTGTAAAATTGCAAAAATAAATATTCTAAAACAAATTTTGTTTATAAAGCCGACTTTAAGTTCAAAATTGAATTATAAATACACTTAGGAAATTATGTTGGTAAAGACGACTGCAATTGTAGTTAAAAACAAATGAAATTTCATTTAAAAAAGGACGACTTACATTTCATTAAATTCAACTAACATTGTCATTTGTTTTTTAATGTTCAAAAAATGACTAACATTGTAGTAAAAATGAACCACATGGTAGTAAAAAAAAACCAAAAATTTTTTTTTTTATTTTTTTAAATAACAAAAAACAACTGTAAAAAATGAATGTAAATCATAAAACAGTCATTTGATGTTAGTTGTTTTTTTAAATGAACTACAATGTTAGTTAAAAATTTTATTTGTTCTACAAATGACTTACATTTACATTAAAAATAATGAAACTGTATTACAACCCAAACAACTACATATTTTTAAAGCAGAAGTTCCCTGAGTGTAGCATTTTAATAATATTTCCCAAAATTGTACATTTTTAGAAAAATTTTGATATTTTTGCTTTTTGTATTTAAGGATATATGGGATGTAAACGTGCTAATTTCCAGGACATATAAAATACGCATTATTACGCGAAATGTTGACGTATATTTGCATCGCATTGAATGAAATTCGGCTCACACATTGACTGCTACATACTAATATATTTACATACCTATTTTCGCTGTTTTTCAATAATTTCTGAATCTTTTATAAATAAATGCGTTAAATTAGGTTCCAGGATATATTAGGGGTGGACGTGTTTAGCCACATATGTAATATATGTATATAAAACTTTTTGTAATATGTAAAACATTTTTGTAGACTTTATGCAATTTTTATGATCAAGGACATTTGTAGCTAGCAGTATCCTTGCTCGGAAAGTAAAAAAAAACTTTGCATGCACAATTCTAGCTACATATTTAAGAAATGTACCAATTTTCGTAGGTTTCCAAGAATATCTATATCATTTATTGCATTTTTCACTTTCAGGATATAAGACAGGTAGGCGTGTCCTACACTGATAGAAATTTGTGCGTAGTATTAATGAATTCCTTCATTAATCCAATGAATTTTTTCATAAAAAAGTTCCCAAAGTAAGGTGTTTCATTAAATAAATTTTAATGAATGGTTTCATTGGCCCAAATAAAATTTCATAAAGTATATGAAATTTTTTTCATTAATCCTTGCCTATTCATTATGAAAGTTTCATGTGTTTAATGAATAAAATTAATAGCTTGTATGAAATATTTTTGTTTTAATAATTTGCACTTTTATGATTATTTTAGCATACAAATTACAAATTTTGAAATAAAATTTTTTTATCCATAAAAAAGAAATATTTTAATTATTGTACTTTTTCAATTATGTATGTTAAAATATTAAAAGCTAAACTAAAAAATGAAATTTAAATTTATTTCTGTTTTTATTGTTTTATTTTTACAAAATTGTTCAACCGTTCTTTACATTTTTATAATTTGTGTTAAAAGATGACATATTTTCTTATATGTCAATACAAAATATGTAATTTTTTATCGATTTGGCTTGGAATTCTGTAGAACGATCGACGATTATAGTCCACTTTTTGTAGTTAAATTACGACCATATTGGATAAAAATGTTAAATATTGTTAAAAAAAAAAAAAAAATGTATTATCGTTTAGCATAACGTGTTTGTGTAACATCGTCAAAACGATAACAATTTAGGTCTCGTTTTGAACAAAACTATATCGTTTTTCTGAGAGAATCTGTTGCCTGGAATTTTGTGACCAACTTTTCAAATTCGTCAAAAACTGTTAGCTCTAGGCAAATTTAATAAAAAATTTATTTATATCAAAGTTTTGGTTAATTCTGTTTAAAAGAAATTTTTTAGTTTTTTTTTATTTCAAAATGATAGTACAAAAAAAAAAATTTTTTTTCTTATTAAAAGTCAAAATTTTTATTGAAAAAATTTTAAATTTTTCCATTGATTTAATGATTTTTTTTATGAAATTATGAAAAAATCAAAAAAAATGTTAATGAAAAAAATACCAATATTAATGAATTTTCATTCAGTTAATGAAATTTTTCATTAAACCAATGAATCGATTTTAATGAAATCGTTTCATCAATACTATGAATTAAAATTCTATCAGTGTAGCTGCGATTTTGACAAAATTTTGTATTTGCATATGTCTAAACATTATATACTCGTGTACCAATTTTCACACTGTGCATCGCCGACACTCTGTCAGTACTGTGACAATCGTATTTTTCTGCCTGGGCTAACTGCCTTAATTTCTTTTTACCAAACTTATTACCGGATAATAGAAAGTTGTGCTGTTTATTAGTTATGTCAACAACAAATTAGAAAAACTTTGTAGGTAAACTAAAAAATGGCAATTTGTCCAGACTTAACAGCTTTTTTTATGGTAGAAGACGAAATTAGAATCACTTATAATCACAATAACCTACAAACGTGTGCAGGAAGGATACTTCTCGAACATAGTGTTGTCATTATTATTTATTCTACCTTTTTTCATCATGTTGTTGTGTTTGTTTATTTTGCAATTTATTCTCTTTTTACCTTTTTTTAAAACAATTATTTTTTTTTTCGTTCTTATTTAACAACTATGATTTGTTGTTGTATGTTTGTTTCCTTGAAGGATAATGGGCGAGTCTTTTGTGATGGACGTTTTTTTTTGTAGTTTTTTATTAATAATAAAATTCCTTTTTTTACTGTTTGTTGTGTAAACACTGTTGTGGTAAAACGTAATATTGATATGAAACCACTTCTTTGATTAATATTTCGGTGAAGGTTTGTTCCATTCCAAAGGCGTACGATGCACAGAAGAACGACATGTTATTATTAATATTACCAGGGACGTAACAGTTATAAATTTTATTTAAAAATTATTTATTTGTCAAATATATCATTATTAAATAAGTAAACGATTTTTTTTTGTTGGTCCTTTATAATGTATATGGGCTACTTCAAAAATTCTCGCCACCTGCTGAAACCGACTTTATATGGCTCTTATTTCTCAGGGTTTTTTGAATTGAGATAAACGTTGAACAAGATTTGGAAGAGTGTACTTAAAATTTATGACATGCATAGTTTTATGTTGAAGAGCTTTCACCTGAAGAATTGATGGATATTTAAAAGTCGAAAAAGCAAAAAATGACTTGAAACTTACAAGAGTTTTTCATTCATTTAATTCTTTTTCTCATAGTTTTTAACTTTTAGATCCAAACCAATACAAAATGGAGTCACTAGGCCTGGAAGATTTATTCACTAAAAGAAAATTTCCAAATCGCTGTTTGGTAAAGAGTTGTATGGTGGTTTACAAGTGAAACCAAAACTTGCGGAATTTTAAACTTTTGCAGTTTTGCTCATATGGTTTTTGCGCCTCGTAATGGAATTGAATTTTGAGAACAGTGTTTAAAAAATATGTAATTTTATAAAGTTTTAGGTATACCAAGTTAATGTCAGCGCACCAATAACGGGTCGGACATCACAAACTTAAATGGAATTGGGCGTGAATTTTTGAAAATGTATGTTTTATGCGTCAGACATTCACAATTATATTTGAAATTTGCTAGCGTATTGCGTGAACTGAGTATCTTAGTAAACTGCACCTCCGAGTCAAAAAGCCACTTCAAAATTTTTAAACTCAAAAATTTTATGAACTTTTTAACAATTTTGAGAAACTTAATTTTTTCACATTTTTTTAATCAAAAAACATGTCTTGAAAACATATTTAGGCATCTAGAGTGAATCTGAATCAGACATAATATATAAAGTGCAAAAAAAATTTAGTTTTTATTATACATATTTTAAGCCGTGTTTATTAAGGAAAAACTTCGTGTTGAATGTTAAATGTTTTTGTTTTGTTTTTTTATGTTTTTTTATGTTTAATAAAAAATAAAATAACATTAATTTAAATGTAATTAACAAAATATTTATGTTACTACGTCTCTTGAAAAAGTCAACAAATAATTGACGAAACGTCGAGAAAAACATGTAAAATAAATGCATTTTTATTTACATTAGAACAAATCATAGGTCTGATTAGCTTAACAAACCCAACAATTAGTTTTTTTTTCGTTCCTAGCGAGTACACTGATAGAATTTTCCTTCATAGTATTAATGAAACGATTTCATTAAAATCGATTCATTGGTTTAATGAAAAATGTCATTAACTGAATGAAAATTCATTAATATTGTTTTTTTTTTTATTAACATTTTTTATGATTTTTTCATAACTTCATAAAAAAAAATTCATTAAATCAATGAAAAATTTTCAAATTTTTTTCAATAAAAATTTTGACTTGTAATAATAAAAAAAATTTTTATTTTTGTATTATCATTTCGAAATAAAAAAAAAATAAAAATTTCTTTTAAACAGAATTAACCAAAACTTTGATAAATTTTTTTTTATTAAATTTGCCTAGAGCTGACTGTTTTTGACGAATTTGAATAGTTGGTCACAAAATTCCAGGCAACAGATTCTCTAAGAAAAACGATATAGATTGTTCAAAACGCGACCTAAATTGTTATCGTTTTGACTATGTTACACAAAAAACGTTATGCTAAACGATAATACATTTTTGTTTTTTAACAACATTGTTAACAATATTTAACATTTATACTATTTAACATTTGTACTATAATCGTCGATCGCTCTACAGAATTCCAAGCCAGATAGATTAAAAATTACATATTTTGAACCGACATATAAAAAAATATGTCATCTTTTAACACAAATTATAAAAAATGTAAAGAAAGATTGAACAATTTTGTAAAAATAAAACAATAAAAATAGAAATAAATTAAAATTGGTTTTTTTAGTTCAGCTTTTAATATTTTAATGCCTGTTAATTATATTTAAACGATTTTTTCAATCATTAAAGTTCTTAATATACATAATTTAAAAAAAGTACAATAATTAAAATATTTCTTTTTTATGGATAAAAATTTTTTTTTTTCAAATTTGTAATTTGTATGCTAAAATAATCATAAAAAGTGCAAATTATTAAATATTAACGAAAATATTTTATACAAACTATGAATGTTATTCATTAAACACATGAAACTTTCATAACGATTAGGCTAGGATTAATGAAAAAAATTTCATATACTTTATGAAATTTTCATTGGGTCAATGAAACCATTCATTAAAACTGATTTAATGAAACACCTTTCATTGACTCAATGAAACGTTTCTTTGGGGACTTTTTTATGAAAAAATTAATTGGATTAATGAAGGAATTCATTAATATTACGCACAAATTTCTATCAGCGTACAGCGGTAGTTTTTTCCAAACACATTTCGCTTTGTGACAACTGAAGCGCTGTACAAATTCCACCAAACAACATCAAAAAAAATTAAGGACTTGTAATTTTTTTAGGCTAACAAAAAGCATACTTTTATAAAAATTTAATTTTGAGAATTTATAAGCATTTAATATGATTTCCTGCAATAAAACAGGATACAAATAAATTTAAACTTTTACATTTCTGTAATATGTTTTCATTTGCTCGGTGCGAGTTTACGAACAAATAAAAAGAGAGCATATTGAGCAACACAGAGTAGTAGGGATTAACTTTGTTTTGCTGTTGATTAAATGCAAATTAACCCACATATTTCATCAACGTATGGACCACAAGACCTAGTTGGGATGATGGATAACTTTTCAGTTTGCCCACTATCTGTGTACCAAAATTTAATAAAATCCTTTAAGCCATATAAAAGATAACAAAAAGTGGGCTTAAAAACTGCCAAGCCCACCAAGTCTTAATCTGTTATAGCAAATAGTGCTTATGAGTCATCCCAATATCTGTGTACCAAATTTCAATAAAATCTGTTCAACCATATAGAATATAGTGAAGATGTGGGCGTAAAAGTGCCACGCCCACAATATCTAAATTTGATATAACTTAAAGTGCTTATCTGTGACATCTCTTTCTGGGTACCAAATATCAATTGCATCGGTAAAGCCATATCGAAAATAGTGAAAAAGTGGGCGTAAAAGTGCCACGCCCATCATATAAAAATTTCATATAGCCTATAGTTCCTTCCAGACCGCCCACTATCTATGTGTCAAATTTGAATAAAATCGGTTCAGGCGTTTGGACGTGATGCTCACACAAACAAACAAACAAACAAACCAACAGTCATTTTATAATATTAATAATAAGGATGTTTTGATTAAAATTTGATCTGCTAAAATTCAGCCTGAAGTCACTAGCATTCCGCAAATTGTAGGGTTGAACATCAGCAACATATACCAACTGCTTTCGCATATAATTTGGCAGCCTTCCAGTTTTCATTTTAAATATGAAGATTAAAACATTCATCATAAGTCTTTGCTTGACTGAAAGCCATTGCAATTTCTCTAACATATCACTGATGAGGGTTAATCTATGACACCGAAGAATACATCTCATACCCCTATTCTGGAGTTTTTGAAGTCTTTCTTTCATCTGTTGACTACCAAGAAATAGTAAAGTTGAACAATACTCAAAACGAGGTTTAATTGTTGTGTTATAAATTGTTATTGCTGTGCTTGTTGATATTTTTTACGAATTCTTCTAAGAAAGGCAACTTTTTTCGAAATCTTTTTACATACATAATTGAAGTGTAAGTTAAACTTAAGGTTTTTATTTAAAATGACTCCAAGATATTTTATTTCTGCAACTTGCTCTATTGGTACACCCTCAATAGTTATACTTTCATTCGTAGCTCCATTTATCACCATTGCTTTTGTTTTACTTGTATTAAGCTTTAATTTGTTCATTTTCAGATACTTTTCAACTTCTTTCAATTCATTATTAAGAACTCTCACACACTCTTCCGCGTTTTTGCCGCTTATAAAGGGTGCCCCAAGAAGAACGCAATTTTTAAATCTGGCAACATTCGAAGTGTCATTGTTTGACATTTGAACAATTGTTATTGTTTGCTAGTAGAAGGTACGAGGTTAGTAAAAATGGAGCGCTACACGAATGAACAACGCATTCTCATTGTGAAATTGTTTTACCAAAATGGTGAAATGGAAAATGCTGATTTTGCCGATAAAATCATCTTCAGTGACGAGGCCCATTTTCATCTTGATGGCTTCGTCAATAGGCAGAATTGTCGCATTTGGGGTGAGGAAAATCCTCGAGTGATTCACGAGAAGCAAATGCATCCTCAACGTGTCACTGTGTGGTGTGGTTTTTGGGCTGGAGGAATCATTGGACCTTTTTTTTTATGAAAATGAGGCAGGTCAAGCGCAAACAGTCAATGGTGTTCGGTATCGTGAAATGATAACCAGTTTTTTCTTGCCTAGAATTGAAGAAATGAATGTGGAGGGCATGTGGTTCCAACAAGACGACGCACAGTGGGGTGAATGGTATCAAAAGTGGCGATTAATTCATAGAAGTCGTAATTTTAAAATGTTGTTATTTTTTATTGATTGATATTAATAAACACATAAAAACTCATCATTAAAAAAAAAAATGTTGAAGAAAAAATTTTTTTAACGTTTTATGGGGTTTTTTTGTATTTTGAAAAAATTCGTCTTATTTGACTATTTTTGCTGTAACTTTGGAATGAAAAACGATAAATTAGTGAATTAAATTGTAAATTATAGCACACATTATGTGCTTTTAGAAAAAAAAATTTTTTTTTGTTTAAATAAAAGGACTAAATATTTAATATGAATTTATATTAGCAAATTTTAAACTTTAAATTCATATATTTTCTCAAAAATCCATAATTTTGTAGATTTAACTCAAAAAGACACATTAGAAAATACTATTAATTTTTATTTATAAATATTCAACAATAGAAAACAAACATTTAAGAAAATAAACATTAAAAAATAGACTTATAAGGCTTTTGTATTTACTTAATTTCATTAACTTCATAAGTATTATTTACTTCCATGATCATCATCAACTTCATAATCATCATTATCTTCATAATCATCATTATCTTCAAAATCATCATTAAAATAGTCTTCATCATCGCCATCATTATCGTTTTCACTGTGGGGAAGAACAAGTAACTCCAATGCAGACTTTGGCATTTGCTCCGTTTTCTTTTTACAGCTATTTCTCATGCTTGAAATGAATGGATCAGAACTCAAAGAAACCTATTGAACACGTCTTCTATGGTATTTTTCCTACTGCTTTTACGCGAAAAGTGCTCCCTATAACTTTTAAAGTCCTTATTTCTAGCTTCTTGAGATTCTTCAGTTAGTTGGCCAATAGGCAATGGTGAAAGCGATATAATTTCTGGCCCGTGAATAAAGTATTTATGTAGAGTAGGAGGCATATAATACCATGGATAATTTTTAACAAATAACCTGGCAGTATCATTAGCGAAATTTGAAAATTTTTCTATATTGACCTCGTTGCCACTGGAAACAACTATTAATATTGTATGCATATTTTTTATCAACTGCAAATCAATTTTTGTAATTTCGGCAGATACTTCAGCATTCTTAAAAAAACGCCTTGCAGTATTCCCATCGTTTGAGTTTCCAAAACCTGGTTTTGGTTGGTCAACAATCAATCCAGTTTTCTCTCTAAATTCCTTTTGAATGCGTTTTTTGGTATTAGCAATAATTTTTTTTTCATCATCACATCTGGTTTGCCATTTTTTTATCGGGAGTTTATATGATAAGTGAATAAGACACTCAAAAAATCGTATCCAGCCATGAAGAACAGATAAACCAAACTCCATGTTATCTATATTAACATCTTTTGTAATCATTTTTTCAATATTGTTAAACTCTTTACTTGTGGCGCCACATATATAGCACTTTTGTGTGGACTTTGTGTCTGTAATAGCATTACAAACTTTACCGTCAATCATCACTAGAATAAGATTGTGATTAACTTTAGCTAATCTCTCTCCAACTAAGACTACGGAATCGATAAGAGCCTTTTCTCTGTCTCCACTCTTTCTTTTTCGCGTTTAATATTATCGGGTCGTTTCTTTCAAAAATTCAATTTTCAGGGGCCTGCAAAACCTAGTGGAAGACGGCCGAGGATTTTGCCAAATAGTTTTTTTTTCACAAACTAGTTTTAATGGCACAATCGATGTTATAAATACTGAAGAGTCTGAAGCGTTAATGTCATGAAAGGCTTGTTTATATGAACTATGTCCGGAACTACCGTCAAAGCCCCATTTAGAGTATAAAGTCATTTTAGACAGTTCTTCATTACCTAACAAATTTAAATCAGTATTTTGTATCGAAAAAATACGCTTTGTGGTATGGTCTAAGAGTGCTTGTAGATTTACTTGGGCTGACGTTTCAGAAATTTTAATTTCGTCTCGCTCTGGATAACATTTTTTTTTTTGCTTCTTGAATTATTTTATATGATGGAAATATCTCAGGCGCGGCTTTTCTAATTACATCATATTGGTATCGAGTCAGCTTTGCTTCTACAAACACGGAAAGAGCTTCCTCCGCACTTAATTTCTGTGGGGATACCTGTTCTAAACTTTTTCTGTATTTTTTCGCTTTTGTAGGAGATGATATTATTTCTTTAACGATTTTCGACGCATCTGTTTTTCCAGCGGCTCTCAAGCTCATTTGAGTGGCGTAAGCCAAAACAGGCAGTGGAGTATTATCTCTTAGATCTTTACATTTCTTTACCTTAGTTTTTTCTTTACATTCATCAAATGAGATATCATGCCATTTTTTTTTTTAATTGGTGCTGGTGGTGGAATAAAAGAGATTGAAGCATCAAGCCAATTCTTGTTATTTTTTAAAAAAATATCATTCTTTCTCTGACTGTTTACCCAGCGCAGCTTATATTCTCTGCAAAAGCTATTAAATCTGTTCATAAAATCTACCATATCTGATGGGTCGACGCGTTTGATTACTTCCCATCTCAGAAGTTTGTATTTATCTTGAAGTAATTTAATATCTGAGTTCTTCATAAAATTATGTAACTCATGACGAGAAATGAAAATTGTTTTTGGACTTGTTCCTAAAATTAGTTAAATTTGTAACCGTTTTAAAATTTGCAAAAGAGTTTTTGTTTTCCCTTGTACCGAATAATCTACAAATGCACAACACTTTAAATAAATAACATCACATCACATTAAACAAAATATTCACAGTCAACACAAAAAAAATTAATGTGGCAGTACCGAATCTTAAATACCCTTCTTAGTAATTCTAGCAAATTGAATATCAATACATTAATATATTAATATCATCAGCTTAAACCAAGATAAAAAAACAGCACTCGAATGTTCTCACGCACATTGCCAACAATTATCATATAGTGTACAATTTAACAATTAATACAAATAGAGATGGAAGAGTGACGTGTACGTGTGTAGAAAAGAATTTTCATATGTAACTCATATTTTTAAACGCAACATTAAGTAAATAAATATTAACTATTTAGAAGATAATTTTAAATTCAAACTTGTTATGTCATTATACCATAAATATATGGAAAAAATTCTATTCGTTGTGAATAAACCAAAACTTTTTTTTTTGTGAGTGTGCGTGATAAAAAGCTACTCACGCACCCATCTCTAATAAACATTACTCTCATTACACTCATTAGCTACAATAACAACAACAATAACAACAAAAGATAATAAATACAACTTTTTGTTTGTTTTTTTTCACATTCACTTTTAGCAACTGGAGTTCTCTCACAAAAACCTTCATAACTCAAAAATCGCACCAATGCGCAACAAGGCATTCTGGGATTTATTAGCTAAAATCTCATATTTAAAGAGCATAAAAACATTTTTTCCCCGAATCACCCGCAAAGTTGTTGAAACTCAATGTAAATACCAAAAATACCACATTTTTAGAGCAATTTTGTTTTTTTTTTTTTAAATATTTCTAAAACATTTATCTAAACAAAAAGTAATTTTTTATATGCTCATATACCTGAAGTTGACGGTTCCATTATAAAACTTTTACTTATAGAAGTCTTAATAAAAAATATAATCACTTGAAATATCAAAATTTTCTTTTTTTATCAATGCGAGCAAAAACAGCAAAAATTATTGAACTTTAAGCACTCACTGCAAATAAAGTAAACAACTCAGAACTTTAATTTTTGCAGTTAGTGATGTAGCATTTTATCTACTTTCATATGGTACCAAATACCGTTGTGAAAGTTAAAGTTCATCTTTTGAATTAATCGCCACTTTAGAAGGCTCTCACCCCACAGTGCGACGCCACATGTCATACAGCTAGAGAAACAATTCAATTGCTGCATCAGTCATTTCCCGGTCGTGTTATTTCGCGTTTTGGAGATCAGAATTGGCCGCCTAGATCGTGCGATTTAACACCATTAGATTTTTTTCTTTGGGGTTTTTTGAAGTCGAAGGTTTACGCGAATAAGCCGACGACGACTCAAACCTTAAAAGAGGAAATTGGACGCTGCATTAATGAAATACCGCAGCATTCATGCAAAACGGTCATTGAAAATTTCATTAAAAGATCGCGTGCATGCCAGCAAAGCCGCGGCGGCCATCTGCACGATATATTGTTCCATACATAACCTCATTCTGTCTACTTTACGATATAATAAAGTTTCACGATTTTTTTTAAATATCTGTGTTTTATTTAAAATTTAAAAATTGCGCTCTTCTTGGGACACCCTTTATAAATAAGGGCATCATCTGCAAACATGCATACTTTTGCTTTTCTTAAGACTTTTTCTAAATCATTAATATATATTAGAAACAGTAGTGTTCCCAGAACTGCCCCTTGAGGTACTCCTATGTTGACATTTTCAATTGCTGATAAAAATTGTCCACATTTTATTCTTTGAGTTCTTTTTTCCAGATAACTATTAAACCATTTCAATTCAGTACTTTTTACCCCATATTTTTGCAATTTTTCCAACAATATCTCTCTGTTAATTGTCTCAAATGCTCTTTTCAAGTCTAAGAATACTGCTACCACACAATTTTTGTTTTCGACTTCTGTTTTCCATTGTGTTACTACAAGATTTAGAAGAGATTCACAACTATGATTATGTCTAAAACCAGACTGGGTTTCATTCAATAATTTATTATCTTCGAAGTATTTATTTAATTGAGAGTGTACGATTTTTTCCAAAATTTTGCTTATTGTCGTTAACATATTAACTGGACGAATATCATGAGGATCTTTCGTATTCTTTATTTTTTGAATTGGCACTATACAAGATTCTTTTAGACAATCCGCGGAAAAATTCCCGTCTGTATAGATGATACTATAAGACGGTGTAAATATGACCCAATAATATCATAATTATCTAGTAACATTTTAACTGTAAGGAAATTTTGATCTTTTTATTATTCATTGTTTTCATCACCATTTTTAACATCCCAGTAAGAAACGCTGCTTACATGCAAGCAGGTTTGTAAGGGAGTAAAACAAAAAGAATCCCTTACAAACCTGCTTACATATGCTATGATTTTTATATGGCGAATTCCCACTTGGAAGCATTACTTTTGGGCAAAATAAGCGCTGATTTTAGCGCTTATAAGAAGCTGTGATTTCATGGCTTGCAGTAAAATCATATTTCATGTCTACATTTGTACGATTAAAAGTAATAACATGAATATGCAAATATAATTTATTTTACATAAAATTCTACAGATATTAATATTTTGTTGTTAAAATTTTGGACATATAATATAATCATTTTATTTTGTTACCCGCTCCACGTGCTAGCTCTTCAGAAACAGCTAAATGACTAATTATTTTGTATTACAGCAAACACAATCGAAAATCACTCGGGAAAATTGGTAGAGATCGTTTATAATACACGATACGAAACTTTCTGCATTACAACATCCTTATAAGGGATTTGGGTAAGCTGCTTACAACCTGCATCCTTGTTAGGGAAAACAGTAAGCTGAAAATTTTTGTTTGTTTATTTTTATACGAAAATTATTCGTTTCTTTTGCTGCTTCTCAATATTATATAATAGTAAGCACTTACATCAGAGCATTTGTTTTATCCTGCTTCTAAAAACACGAACAATTTTTACTTGGATATTCATGTCAATAATCTCAAATTTAAAGCTACATTGCAGATTTTCTTCAATTAGATTTTCATATTGTACAAATGCTATGCTATCAATTATTTTCTGTACACTGATTATAAAAAATGAATTTAATTCAGTTGCAATTTCTTGATCTTTAGATATTGTTTTTTCCATTTAATTGTATTTCTTGTATTTTAGAATTATCGTTTTTTAGTACTAATGATTTAATTTTATTATTAATAAAATTGCTTTTTGCAATTGTAATTTCTGATTTATATTTGTTTCTAAATAGTTTGTAATTGTTCCAATGAAAATCATTATTAAACCACAGTGTGGGTAGCCAGATATTGAATTGGCAAAAAAAGTACATCAAAGAAAATAAAGCAGTACAATTAATAAAAAAAAAAGTACATTTTTATTTTTATTGAAAACGTCCTTAAATTCATTAAATACATAACATAAAATAGCATATACTTCAGTAAAGAATATAAAAATGAGATCGTAAATGTTAACTTAAATTAGTCAGGTTTTTAATTGTGTTTAAAAAACAAAGTTAATTTGAACAAGTTTATATTAATATGTTTAATACTAAATATCACTTGTTTGTTGAACATTTCGGTTTATTTCGTTTATATAATTATTAAATAATTATATTATTTCTTTTTAAATAATTCAAAAATTCAAAAATTTTACATATCTATCATTCTTTAACAATTAACAATTCCACTTTTGCCATTTTCAGTTTTTAAAAAAATTAAAAGACTCTACACATGTCAATTCAAATTAGTTTTAATGGTCAGTTCACTCTCTAAATTTTGAATTAAAGCTTGTTTGTTTCCATTCACCAAAAACGTAAACATTAAACTGAATATTCTCTCAGTTGCCGCATTTGAATGTGGTATGGAAAAAATAAACATACAAATTTCAAAAATATTTACGATTTGTTTTGATTAAGAGATTCATCACAATGCTGGCGACTGACGATTGATTAATATAAAGAAGAAAAGTCGTCACGACTGGCGATTTTTTGCTTCTCATATAAAAAACACGAAAAAATACTTCTGTTAGTCGCCACAAATGTGTTCAGGTTGTAAAGACATTTTAACAGGGCTCTTCTAACTGTGAGAATCCTTCTGCACTGAAAAAATAAATGTTAGTAAAGATACTAAACAGGGAAAAAAGTACAAATAAAAGTACAAAAGGCAAAAAAAAGTACTTTAGCGTACTTTTTAGGGGTTATGCAGAAAACAGTACATTGACTAAAAAAAAGTACGCGTACTGCTGAAAAAAGTACGTCTGGCTACCCTAAACCACACAGCTGTTTGATACAATTGTGTTTTCATTATTTTCATAGATTTGTTGATATATTTCTTATACTTTTTGTGGCTATCATTGGGCTTAGTGCCTTATTTATGCTTTTTAATAATATGTTAGATAATTCATTACCAGTATGATTTGATGATACGTTATTAATTTCACCACAAAGCAGATTATTACAAAAACTTATATTATCAAAATGTAATGTTTTTATCTTTTTTCTTTCAGGAAATTCAATTTCCTGTTTCATAATACTTTTTATTTCTAAGGACTTATGGTCACTTATTTTCATTTTAAAATTTGTTTTTACGGTAATGTCTACAATATTTGTTACAGCGTAATCTATTAAAGTGGATGATGCACTTGTTATTCTTGTAGGCTGAGTAACGACCTGTTTACAATAATTGTCTTGAGTTATTTCTTGGATTCCAGTTATGAGGTTATTCCCATTACCATCTATTTTTTCCATTTCCTCTTCAAAAAAATTTATAAAATCACATTCCGGAGATATTCTTCTATCAGGCGATCGATAAACACCAACTAAATTGTATATCAGATTTTTATTTTTAATTAAAATTTTTAACCACCATATTTGTTTTTCTTTAGCAATACTGTCTATCACTTCTATTTGCCAATTATTATATCCTCCATCCCATAGTGCAGGAGGGTATATTCACTTTGTCAAATGTTTGTAATTCTTTTAAAATCGAAAAAACTTCACCTTCCAGATCAAAATCGCAAAAACTTAAAAAATTCGATTTTTTTTTACCTTTTTTCCCGTGTTCAGGTCCATAGGTAGCAAACCGTTCAAAATTCAAGGAAACAATCAACTACAAAAATTTACCTAAGATCTCAATAAACAAATTTCTAGAACATATAAACTTCCTGGGAATTGGGTTTGCTACCTATGCACCTGAACAGGAGAAAAAAGGAAAAAAAATTAAATTAAAAAATTTTTCACTTTTGCGCGCTACCTAAACAGTGTTAAGAATCATCTCTAGGAAGTTTATATGTTCTAGAAATTTGTTTATTGAGATCTTAGGTAAATTTTTGTAGTTGATTGTTTCCTTGAATTTGGAACGGTTTGCTACCTATGGACCTGAACACGGGAAAAAGGTAAAAAAAAATCGAATTTTTTTAAGTTTTTTGCGATTTTGATCTGGAAGGTGAAGTTTTTTTTGATTTTATATGTTCGCAATTTTTGTTCTTTATGACAAGAGCTACAACTTTGCCATAGAGAGTAAATCGAAATTCTGAACGGTTTGCAAGATATGAGCCTGAGAAAATTATCACTTTTTTGCGAAAATGATACCGAGGCCCCAAATCTTTGGCGGCCCATAAACAAAAAAGGTGATGACTTTGGGAAAAATTGGGAGACACGGGTCTTTTTTTTTTAGTCTTTTATCACGTAGTGGTGTCCGTATATGGTTATTTTGCCATGACTTAAAAAATTACACACAGTGTAATAAGCTATTCTTCCAGCCTCTATTATATTTTTCCTCTGCAAAACACGACACTCAGCGCTTCTGCAATCATGGTTCGTATCAATATCACGCAAATTTAGCCTTTCCTTCGCTTTTAGACAATTTATACATTTTGCATTATTACTTTTACAATCTTTGTATGAGTGTCCGCTTTCGCTGCATTTTGCACAGATTTGCGTTTCACTATTACTTTTTTATTTAAAATTTAATTATTATTTTATTCACGATTTAAAAAGTTTTTACTCGATAGCTTCAAAAAAATCAATAAAAAACTCTAATAAATTATTTTAAAAAAAGCAAAAAGCTCTTAAAGATTATCGTAAAGAACACTCTACAGCAAATAAAATAAAATATACCTCACTAAAATCAAAATATATGAACGTATGCCGTATAAGAAAACTTCAATTTTATAATGAAAACTTAGAAAAATTAAATAATATTAGATGCAGCAAAGAATGGTGGAAACTGTCCAATGAGATGAAGTCACACAGTCATATTATTCGAGGAGATTTAAGTTCGGAAGATTTTCTAGCACACTTTAGTACAATTTTACAAAACGAAACTTCTATAAATCCAGTTAATTGGTGTATGCAATATAATATAGATGTTTTCTAGATTCTCCGATTGAATTCTGTGAATTAACCTCTGTACTAATGGGACTAAAGGAAAATAAATCCCCAGGTCACGATGGCATTAGCTACGAGTTTTTTAAATATGCCCCAGTTAACTTTGTGGGAGAAGTGCTGTCTGTGCTAAATGTTATCTTTCTTAAAGAAAAAATACCCACTAGTTTTAAACAAGCTATACTAATACCACTTCTGAAAAAAGGTGATCCAAATAATCCCTCCAATTATCGTGGATTGTCATTAATTGATACATTATGCTAAATTTTTAATAATATCATCTTAAATCGAATAACAGATTGGATCGACAGAAATGGTATATTAAATGAATATCAAGCTGGATTTAGAAAAAACTACTCAACTGTCGATAACGTATTTAATCTTGTGAATATTGTACATCTTAACAAAATTAACGGTAAAAATACCTACGCATTTTTTGTCGATTTTTCCTGTGCCTTTGACATGATTCCCAGAAGTTCTCTTTTTATAAATTATTCTGTATTGGATTATCATCAAAAATAATCCGCATTCTACAACTTTCGTATGAAAACACCACTAGCCAAGTATTGTATGGAAATGAATTTTCTGAACCGTTTAATGTTGACCTTGGAGTAAAGCAAGGTTGCATACTGAGCCCAATACTATTTTCTTTGTATCTAAACGACTTAGCTGATGCTCTGAATGGTGGAATAGTTGTTGAAGACATTCCGATAAAAATACTTCTTTATGCTGACGACATTGTCATTTTGTCTGATTCTCCAGGTAATCTCCAAAAAATGATTGATTCGCTTTTTGCATACTGTAAGATCTGGTGTCTTAAAGTCAACCTTGCCAAATCCAAAGTCATAGTTTTTCGTAATGGCACTAGAATATGCAAGAATTTGAATTGGAACTATGGCGACGATCAAATAGAAATTGTAAATAGCTATAAATATTTAGGTATGGACCTAAACTACGGCTTGTCTTTTAAAAAGCATTTAGTCAACAAGCTAACAACATCGAAAATGGCCATATCTTCAACATGGTCTAAATACATAAATCACCCTAAGATCGCTAATAAAAACAAGCTAAAAATTTTTAATGCTGCATCTCGATCTATAATGTTTTATGGAGCACAAATTTGGGGTCATAAAAAACATGATGAGGTCGAAAAACTATTTAGATTTTTTATAAAAAAGATGTTATATTTGCCTTACAACACTCCAAACTAGAAACCGGGCTAAATTCATTATATGTCGATACTTTGAAGCTACACTTTGATTATATTAATAAAGTTCTTCGCATGCCTAGCCATAGATTACCACGTATGCTAGCAGAAAAAGTCATAGCAAAGCACACTTACTGGGCTGAGGAGTGGCACATGTTATGCGAAAAAATTCAATTTGTCCCGGATAATAACGCTGATCCGTCCTGTATGCACTCGAAGTCAATTTTAAACCGTTTAAAAACTTATGAACGAAATCAACTAATAACTGATGCGAAAAACTCTCAACACCATGATTTATATTCGCAGTTAAATTACTGTATGAATTATTTCAACTTCTGAATTATCTTTACGTGATACCAGTTTACTAATAAAATCAAGAGGTGGACTTCTAAATATAAATGCTCGACCCTTCAGAAGTAGTTCAGATGGCCTTTGCATACTTTGCAACTTAAATGCATCTGAAAACACCTTGCATATAATCGGTGTTTGTCCTATTTATAAGGAATTCAGGATTAAATATTTCAACAAAAATTACCTTAGCCCAATCGAAGTTTTAAATATACTTAACGGTCAGGATTACAATTACAAAAGCCTAGTCAACTATCTCGAAATTATTTTGAAATATAGATGTCTAATATTAAATGAATTTGAATAGTTCACCTTTTTCTTTTTTATAACCAATCACATCTAATGTGTTAATAAATGTTACCAAATGTAAATCTCTAAGATTTATTTTATAATAATAAACTAATTGTTAAACAGCTTTATACTTGCCAATCTGGCTCACAACTTTAAAGTTATGCCAGTTATAGATACATAATGAATTATATATAAATTTCGAATATTGTAAATATTATATATTTTGAATATCTATTAAATAAATAAAAAAATAAATAAAAATTATTTTAAAATAAAAATCAAAAATGTAACTTAAATTTTATAATCAAATCAAAAAAATTCAAAAATATTAAATATTTGCAATAATGCATAATTTTCGTATACAATATCTTGGATTATATTAGTGCATTATTTAAAAGTATGATTTGATCTACATTTTTTTATGATTTTTTTTTAAATAACAGTTATTTTTGGTCTCTAAATATTACTTATGTCTGTTACACTGTGCAACAAATTTTATAAAACTAAGATGCCAAAATATAATAATTGAAAACATTTTTGGATATTTTGTTAATACACACAGAGAAAAATGAAGCTATTTGCATATGAAATTCGATTTCGTCGACTCAAATTCGGTTATTACGAATTTCAGACGTTTGGCACAACTTAACATTAGTTTTCACAACAAAGTTCGATCAATTCAACAGAATTTTAGTTGAAACACCCAAAATATTCAGAAATCGAATGTAAATATTGGTATACTAACTGAATTTATAAGTTGCTACCATTAATATACACTTTTAAAGTCGGTTGGCACTTTATTTCTCTGTGTGTATTGTTTCATTGGACCCAATATTGAAAAATATATTGTTTCATATATTTCAACAAATAGTAGGAGAGATAGGCGTGGTCCAACATAAAAAATCAGCAATTTATGGTAGACATAAATACATTTATTGTATTTTTGGGAACAGTTCTAAAGAATTTAAGATGAAATGCATCTGAAAGTGAATTGAATTATAATTTATTTTCTGAGTTTATTGTGAATATTAATAATAATTTTTTTTTTTTTGCGACCTTTAATTGTGGAATAAAAATGAAAATTATTTAATTTCGATACTCCATAATTCTTTATTAGGATATTGTCCTAACAAATAATCTATAGAGTTTTTGTTTTCAAATTTATTAATTGAAACTTTCAGGAATGTGTTGATAGATCTATTTCGGGAAATTTCTAGGTTCCCATCATCAGAACACGTTTTGAAAGAGGTAACAATCCCATGCAAAACATCAAGTATTCATATAAACTAGTTTCCTCACTAAATGAGAACTAATATATATATGAGCTCGAAGTTAAAGATTATCACCATTGATCAAAAAATAAATTGAAAACTAGGTTTTTGTGCGTATGTCTACCCTGCAGGAAATGTCAATAGTGAAAAAGTATTGATTCACTATTGACTGTGTCACCAGTACTACTAACCAAATGTTCCCCAGGCAATGTAATTTGCTATAGACATTTAACATGTACGTGTCATTGAAAATCACTAGTGACATTAGAACTATTGACTAGGTAGTGAATAGGTAGTTCTTATGGGACCATATGTAGACATTGGAACCAAAGATTCACTAGTGACTAGGTAGTTCTTATGTCACCATATGTAGACATTAGAAACATAGATTCACTAGTGACTAGGTAGTTCTTATCGGACCAGATGTAGACATAAGAACCATAGATTAACTAGTGACTAATTAGTTCTAATGGGAACATATGTAGACATTGGAACCAAAAATTTACTAGTGAGTTAATAAAGTAAAAAGTGTAGACGCTTAGTTGACAATGTCAACTAAATAGTAGACAAAAGTGGAGACTTGGAGACACTTGACCCCAAGCTTCCTGCAGGGTACCTTTGGTAAATATTCAATACACGTTTTCTGTTCTTTTCCCTTTCCCTTTTAATTTGTACATTTGTTTTTAAAAACAAAATGTACAGGGAAAGTAGTAAACAAGACCATACTATGTTTTTTATACAAGTTTGATATAATTTTTATTAAAAGTAAAAATTATGTTTTTTTCGACCTTTAATTGTGCAATGAAAATGATTTAAGTTCGAGGCCATACTCTATATTTCTTTATTAGGATATTGTCCTAACAAATAATCTATAGAGTTTTTGTTTTCAAATTTATTAATAAACCACTTTCAGGAATGTGTTGATAGATCTATTTCTAGGTTCCCATCATCGGAACACGTTTTGAAAGAAAAGATTAGAATCAATTTTAAAAGATTAGAATCGATTTTAAAAAACTATATTTGTAAATTTTTTTTAAGAAATAGTTTTATTAACAAAATTTTTGTTCTAAAAGATTTATTACAAAACAAATATCAGATTTGCTATTCCGTTCAAATTTAATAAATAAAAAAGACTTTAAACTATGAAGCCCAAGATCTTTTCGAAGTTGATGGGAGCTGAAAATTTTAGAAAATGCTGCCACTTTTGTGTGTTCAAAACAATCAGATCTATTTTGCCCCAAAAATCCTTCTTTAACATCTTTAATAGAGCTCCAATCTGTAAATTCGATATAATTTAAAATGCCTGAATTTGTAACAGCCTTATAATGGCTGGTCCCTTTAAAATCCTTGAAAGGAATAAAATGTAGTCAAATATAATTAAACTTCCGTCCTAACACTGGGGTATAAATATACCCCAACAACGGTGTAAATTGAGTGTAATAAAAATATTTGTGAGGACGGTTAAGGATTTTTATTTAACAAAAAATGTCATTAAGTGTTTTTGTTTTACCTAATCTTTTTTGCTTTCATTAAGACGAGGAAAATGTTGGCCAAAATTACATTAACTTCTTTTTTTCCTACGGTTTTCAAGAAACTTTTCACAATGCCAAGACGTGTAAAAGTGGCAATAAAATATTGTATTGTGGTACTTAAGGTTCTTCAACGACCTTGACATTTGTGGGTTTTCGCAATGCTCTCTCTTTCCATTTGTGATTTTAATGCTGGTCACATTTATGACGATAGCCAGGATTTTCAGCTCCGATCAACATTGAAAATACCTCGAACCACATAGTTTAAAATCTTTTTTTTTTTGTTACATGTGAACATAATGGCAACTACGAAACACATATCTTTAAAATAAAACTTTTTCATTAAAGAAAAATAATAAAAAAAAATTTTCTAAGAAATAGATTCTATATTTTTTTTGCAAAATATTCAGAAGAAATTCCGAAAATTAATTCCACTATTCAGTAGCCCATACAATAGACTTTGTAATGCATTTGATCAATAATTGTTTGGAATTGTTCAGAAAAAGACAATGTATATATATATCAGGCAAAAATGTATGATTTCTTTGTATTTGACCACGCCTATCTCGCCTACAATTTGTTGAAATATATGGAAACATATATTTTTCGACATTGTGTTCAATGGAACCATAAGTACACATAATTATATTCCAACAAATATATTTATATCTTATTATGATTTTCGCTCCTAGTGATAAAAAATGTTTCAACTTCAAGAGGATATAAACTAACACTGCAAAGCATATGCTGCAGCATCAGGAGACATCCTCCTTGTCCCTACGTGCGGATAACTGGGGAGTAGAGCGGAATTTTTTCAATTTTCGATTTCTAAAAATTTTTTGTAGCGATTATTGTAGCACTTGTTCTAAAAGTAATGTAGTGCGAATTTCAAAAAAAAAAAAACGGAAAGCTTTAAAAGGGCAATTAAACACACAGAGAAATAAACTGCCAACCGAATTAAAAAGTGTATTTTAATGGTAACAACTTATAAATTCAGTGAGTACAACAATATTTACATTATATTTCTGAATATTTTGGGTGGTGGAATTAAAATTTAGTTAAATTAACCGAAGTTTGCTGTGAAAGCTAATGTTCAGTTGTACCAAACGACTGAAATTCACAATAACCGAATTTGAGTCCTGGTAATCAAATTTCAGTTGGCAAATATCTAAATTTTTCTCTGTGTGAAGTTTTCGATTTTTGAAAAAAAATTTTTTAAATAGCTTTAATAAAAATATGTCTTGTAATATATACTTTTTTTTATTAATTTTGGCATGCTGGACACGATTATTTTTAAAATTGCTTTTTTCGAGATATTGCGACTTTATTTTTCATAAAAATTCAGTTTTTTTTTCTGCATTCTAGAAATGTTCTAAAAATTATCCAAATTTTTTTTTTTTGCACTAGAAGAGTAGACAATACGACATTTCATTTGAGCATATTTAATAAAGGATAACTTGTAAGTTATTCCATCGAATCCGCTCTAGGGAATTTCTAAGAATTTCAATGGAGATACATTTCTTAATGGATTGTAGCGTTACGTCAGCGGGTAGGAAACGGGTCAGACGATAATCTGTCCATAACGCCTAATTAGGTAGGATTTGCGATAAATAGTGTTGAACCATATAAGGCAGCAGGTCCAGACGTGGTATTTCTAGCTCTATTGCAGCCGTTAACACAACGGTTAATGGATTTTTTGAAATTTCGGCAACATAAAGGGAAGATCTATGGAAAATATCTCAACTTCAGGGGATGTAAAAAAGGAGTACGAACTAACTTTGCAAAACCTATTGGCGATTTTATATATTTATTTGCATTATTTCATTTCCGATTGGAACAATACACAGTCTTTTAAGAACTTTCACCAATGAAGGATTCGAACCCATCTGCTATGTAGATGATGTAGCGAGACTTCTGAGGGGAAAATATCCAAAGGTTTTTGTGCAGGAGGGTCTCTAGAGCATGTATGTTCAACTGGAAGAGTGCATTTGACGATCGTTGATAGTGTCAAGTACCTAGAAGTTGCCCTTGATAACAAACTGCTCTAATGTGACGACATCGAAAATAAGATAAGTAAGGCTCACATGGTGTGGGCAATGTGTGGGAGGGCAGTGAGCTCTAAAAAGGGCTTGAACCAGAGAGGACGTATTCGCCATTGTGTGGTGGCCTTCTATCTTGAAGAAGCGTTATATCGGGAGACTGCAGAGCGCACAGCGGCTATGCTGTATGGGCATTAGCGGTGCGATTGGATCAACATATACAAGGGCAATGGAGACATTACTCTTCATAAGCAAAATAGATGTTCGGGTGAGATACGAGGCAGCCCGTGCAACTTGCAGACTCAGCAGAGGGTCCTCCATAATCTGCCAGGTTATCACATTTCGGAGGAGGAGTCTCATAGGGTAGCCGAACATCGTGTTGTGGCTAGCCAGTATTTTGTTCCGGATAGGGAGAGGTTTAGGAATAAGAAAATATTGGCTGAGACCAATGGTACCCATTTTTACACGGATGGCTATAGGCTGGGAGAATGAGAGAGCTGACGAGCTTGCTGTAAATGGCTCCAGACTGGTCTATGTTAACCTTCGAAGGCAGAATTTAAGCAGTGTGATCTGGGCTGGGGAAAATGTTGCTGTTACGAAGGTTCTAAGGTGGGACAAAACGTTCTTAATGAAGGGCAAAGGGGAGCTGGCCAATATGATGGGAATCCTAACGGGCCACTTGACATTTAAGTCGTACCTTTCGAGAATAGGAAGGGGTGACTCCAGAGTATGTAGAGCTTGTGAGGAGGACGATAAAACCCTGGCGCACTTCTTGTGCTTCTGTCCGGCTTTTGCGGTCATCAGGGCGAGGTATTAGCTACTGGATGTTGTACCGTCGCTGAAGTTTTTGCGGGGTGTTGAATTGGGAAAACTGATGGGATACTTGAAGGATACTGAATTCTTCAAGTAGACCGGAGTTTTTGGGAGGGGTGAAACACCCTTTCTCTTGTCAACCTAACCTTACCTACAAATATTCAGGAAAAACAGGAAATTTACTTATAAGAGAGGTATTCCGACCCGAACTTGCAGCTTTTAATAAACTTGGATATGTTATAGAGGATTAAAAAGTGAGACACATATTTTTTTAGCAGCCCAATCTCACGTTTAAGGGTTAAAAAGTGTTATTTAAAATTTACGAAAACCATATTTGTACACAGGCTTAAAGTACTCAAGAAAACCAAAATTTTGCCTGTATAGTGGACCAAGAGTTGCCATATTTGTGAATTATTTGATATATAGGGAAAAAAGGATCGTCAGGAAAAGTTGAATAAAAACCGAACGATTTCGAATATCCGAAAAATCTCAGATGCTTTCTCGATTAAATTAAATAGACATTACTGTGCATTATTTTTAGTTTAATACTATTGCAATTCCTTAATAAAACTGCAGATTTAATGTTACTCAAAACACATTTCTTTTAATAAAAAATTCTTAAAAAAAATTCTAATAAAAAATTCTTTAATGCTTTAATCTTATACCAAATTTATCTATACCTGAGTGAAAATAATCTTATACAATGTGATCCAGTTTTCTAAAATTTTATATAGTTAAGTATGACATCATGTATAGTAAAGAGGGTAATTTTTTTTAAATTTCTCTATACAATGACGAGATTATAGACAAATTTCAATTTATAATAGATTTTTCCAATTTTTTTTCGTTTTAACGAATGAAAGTTAACAAAAAGCTATGCAAATCCGTTCTGATGTTTTGAACTCGATATTTTTGAATGGGACTTATTTCATTGGGGGTTGCTCCGTTTTTGTTGGGACTTATTATTTAATTATGAATATCTCCCAAATATTGGATTTATTTGTTTTTTTCTTTGGGAGTTATTTTCTTTTAAAGTTAGGAGTTATTTCATTTTCGTTGGGACTTATTCAGTGGGAGTTATTTCACGGTGCCTAAATATTTGCCAAAAATCCAAACAGAAACATACAATAAAAATGATACTGATTTGGAAAATTTAACATATTTTATTGTATTTTGATTTTAGGCAACTCTTTAAAGTCTTTAAAGCAGGCGCCAATCAAGAGGAAGGGGAAATGGAACATACACTCCCCCAAAATAAATTTTTTCGATACAAAAATTTATAAAATAATAGAAAATGTTGTAAGAACAATCTTACTTCCTCCCCAAAACCTTTTCCTGGATCCGCGACTGCGGATGGTAAAAAGGGGGTTAAAATTACTCTCCGAAATTTTTAATTATTTAATTTTATTATTAAAACGCCATTTTTTGAGTGTTTTACTTCGACCAAGAAAAAGTGTTTTTGGCGACTTTTAATGCAAAAATGAAGAAAACAATTTTTTTTTGTCGATTTTCGTTACTCTGTTTGGGGTCAAATTAAATATCACTACTCTGATTATTGTTTATGGCACATGTCATTTGTCCAGATATAAATCTTTAAAATGAGACATAAAACGATTCAAAATCTTTATTTTTTTAATGAGTTATGATGAAAAATGATTGACCAATTTAAAGGTTATACTTTGACAAATGACATGTTTGAAATTTGTTGTAATTTTTATTTTTAAGATTTTGAGGCTGTTTGAAACGAAATGATCGTAAATTTCTCCCTTTTGCCTACATTTTTGGTTGAGTTGCAAAGTTTTTTGAATGAACCTTTCACTATTCTCATTTTTTTTTCAACTGTTAACGGTCAAAAACATTTATTAATAAATTCGAAAATATTGAAAAACTCGCTTGCGCTAAATTAGTAATTTTTTTGGCGGGCTCAAATTTTCAGCATATACATTTTGAAACATATGAAACTTTTAGGACTAATACCATTTTTAAATCCAAAAAACAAATAAAAATTAACCACTTTAATGTATGGTTAAAATACAATTTACTTGCCACATGTAATTTTTCGTAAAATGGCATATTTAATTATCTTACAATAAGGGTTTTCACAAGGTGTACTAAGTGTGCATATGTTGTATTGTAGAAATAGAGATGGTAAAATTTTTTTTTTTCAATTTTACGAGATTTTTGGGTTTTCGCTCTGTTAGCACATTTGAACTATGCCCGTAATTTCAAGCAATAGATACCTACCGGTGCTTAAATACCTACCCGATTTGTTCGTGTACACAGTAGGTATCTAAGCACCAGTAGGTATATATTGCTTGAAATTACGGCCATTAGTACTCTAAACATAGCTACTAAGGTATTAAAATTAATCGGGTTTGGGTTTGTTTGAGCAAACGAGTAACTCGATTTTGAGGTTTTTAACTTACTCATTACCGAGTAAGTACTGAGTCATTTTTGATCCCTTTAAGAAGGCTCATATTTTCGTCTTTTTGAGAAAAATTGTTAAATCTTAAAAAAAAGATTAGCCTTTGAATCATTTTTGATTCAGAGGGACTCCAAAATGTATCAGTTTTTCGAGTCATTTAGTGCCATGTATTTGAGGGCTCCGAAATTGTTGGCTGGATAACAAAATAAATTTTTTACTTCAGTATTGGTTGGTTTTACTAGTTAATGAAGTATTGCAGCATAAATTTGTTGTATTACAAAATTATTGATCTTAATAATATTTAAATTGTTTTAGTTAAGAAAAATTTTGTAATCGGTAAAAAACTTCTTCTTTTGCGAATGATTTTTAAGATTTTCAACCGATTTCCAACTACACTTTTGTTCTGTTTTTATGTGGTAAATGCGTTCAAAAAATAACCGCATAAATGAAATCCGCATAAAAAAAGACTCCACTTCATACAAAAAATGAGAGATGTGTTTCCTCAAGTTTGAAAAACCGCATAACTTCAAATCAAGGTTCATAATTGAAATAATTGAAAATTTATAAAAATTCTATGAAGAAGACCAACTTTAGTTTAACAATTACAAACACATTTTTCTTACATTTACCTTTAAATCAACAAAAATAACATTAATTTAAATTAGGATTTTAAATCATTAAAATTAAGAAAGAACGCTTACACTATGAACATTACAAGTTAAATGACCGGCAATTAAATGTTTCTGGCAATTGTGTGTAGATTAAGCTGTCCCAAATAAATTTAGTTATTTACTCAAGCATAATTTGGACCCTTATGGGCTAAAGTATTTTGAGATTTTTTGGAAGAGGTTTAGAGGCCGCGCAAATCGACTGCGCGGACTAACCAATTTTTGATAGTTGATATCTTGAGCGAAAAAATAAGTACTAAACTCGAAAACTCTCATAATTCAC